>CM033476.1:162799610-163035581 GCA_019447015.1 Hymenochirus boettgeri
GTTTGTAGAGGCAGAGAGACGGCTAGCTATGGTTTGTAGAGGCAGAGAGACGGCTAGCTATGGTTGGCAGAGGCAGAGAGACAGCTAGCTATGGTTGTGCAGAGGCAGAGAGACACGGCTAGCTATGGTTTGAGAGCAGAGGCACGGCTAGCTATGGTTTGAGAGGCAAGAGGCACGCTAGCTATGGTTTGCAGAGGCAGGAGGCAGGCAGCTATGGTTTTGCAGAGGCAGAGGCAAGGCTAGCTATGGTTTGCAGAGGCAGAGGCACGGCTAGCTATGGTTTGAGAGGCAGAGGCGGCTAGCTATGGTTTGCAGAGGCAGAGGCACGGCTAGCTATGGTTTGCAGAGGCAGAGGCACGGCAGTATGGTTTGAGAGAGAGGCCGGCTATAGCTATGGTTGCAGAGGAGAGGCACGGCTAGCTATGGTTTGCAGAGGCAGAGGCACGGCTAGCTATGGTTTGCAGAGGCAGAGGCACGGCTAGCTATGGTTTGCAGAGGCAGAGGCACGGCTAGCTATGGTTTGCAGAGGCAGAGGCACGGCTAGCTATGGTTGCAGAGGCAGAGGCACGGCTAGTATGGTTTGCAGAGGCAGAGGCACGGCTAGCTATGGTTTGCAGAGGCACGGCTAGCTATGGTTTGCAGAGGCACGGCTAGCTATGGTTTGCAGAGGCACGGCTAGCTAGGTTTGCAGAGGCAAGGCTAGCTATGGTTGCAGAGGCACGGCTAGTATGGTTTGCAGAGGCACGGCTAGCTATGGTTTGCAGAGGCACGGCTAGCTATGGTTGGCAGAGGCACGGCTAGCTATGGTTGGCAGAGGCGGCTAGCTATGGTTGGCAGAGGCGGCTAGCTATGGTTTGTACAGGCAGAGACGGCTAGCTATGGTTTGTACAGGTAGAGACGGCTAGCTATGGTTTGTACAGGCAGAGAGACAGGTGCAATAGAGAGAGCTAATCTGACATTCTGGATGTCAGGCCCACACAGCCTGATTGCTATGGAGAAATGTCCGATCCCCCTCCACCTGCTCCTATACTTACAGTGCACAGCAATGGAGGGTCCCAGTAGCCCGTGTTCCTGCACTGACTGCAGCGTTTGCTGCTCCCCGGTCCTTACCGTGATCTTAATGGCTGGAGATCCGTGCGAGGGAGTCTGGAATCCAGATCCGGAACGTTCGCTGACTGCGGGGAGATTGGCCTGGGAGCGATCAGAGGAGGGGGAAAGGGAAATCAATGGGGGAGAGAAGAGGATGTGACACTGCACAGAGCTGCCGGTCCTTACCATGCTCCCTGTCTTCCCTCCAGCAGCATCTGCACCACTGAGACACACAATCAAGGAAATGTCCCTAAAATAACTCGGGCTGCCAATGACTGGCTGAATTAAAGATGTAGGTCGCTGTGGGGGTGTGGTGGGAATGGCAGGAAGCACAGGAGGGACTGGAGCACGTGGGGCAATGGGAATAATCCCCCCCACCAGGGATGCATGGCCGGACCCTGCAGACGGATCTCTGTTGCTTTTTTGTCTTTCATACACATTAAAGGAAAACTAAAGATAAAATAGAAATGTTGCAAGAATTTTACAATTGCTAATCGACTGCTGTATCTCTCAACTTTGTGATCAGCATTTTGCAGGAACCAATTAAAACTGCAGGTTGCTTACAAAGAGAGTCCCAGACCTGCACATGCTCAGTGGACCATGGTGGGAAATTGAGGGAAACCTGTCGGCCATAACATATACCGGAGTTGTTGTTTAGTGGTGTTACCAAATAAACACTTTTCATTAAATTAACACGGACACAAAACTTTTTGGTAAATGATCAGCCGCAGCTAATTTACATATGTCCCTTAGCATATTAACGCCACTGTACACCCATAACCATACTAAGTTGTTGTTAACAGACTTCAGGCTTCTGGGCAGGTTGGGAAAAGGGGGCTTGGGTGTGGGCGTCAATGGGCGAACATATGTAGCACAATAGTAACCAAGTAGCATGCCTATACCCAAGGCTATTTATTATACCACCTGCTTTCTTTTTGCAGTAGCAGTGCATCAAAATCTCTTCCTCTTATGCCCATGGAGATTTTCTCTATACCCATAAATGTACATTTTATCTTTTTACTATCATGGGGCTCTGCAGCGTGACTTGCCAATGCACTACATTCTACCTCACCTTTTCCCAAGCCCCTCAGGTATGTATGTATGTATGTATGTATTTTATTTCTTATATAGCGCTACATATTCCGCGGCACTTCACAATTATTTACTCAATTCACATCTGGTGCTCTTGGACTCATTAATAAATGTGAGAGACTATTTATTTGTGAAATATCCACCTTTAACACTATACCAAAAATGCATAAACAACGGAACTTCCTTCCAGGACGTCCGATAGTGTCAGGGGTGGGGGGTCCCACTGAGCCGAAAATGTGGACGAAATGTTGAGACTTTTTGACATCTTTGGGGTCCTTTGTTTGGAATTCGCGAGATATTTTGCATAAACTGGAGGGGGTGTCAGTAGATGCCAATACCATTTTGGTAAACCTTGATATTGAAAGTCTATACTCCTCCATCCCTCATGATGTAGGGATGGAAGCGTGTAGACATTACTTGGACTCCAGAGGGAGTGCGTTTCTGGAACACACTCTTTATTACAATTTGTATTGAAGAATAACGCTTTCGTCGCCAATAACAAGTTCTATAGGCAGGTGCAAGGCACGGCCTTGTGCCCTCACATATGCTGACCTCCACCTAGGATTATGGGAAAGCTCAGATGTCCTTGAATTGGCGGCATCCCTTGGAGTGGAGGATAAAATGCAGATATGGATAAGGTTTGTGGATGATGTGCTAATGTTGTGAAATGGAAGTCCCAAACAGCTGGAGGACTTTCTGGAAAGGTTAAATATTAAAGGGCATCTATAGTGAAAAAAACACATTGCCCCTTTGCAAAGTTAAATTCATGTACTCTGTGATGCCTTAATCCTATATCTGTCACTGACTCTGTTTAACCACGGTGTCAGATCTATGTGCAGCATTCCCCCCTTCTCCCTCCCCTCTGTTACCTCCTCCATGTCTCAGCTCCGGCTAACCGACAAGCTTTTTATGTGCAGTAGGAGTTAAAAGTTCAACATCCTGAAAAACACACCCACGCACAGTGGCCAATAGAAAGCAAGCTGTCCTGGAGACACGGAAGAAGGAGATCAGTACAGTTTACGATCTCTCACTTTGTGACCCATCAGCAATCAGTGAAAGCTATTAAGAAGGGGGGTCAAGTGCAGCCTTATATCTAACATCAAAGCTACCTTTCTCCCCCTGCTAATGCTGTTATCTCTATGTTTATTACAGAGCAGGGAGGGGGGATCAAGTCACAGGGATTTGATTGACAGTCCAAGTAGGAGTAGAGGAATGCAATCACGTATTCTTCTAACTGGTGTATCTCAGGACAGAGAGGGAATCTGAAAAAAGTGAAGACACTCTGGGGGTTGTGGGGAATTATAGAACACATGGAAAGAAAGAAAAAAAAGTTCATTTTCCCACTATAGATGCCCTTTAACAACAAAAATATATGAATTACCTATGACTATAGCACGTCATCCATCAACTTTCTGGATCTCAAGATTTCCAAAGAGGGAGACTCAGTTGTCACAAACTTTCTACAAAGCTACTGCCTCTAACACATTACTCAATGCGATAAGCCATCACTCACCAAAATGAATTAGTGGGATTCCTGTAGGGCAGTTTCTGTGGATTCGGAGAAACTGCTCCACTGCAGCTAGTTTTACCAGACAGACTGGTGACCTGAGAAAAAATTCCAAGCCTGGGTTATAAACAAAAAGATATTAACGAGGTTCAATAGGGCCCGGAAGTCTAAAAGGGACAATCTAATTTACCCCAAAAGGGTTGAGAGAGAGAGAATGATCATAAAGCTGCACAGACTAGACTAGTAACTAAGTACAATAAGGAGTTGAAGAGATTATGACAGGTATTGAAAAAATATTGGTACCTCCTCAATGAAGACCCGTCGATTTGTGACCAGGTTGAGAAAGCCCCCTCTCTAACAGCTAGGAGGGCACCCTGTCTTAAGGACAAATTGTCAAAAAGTCAGTTTGAGGTGTCCAGATCTGGAACCCAAAAGTGGCTGGGATTGGCTAGTTTAAAATCGGGTAACCATAGGTGTGGAAAATGTAGGAGATAAATTCTGAGGGATGGATGATAAAGAATGGCATGTTAGAGGTAATATAACTTGCCAATCCACCCACGTCTATCTCCTAGAATGTGATTGTGGAAGTAAGTACGTGGGTAAAACCCAGAGAAAGAGTCCAAGAGCACCTGATGTGAATTGAGTAAATAATTGTAAGGCGTTACAGAATATATAGCGCTATATAAGAAATTAAATACATACATAAATACCTGAGGGCCTTGGAAAAAGGTGAGGTAGAACAAAGCAGGTGGATCTATAATTTAAAAACATTGAGACCTACGGGCCTGAATGATGAATTGAGCTACAGCAGTTTTTTTGGTATAATAAATAGCCTTGGTGTATAGGCATGCTACTTGGTTACTATTGGGCTACATATGTTCCCTGTGAGATATTGTATTAATTGTAATTATGTATACGACTTCCCCGTTAACAGAGTGAGCGGAGTTTGAGCTGGTTGAGCTAGCAACCTCCTCAAAAAGCAGGACACCCTGAGAATCTCCCGTTCAGTGAGTGAAACGATCGTCGGTCGATCTACCTGTCCGGGAACGCCGGGGAATGTTTTGTTTCTGTTTTTGTAATAAATTCTATTTTTATATCATCCAGTGATGTCTCCTAGTTAAATTATATATGGACCAAACATTAACTGTTGTTTTGGGCACTTTTATTGTCTAAAAATAGCTGGTCCGACAAAAGCGTGTGAGTGCTCTCTGAGGTACTGGGTTATCTTTATTGTGTGTCCTACAAGTTTTATACTGTGAGAACCGCGGGTTATCCCGTAATGCTGGGGCCAATTTATAAGGTTGTGCGGATTTCATATATATTATAGATTTTCATGTTCTTGCATTTTCCCTAACACATGCATTAAACGGTAAAAGACCATAAAAAAGCATCTTGTATGATAAAGACCTTCGTTCCCTTTTAAGAACACCTCCCATTCTACATAATTCAGAGATAAATATACTGCAGAGTATTGTTAGTACCTATCAATGTGGACCTGACCTACAGTCCCCTTCCTCTTACCTGTTTTTGGATTATATTAATCTATTCCCAGGGTTCACTAGTCTCTTCCGCTTTTACTCTCTGAATTATATTAATATATTCCCAGTGTTCACTAGTCCATTCCCTTTTACTCCATGTGGATTGTTATTCTATTCCCAGTGTTCACTAGTCTGTTAAATTATATATAAATTAAATAGTAATTCTATCCTTGTAATACTATTAAAAGCATTTATGCATAATGAACAAGATCACAAAAACATTTACATTCAAAGTACCCTGGGTAGGGAGTAGGGTTGATTTATTTCCGTACCACCTAGTGCAAAGAAAAGTCTCACATCCTTCCCGTTTTTCATCTGCCAGTCTTTCCTTCTTCTTCAATGGTATCTTTAGTATAGGATACTCCAACACACAAACCTGGAAGATAAAAACTGCTAAACATGTGGGGCTAGTAGCATTGGAAATCTACCTGCAAATGTATAAACTAATGACAGGCAGACACTTGACGATGTTCCACTGACTCAATGTTTGATCCAACCTGAATATCAAATCGGTGGCATTGTCGCACCAAGAAGAGGTTTTTTAACCTTGGGACATTCCCAGACATTTATATAATTCCCAGATAATGCTTTGTGTCTGTACTTACAGCTGTAACGTTGGTTACAGGGTATGGTGGCTTTTTGGAATGTGGTAGGTAAGTCTCATAGATGTAAAAGCCATGATATACAAGACCAAGAATTAAAGGTCTCTAAACTGTCTGGATAATCCAACGTCTGCCCCATTTGCCACAGGAGGGTTGACCGGATCACACCCTGCCCAACAAAATAAAAAAGATGGGGCACATAACAGCGCAGTAGCTATGTAAAGTGACTCAGTAAATCTCTGTTGGAAAAGAATCTTGGAGGTTTGGTGCAATGTACAAGCAGTGCCAGGCAGCAACAGCTAGAGCAAGCAAGATATTTTCTTGTACTAAGAGGGATATGGATTCAAGGGAAAACATTTTTATTCCCCCTCTTTACAAAGTATTGGTAAGGCCTCATTTGGAATATGCATTGCAGTTTTGGAATCCTGTGTACAAAAAGGATATCTTGGAAATGGAAAGAAGACGACAAAGGGCAACTAAAATAATAAAGTGAATGGAGGGCTTGAATATGAAGACAGATTGGATAAAAAACAATTCTCTACACTTCAGAAAAGGTGATTTAAAAAGTTTAGTCCTCAAGTTCAAAGGGGTTTTTCCACTGTGAGAACAGTAAATCTATGCAACTGCCTTCCAGTGGACGTGGTGAGGGCAGGTTCATTGGATAGTTTAAAAAGAAAGCTGGATGAGTTTCTGCAAACAAGGAATGTTGCAAGTTACTGGTTTTGATAAAGTAGAGTTGATCCAGGGATATTTCCAATTACCACTTGGAGTCAGGAAGGAATTTTTTTTCCCCTTCACAATTCTGGTGGGTTTTTTTTTGCCTTCCTCTGGATCAACAGTTAGGCAGGAAATGGGGTAACTGCTGAGTAGGTTGGACTGGATGGACGTAGGTCTTTATTCAACCTCAAATTTTATACTATACTATATTTGCCAGCATTCTAAAAATTATTTTTTTTATATATTTTAAAAATATATGTTTTTTTTGTAAGACATATATTGACATATATTTTACATTACGCTGAAAATGCACAATTTCTATATGAATAACTGGGTTCCACATACAAAACAGATTTGCTTGCCCATATAACCCTTAATGAGAATAGAGAAGTTACTGCAGAGCTCTAACCTCTATCATTTGTCTACACTTGCAGACCGTAAATAATTTATTTCCATTCCACTGCTCCTGTGGATTACAGGAAGAATGGAACATTTTTAAATATAACTGATTGGTCAATCAAATATGGACCCTGCAGTTATGATCACAAGGATATTTCTAAAAATAAACGAGACATTGAAAATGCAAATAATATTTATGGTGAGGTTGAATTAAATATGAAAGAAACAAAGTCACCGTAAACAAGACATAATGAGATTCCTGCAATTTGCAGGTGATGTTCAGGTGACCCAAGGGCCATTCAGGCTGACCATAGTGGTTATGTGGGTGGTGGCAGTAGTTCTGGTAAGGTGTGATCTGTTGCAGGGCTTTAAAGCCATGTAGAGCAAAACATACATTTTATTGCATTGGATACGCTGCACTATTTACAAAAAGTTTTGGAAATGGAGCAGTTAAAAAAAACTCTTGTTAACCCAAAAGTACAGTATTTTTCAATCCTTTGCTAAATGGGGCAATCCTCGTTATAATAAACAATATTGCCATGTAAATCCTTGTTCCTTTCTGTCCTTGTATACATAGTTAATTTGTGCAAAATAAGTAGTCAAAAGTTCTACTAAAGGGGTTAATTGTTATGGAACTAGGGGAGAAAAATACACCATACTGAATTTGTGATTTTATTATCCTTTGTGTTGGAGAACAATGTGTTTGCGTTCAATTACAAATTTTATCGCCAAGTAAGGGGGACTGTAATGGGGGCAGCCTGTGCTCCGAAGCCCGCTACGCAGGATGTGTAGGAACGAACGTTTTGGGCGATAATCGCCCCGCGTGTAGGCACTTTATTGGTCAAAATGGTCGTTTGTTCGGATATCAGCCAGGTCGGTCGGTCAACGATCCCCGACCTAATGTCCATTTTGGCAGATAAAGTGCCTACACATGGGCGGATTATCGCCCAAAACGTTCGTTCCTACACACCGTGCCTCACTGGTCGGGACCCGCAATTGCATGTGTGTACGCACTTTTAGTCTCGGTCTCTGGGAAAACAATGTAAGTGAAACCATTATGGACTTTGAGGAGGGGGAGGACAAATCATGGACTTCGAGGAAGGGGAGGACATTGTCCTCGTTGCCTACAATATGTGGGCAACGTCCTCCCACTCTGAACGGGTTGGTGGTTGGGTTGACTAGGTTCATAGAGAGATTGAATCAAAAGGAGTTTAACATCAAGTTTACTTATGAATATAGACACATATGATTTAACCATCTTTAAAAATGGAGATATATTAGATACTAAAACCTTTAGGAAGGAAAACTATATTTAACTCATTACTTTTAGCGTCAAGCCATCACCCTAGAAATTTGATCAGGGTAGCCTGATTGGTCAATATTGTCATATTAAAAGAAACTGTTCAACAAAAGAGAGTTGCCTAGTCGGCAGAGATGGTTGAACTATTTTGTGAGAGTGGGTATACAGAACTGGTTATCAGGAAAGGTCTAATAAAAGACAAATTATACCCAAGCCACTTCTTTCAGCCAGGAAAGACTGGATGTCCCCTTTTGTCCCCTAAATGAGGAAATGCAGTTCTCCCCCGCAGTCATGTTTGGATGGGTCAAAAAAAAAGAACTAATTAAAAAGTTTGTATGTCAAATAATTAATTTAGTTCCAATAGAGTAATTTTAGCGCTTCTGAAGTAACTAATGTATACGTGAATTTAGTTACAATTAATATTGTGATCGTAATCCATGAGAAGCCTATCATATACTGTGCAGACTATTCATTGATAGTAATGGCATTGCCTTTAAATACATTTCCTTAAAACAAAAGGTAGTGTCACTTTAAAAAAATGGATATAAATGAAATCTCACCACAGTGATCACAAAACCTTGATGAAGCCCTACACGTATGGGTGAAACCCGCATAGGTTGTTTAAGTGAGATACAGCAGAGTTGTAGCAGTGGTGTGGCTAATCCAACAGCTCCAGGTGTTCGAGAAGCTTGACACTATCAGTGTTTGGAAGTGGCCAAGTTCTCCTAAACTATTGATCTGGGTAAAGTGTGGCCGATCGCTGATAGGCCCTATCAGGACCTGGCTTCTCATGCAAGTCCCAGAACGTTTGGACACATAACACTTATTTTGCTTTTTAGCAAAAAATTGCCTAGCTAAAAAGTATCAACTATGTATTACAAGTACTAGAAAAGTAACATTGTTCTTATAATGTAACTGTGCAGTTAACTCTAGGATAGAATCACAGTATAGCATAGTATTGAGGTTGTATTGAGGTTGAATAAAGACATATGTACATCCAGTCCAACCTACTCAGCAATACCCACATTTTCTGGATAACTGTTGTTCCAGAGGAAGGCAAAAAAAAACCCCACCAGAATTATGAAGGGGAAAAAAATTCCATAGTCTTTTTGCAAAGTAGGACAGGCACACTCTGTGGCTATTTAGCCGATGGAATATAAATGTGCTACCCCAGTCAGTCCTCTACCAAAGACCAGCTATAGCACAAGCAATATAAAGAACCAGGATGCACACTTATCATATGGTGATTCCTTTATTTCTGCATCACACAAAACAACAACGTTTCGGGGAACGCTATGCCCCCTTCATCAGGTGTATACCAACCACAATACAATCCCCTCTAAATAGACCTAGTGACCCATGGCTCCTCCTCTCAGGGGGAGTGGCTTGTTCTTTCCACACACATACAACAGTGAAACATAGTCCGTTGTCAGTAATCAGTCCATTCCATTCGTTCATAAGGTGATGGTGTCCAAAGAAAATTTATAAGATGATAGTGTCCCAAGTACCTGTTTTTTGCTGGATTCTCTTATCCAAGGGAGTTTCTTAAAAGTGAAGACGTGGATAACAAAGTGCTGTACAAATATTTAAAAACAATATATTACAATATTTTCACATAAATCAGAACATAGTTACAAATCTCCACATGGTGGCAGTCTTACACTTGGCACTTACACTTTTTTTTTAATAGAAACCATGTAGCAAATGTATCTAATAGTAGCAGTGTTAAGCCTTATGTGAATCTTGTATACAATTCAATGGCAATTGTAGCCCAAAAAGTATATAATAAGTAACTACTGCAACTCTGGTACCTGTATATCAGAAAAGCATCCATAAAAAGCTATTAACCTGTTTCCTCGTTGAGGCTCCAGGGGGATAAAGTGTTCAGCCTATCTATCCGTACCGCTTCTCTGGTATTGGCCTTAACCAGCCATTTGATCTGGTTAACTTGATGCTTCTGTTCAAAGCAATGTTTGCTTATGGGAGTTTCATGTTTGGACGTATTACCGTTGTATTTGGTTATGTCCCTCTTGTGTTCATTTATCCTTGTCTTTTAGTTTTCCCTATATACCCTTTACCACATGGACATTTCAGGAAGTATATGACACAGTCCCCTTTAATGATGGCATTGCATACCTGCATGGGAAGGTTCCTACCTGAGGAGTGCCTAAGAAGGTTTGTTTGCTTTTCAATGTAGGTGCCATATCCGTTCTTACTAGTGCATTCCAAACTGAATGATTTTTTATATGACCGCAATGGGGGTTCTGTGAACAGTTTGCCATATTCCAGATCTGCTTGTAAAATTTGCCAATGTCTATTAATGATCCTGCCAATTTTTTGGGATTGTGTGTTGTAGGTGGTCATGAAAGGTATCTTTCTCTGCTTATCCTGTATGGGTTCTGTTCTTTCTGTAAGCAAAGTTTCTGTCTATTCTCATGACTCTATCCATTTGTGCTGTAAGTTCTTTCTGGTCATAACCTCTGGATTTAAACTTCTTGCACATTTCTTTAAGTCTTTTTGTGTACACTTTGTATCATTACTTGTTATTCTTCTTACTCTTAGCATCTGGCTAAAGGGTATACTTTTTGGTGTTCTCTGGGTGGAAGCTATCTGCTCAGTAAATTGTTTCGATCTGTATCTTTAATGTACAGATCTGTACTTAGTTTGTTACCTTCCTTTTCCACCAGTACATCCAAGTAATTTATCTTAGTTTGACTAGTATTCAGTGTAAATCTGAGTGGGGTGTGTTTGGTTAAGGTACCTGGTAAGTTCCTGTAATACAGTTAGACTATCTTCCCACACAAAGAAGATATCACCTACATACCAGGTGTATCCCCTGATCTTTTCATTATATTCTTTGTTGTTTAAGATGTATTCTTTCTCAAACTCCGCAACAAATATGTTGGCTTAAGTGGGCGCAAAATGGGCACCCATACTTGTACCCTGTGCTTGAATATAATAGGTATTTTGAAATCGAAAAACGTTTTTGGTTAAACATATGTTTAGTAAGTCCATAATGAAATAAACCAATGGGGTTTCATACCCCCAGTCAAGCAAGGCCAGTTGAGTTCTTCTCATACCTAGGTCATGCGGAATAGACGTGTACAACAATTCTATATCCACAGTACAGAGAGAGGATTCTGTGTTCACCTCACCTAGCCGTCCAATGTGTCTCAGGAAGTCAGACGTGTCTCTCAGACATGAGATCAATACACTTCCCCAATGGTTACAACAATGATTCAATACCTGAGGCAATTGGGCGTCCTTTTCAGCAGAGTTTCTAGCCTGTATTGGCAATCTTTCTCCGAAGGTCTTGCGAGTAAGCTCCCGGTATCAGCCACTGAATACATTGGTAAGTGAGTAAGCTCCCGGTAATACACAAATACATTGGTTAACACACCCTTTTATATATTCCAATCCCTAACCACCAACACATTTAAAAATCCTAACCACCAACCGTGATCACATTTAAAAATCCAAGCCATTACTAATACGGAGCGCACTCGGCACTTCCGACCTCACACTCCTAAAACAGAGCTAGGTATTAACCCCTTATAAAAAAAGGCAAATCATAGCTGTCACACAGAGATCGTTTATGAGGCACTGGGGGTACAGCGCCCTCCCTCTCCCACCCTCTCCCTCCCGTTTTGCAAGCCCTCCCCCTACCATTAAAACCCTTTGCCCATTAGTAGGTTCCCTTCCCCCAGCCCCAACCGCATTATTAAATTTTCCAGAGACTCCCCCGATAGTTACTTATCTTACCTCTTTCCCTCGGCATTCTGAACTGCCGGCAGCCGCGTCCGTGATTGGCTGCCTCTTAGCCAATCGGACGCAGCTGCCGGTCCCGCACCCTGCTTGCAGTTCAGTGCAAGCAGAGGGCCGGGATTGTGCAGCGGGGGAAAGAGGTAAGGTAAGTCCCTATCGGGGCACTTTCTGGAAAATCTAATGATGCGGTTGGGGCTGGGGAAAGGTGCCCTACCGCATCTAAAATTTTTTTTTTAAAAGGGTGGACATGCCCTTTAATAAATTTATTGTGTATCTTATGTTTATGGTCCTATATAATTAATAGTTAAAAATTGGGTTCAATGTACAGAGTCCTATTCAAATTGCATCAGTCTATCAGTGGGGTAATATACTTACCATGGAAGTAAGATCATGGAGACTATAAATTAATTTATTTTGCTCTGTCTCCTTTACACTGATCTCCTGTTTTATTTTTTATTTTTTGGAATGTTGAGTGTCCCCATTAATGTTTCTTTTCTGCACTGTAGTTTGTATGTTAATTTGGCAAATCTTTTCTGTAGGGCCAATCTGTGCCTCTCCTATAGAGACATTCATCAATGCATTTTATGAGGAAGTGAGGACACCTTCTTGCATAGCAATGATTATGGTATACTATTTTGCTAATGCTTTTGATACTGTGCCAGACTAAGGTCTGTTGGCATTGATAACACAGTGACACACATGAATATAGAATTGGTTAAAGGATTCTGTACAGAGAATAGGTAAGGAACAAGTTTTGCCAATGGGTTGAGTTTGTGGTAATTCTTTTGTAAATTCTACATTGTTGTGAATGGTTATTAATAGATAAACCAGTCTCATGATGCCATTGTTCAATTGTTTACAAATAGAAAACTTTACAATTCTACTTTCACAGACCATGGTCTGCTTACAGAAGAAACAAAATGGGGGAAAATTGTGGGTATGGTTGTAATAGACAAATAGGCAGGGTGGGTGTTGGAGTGTGCACCTGTGTCTGTGGTGTAAGGGGTATGAAAAAAAAACCAAACCTTTTTTGGTGAATGATCAAGCTTTTGTTTTTTGACTATAGTTACCCTTTAAATATGGCTGCAATGGCAGGGTAGGTCAGAAGGTGTGTAGGTTTGTATGTGTGGGGGTTTGGGGTATGAATGTTTGTGGTTTTAATGGTTTTAGGCTGAGGCCCGACTACAACCCAACAGACAACGCACAGAAATCGCACACGCGTTAAAGCTCGCGATTTCTGTGTTGTTGTGCCTCGTTTGTGCATGCATTTTTATAATTTATTATAAAAATGCATGCGTTTGCGTAAAAGAATGGTGCATGCAAAATGCAAACGCGTGCGCGGTTAGCCAAAATCACACAGGCAATCACGGGCACAAATGTACTAAACAAGCGTTAGTGTGGCCAAGTCCTTAATCACATGAACCTAAAACCTCAAAATTATTTGAGGATTGTACCATTATAGTCTATGGGAATAAATCCCAAAATTCGCTGTACCGCTTCTGCCGATTCCTTAGTTAGGTAATAGCACACTTCTCCAATATGCCCCGCACATCATGTCTCTAGCTCAAAAAAAGCGGAAGAATATAAGGGAAGAAGATGAAGAACCAGAAGAAGAGAGAGAAATAAAAAAACAGTAATTTGGCTCTTAATAAATATTAATTTAGATATTTGCAGATTTGTATCCTTCCCCATTCTCCTGTGCACTGTGCTTGACCGGCTGATAGATGGAGCCATTGCACAGTTAATGAACTCATGCCATGTAATTGTTTAAAGCTTCACAATGCGCACATGCATTCTGTAATAGAATTCTCCAATTTATTTTTACACATTTATTTAAGAAATTGATTTAAAAAAAAAAATTAGGGTCTGGATATTTGTGTTGGGCGCTAATTAAGGGAGTGTAAGTAAATTAAAGGCTCCATCTTTCATGTTTTCTGATACCTGCACAAATTGAAGATGATTCTCCTAATAATAATAAAGAAGGTCATATTATTCCCTTTGAAAATGATAGCTAGGTTTTTAGACTAATAGTGCAACCAAATTTCTACTAATATTATTACTATTCTAAAAAAATAAATACTTATAAAATGTATACAGTATAATATACAGTATTACTTGTTATTTTTTTTAAAAATGGACTTTAAGAGATGATTTCTTCATCAAATATGATTATATTATTCAAGTTTGGCAAGACTATTTCTCAGTACTAAGCAAATGAGCATTAAAGGGTAACGTGGTCTCCATACAATTGTCCTTTAAAAAGAAAAAGTCTAGAATGATGTCTTCTAGCTTTTCTGGATCTTAAAGGGCATGTAAACCCTTATTACAAACTTTTGTTATATCATAGTATATCTTCCCCCAGCCCCAACCACTATAAAATAAATTTAAGAAAGTGCCCCGATGTTAACTTACCTTCCCTCTCTCCTCCGACGCCCGGCCTTTTGCTTGCAAGACACTGCAAGCAGGGGGCAGGACCGGCAGCCGCGTCCGTGATTGGCTGAGAGGCAGCCAATCACAGAAGCGGCTCCTGGCTTCTCAGAATGCCGGGGGAGAGAGGGAAGGTAAGTAGAGTTCGGGGGTCTTTCTTAAAATTATTTTTTAGCGGTTGGGGCTGGAGGAAGATATATTATGATATGGGCAAGGGGTTTTATTGTAGGGGGAGAGGGAGGGAGGAAGGGGGAGAAGGGCTGCAGTACGCATGCCAAACTTCTCCTGGAGGTGAGACAGGAGGCAGAGTCCTATATGGACTCTGCTATTCTCCTGGTGGGCAGTTTTTGGGACTTTGGGGGGGGGACTACAGGAGAACCATATGGAGCTGGGATGTGAGGTAAGGATTTTATTACACTACATGGTGGGGGGATTATAGTTTTGGGGGTGGACATGCCCTTTTATTATAAGTTATAGGCTTGCAAAGTTGCACTTTCTGGACTGCCCTGTCTCTGTGATAATCATGTGACGTAAGCCCCATCCTCGGAAATCAATCTTTTCTGAAGCTAGTTACTGACCTGCTACGCTACCATTCTCTGACCATTCCTCTACCTATGGACACCTATATTCAGCACATTATATATTCAGCACATTATAAAATGCATTATTAACCAGATATTTAAGTAAAATTATTCTGGCAGATTAAGCTGGCTCTTCCCTCCATGCAGTCAATCAAGACTGTGACTGCTGACTGATTGGCTTCTGACTCCTCTGCTGCTTCCTGTGCACATGCTCAAGCTTATAACAGTCTTATTGTATACCCAGTTGAAAATGTATCTAATTAACCAGTAAAAACAGCCGTTGGGGTTGCGAACAGATACCTTACAAGTCACCAGTGTTTGTTTAAGGGTGGACATGTCCTAGAAAGCATGCTTGCCATGTCCCTATCATGCAGAGTACTGCGTGTACATTGAAGAAATGACTTGTATACAGACTGTTGCAAATTTATTCAGCTGCAAACAGCTTTCTGATCATAGCTAAGAATACCATTTGCATTGGGAGTATCCAAATAATAATAGTATCAAGAACTATATTTTTCTGCATATTGTTTTGAGACACACAGATTATTTTTTAATAGCTTTTAATTATTGAGCTTTCATAAAATAAGTATATGTCCATTTTTTTTTTTTAAATTCTTTATTTTACTAATTTTGTGTGAATAGTACATGGGGGTTCGCAGACTCCCAATATACTAACTTAACAACAGTATATATATAAGGAGTAGGGAGAAAGAGACTCAGGAGATGGGTCGGGGGTGTATTTGTGAAATAGACACTTTAGTACATGTTTTGTTGAAGATGGGCATATTTTGGTATTCAAGACTTTTTCATGAAATATAACATTCAAATTTATGTGAATAAGAGAGTTTTATATGAATCAGTTTCCATAAATGATGTCCGTATTGACCAAGTTTCTATGAAGCGATCCTGATGGGCGGATAAAGATGCAGACAGTTCTTTCATTCGCATGATATATATTAGTTCAGACACCCACTGATTGTGAGGCATATTGTTGTTTTCCATAAGAGAGGGAGTACCATTCTGCCGGCCATTAAAAATTGTCTGAGAAGTTGTTTTTTAGAGCTTTGGCTATTGCCAGGCATCATGGAAAGTAGAACATATTGGGCGAGTGGGATTAAGGATTGGGCTGTTATTTCATTGTTCCAAAAATCGAGGCTCAAAATGTTTTTTTTTTTTTTTACTCCGATAATTGGGTTGTTGATATTGAGATTTACATGGTCGAATAAAGAACAATTTTCTTGTAACCAAGGAAAATGGACATCAATATAGCCAAATACTGTGTGTGTGTGTGTGTGTGTGTGTGTGTGTGTGGTCTAATGCGTAGCATTCTTTTATGTACTTTTGTACATAAAAGATTGTCTGAGTTATTGGATCAGACTCTCGGCTTCATTGCAATGCAGAAAGGAGCATCGTTTTGGAACACTGTGGATTGCTGTTCTGCAGATTTCCTTGAAAAGATTGAAAGATTTATCACACTTTCTGGACTGGAGACAAACCAAACACAAGGGAATTATTCTGATTTTTCCTACAAGTCTTACAGCCTTTTTACCTAAAAGCCCCACAGCATCGACTACAGGGACAGAATTAAGTGAGATCTTCTGTAGTATTCTTCTTAAATGCTTAGATACATAGTATATGTGTGCAGGGATGGGTATCTGTCATCACAAACATAATGCATCGTAACCTTTAATGACATTGCCTAAGTGCAGTAAATAAATGGGAGATTTGCCAGAATGATGTCCTTATTTAAATAGTGGACATGGTGCTTACTGATTTAGCCTAAAATATTGGTACCGGGCCATGCAACAACAGGTTTTAAGTTAGTGCTGCCTTGTCCCAGAACAAATGCCAGAATTAGAGGTTGTGGCTGGGTTCCCATTATGAATGAATTAATATGTCATCTCTATGAATTAATTTGCCAACAGCTGAGATTTTACCAGCAAAAACAATGAAATTCTCACCTATTCCATTAAAACAACCAGTTCACTGCTAACCCTATACATGGTCCCTAGAAATGACCCCTTGCTTTCAATTAAAAACTACAACTCCGTATACAGCCAGGGAATGCTGGGAGTTTTGGAGGGCCACACGTTTGACATCCCTGGTCTAGCACATAGCTCTGGGACATGTTCAGTTCATGTCCCCATGCACAAGGCTTTTATACAATACATCTGTTTTTAAATCATTCGTCAAATGTATGTGTTTTCGAAGGGGGAGCCGTCATATTTTCAGCGAGAACAGACAGTAGTCTATTTTTCTAATACACTTCTCAACTAACCAATAGCCTGTGTTTTCTTACAGTGTATGGCTGTTTGCGAACTGGCAAGAAGCTTTAAAATAACATTTAGCTATGTTACATACCTTTTCAATACAAATATCCACCGCCAGATGTTTCACAGCAAAAATGACATTTTGGAAATGATCCAATTCTTATAAAATATTATTTTACAAAAAATATCATCTTAGTGCATCATGTACACTTCATGAGACTGGTATTTAAATCAATATTAAATAGGATATTTTATGCACTGACTGGTAAAACGGAAGTTTGCTATTTACCCAGTCCTTACCCACAGAGCTAACAATCTATGATTGGCGCCTGAGACCAAGGGAGGTAACATTTCCTTTTCTAGCAAAAAAGGAGTTCACATAGAATTAATTAGTTAGCAGCAGAAAAAAACCCAATAAACCAAAAGTTAATCTTCTTCCATTCAAAGTAATCATCCATCAAGCACTGATCTTTAAGGGCTAGGCCACATCAGAACAATTTAACTTTTTAGCAGCCAGATGCACCAAGTGGTCCAGTGGACAAAAATGTGGCTGCGTGGCTAACATGAAAGTTAACCGTAAAGCCGCCGCAAGCGATTTTATATGGCAAAATCGTCATTTTATTGCAGCACTTTAAAGCTAAAAGCTGGCGTTAAAAGTGCCAGAATAGAAAAGTGGCTGATAGTGATGTTCCGAGAGCCTTTATCCGCATATAACATCGCTGGGCCTGCGGCATCAGCCGATAGCGGTATCGCCCTGTAAGTGCACTTGGGCTATTTGCACTGCAATCCGTTAAGGTAAATCACCCCCCAAAACATAAAGTTTCCGCCTCTCCAAGCTTTTTGCTCAGAAGAGGCAGCTAGGGGAATAGCATTCATTCATTGGCTGGGATGTCATCTGTTACATCCATAGTAGTTGCATACGGTCAAGCACAAGCCAATAAACCCACTTGTGGGGGATGTGCACTATAGCAATCAATTAAATATAGTCAGAACCCTGTGAGTTTAAATAAAGGTGTCTTTTACTGTTAATTCATAAGAGTGTCCCTAGCAGTTGACAGCTGCCAACTGGAAAAACCAGGAAGCAGAAAGAGAGGTAACAGAACATCAGGCAACATTGCATGTTAGACATTTATCTCTCAACTTTCTAACGATTGCAGTATTGGTGATTTAGGGGCAGATTTACCTATACGATGTTTAATTTAAGCGATGAACGTGTCCTTTTAAAGTCCACCACCCCCCAACTAAAATTTGCCCCTCTGAAGTGTTAAAAAATCATTAGCTTTCTCCTCTGCTTCTTATGGTGGTCCTGCAGGGCCTGATGAAAGTTCAGAAAAGTGAAGAGTAGGATCCTCTCTGTGTGTAATCTGGGGCCTGTTATTTCCTGCTCCTCTTAGAGGACTCTGGCATGTGCAGTGAAGCTCTATCCCCCCGGTGCACTCTCAGCCAATCGCAGATGTACCCGGATCCGCCGCGGACTTATCCCGTTCGCGAATGGCGGATTTTTCCGGATTTTCCGCCTTCTGAACTTCCGATTCACGGATTTTTCGTATTTTCGAAATTACGAGTTTTCACGTATTTTCGAAAATTTTCGAAAATACAAGGATTTCCTCTTAATTCCTTACATACGTATTTTCGAAAATTTTCTAAATTACGAGGATTACTTGTATTTTCGAAAATAACTTCGAAAATGTTCGAAAATACGAAAAATCTCGTTATTATAAGGGTATTTTTCATTTTATCGGGTCCGCTCGCGGATTTTCGAATTTTCCCGAAAATTCGCGGATCCTCGAGCGGACCGGATTTTGCGAAGTTCGGACATCTCTACCGGTCCGGCCCCTTCTGATCTTCCATTCCCAGAAGTAGCAGAAGAGGACACGGACTGAGGGAATGAAGTTGGGTAAGTACGGAAATTGGAATGTGCATTTTACCAGTGAAGATACCCCTTAATTAGGAAATGTTTTGTATTGTTTGTTTTATAATTGGGTTATTAAGTAAGAGTATGCAGTCTTCCCAATTCCTTTGCCTATCTAGATTCCGATACATAAAATTGCTTTTTTTTTTTTTTCAAGTGAAGAAGTTAATTTTGGGAATGAATGAAATGTTAAGTAATACCGGATTTAATTAATTTCACTTGCGCAACCCTTGGTAGTATTCAGTGAAGTACATTTTGCCTGTATGACTAACCTACAGCAGATCTCCCACCCTGTCACATGTGGTACCCAGGACACACACACCCCCCGCAACACCTTGCCCCCAGCAGCCTCATTTTTGCAGAATTTCCGTATTACAGCATTTCACCTACCTTGCCAATTCCCGTGAGATTCCCTGGATTTCAAGCCCTCAAGGGAGTTGGGAGACCACCCCAGAAGCTGGTAGACTACTGGAACTATTGGGAGGGGTGGGATACCTGCCTACACTATATGACTGTGATGTTCTAAGTTTGTTCTTTATAAAGTTAATTTGACATTTGTCGATCGTTAAGTGTTAAAATCTGACTGCATTTTAACTATCACCATGTTATTTCTTCTATTAACCTGTACTGTAGACAATGTGCTAAATAAGTGTCATAGTTCAGGGGAATAATTCCATTTCTATCTCCTATCCCTTTAACTTGATTCAAACTCCTTAACTTCCAAGTTGCAACTGTTATTTTGCAGCTCTGAATTTTCCTCCAGTAATAGTAGCAGCCAGATGTACACAATACTGTAGTGTAGCCCTGTCGTAAACACCATCTGTACTCAGAATGGACCTTCGCTCTTCCTTATTGGTATATTAAGTGCCTTCTGGATAATCTTCTTTCACCTTTTCCAGATACATTCTGTGTCCTCATCCCCACTGACAGTTTCTGTGCCATCCCTTGTGAACAGAACTCATCTCAGTAAGGCTTTAAAGGACAAATCCACCCTCATAAGAACATCTTTTAGAAAGAATGGCCACTTTAAAATATGTTGATATATCCTACTTTGTCCTATGAATTCATTACTGTATGCCTGCTATGCTTCTGGATGCCTCATGGAAACTGAGCCATTTAGAAACCTGTACTGAGCATTTACTGAGCCTGGGCATGCTCAGTAGAGGCAGATAGGGGATTAACGTTCAGTCATTGGCTGTGATGTCAACTGTCAAATCCATAACTGACAGTTGCTAACTGGAAGAACCAGGAAGCAGAAACAGGGGAAACAGGACATTGTGCAGGATTTCAGGTTAGACATATATATTTCACATTTCAAACTATTACCGTTTAGGGTTTTGGGGGGTGATTTACCTGTATGTAAGTTTTCATTTCAGGGCTGGACTTGCCCTTTAAAGGCAGAACATTATATATAAAGTTTGCAGTAATTGTAGTAAATAAATAACCTGTATATGTAATAAAACTTTGTCACCATTGATTTACCAAGAAACAAAGGAAGTTTAATCTGATGTTAACTTATCTTACAATTTGAAACCCAATATACTGTCAATTAGGCCTAGGGGATCAGTTAAGTGATCCGCAAAAATGGACTCTATATCTTGACAGGTTCAACCGAAAGGTCTTAATAAATATATATCAATGAAATGATTTTTAAATGAAAGAGAATTAACTGATTAGCAACTAGGTATATATTGAAGCAATGTGATCCATAAGATTCGCAGCTTTTTGATTAACCCAGGACAAATTTGATTTAAAAGAATTTTTTAAAAATGTTTTTAATATAACGTTATTTAATATTTGTATATGTATATATTTATATGTTTTATTAGCTTATTTGCACTTACTGTATATTCAAGGAAATTATGTTATAAAGGATATTTCCTTTTAATGATTGGATCATTTTGCACTGTCACTTTAAATTGAATTTTTATTCTAATTGATTGGATAGCATATATATGTGTGTATATATATATATATATATATATATATATATTGCATACATTACTGCTATGGGAATAAACATTCCCTCCTTTAAATTAGTTACAATGAGTGTTGTTTAGAACATTGAATTCAAAAAAACAGTTGCGATTCTTTCCCGTTCAACACAAAATAGAAATGACCTTTTGCACAAAACTCTTTAGTCTCTTGAGTCGTATTTTGTTTCCAAGACAAAGCCAATGATTATTTAAGGAAAGGAAAAATTAAACCCAGTCATTCATCAGAAGAAGTTTTATAATATAAAGTTTGATGTTTGAGATTTTCTATGCAGTAAATCCCAGACTGAAGTGTACCAGACCAAGAGTTTGATAGGAATGATTTATACAAATCAGAAACATATTTTCTTTAACACAGTACAACCCCTTACTGTTTTACCTGCTCAGAAATTCAGCAACCCGATAGGCAATGGTTCTATGTAAAGGGGAAGTTTAACGGGAAAAGATTTTTTGTTTGATCATTACTAAATACCTAAGTATTCTACATATTGTCTTTGTTTAAAAAAAAAAAAAGCTTTTGATTTCTAACCATTTGTTCTGCTTTGCTGTGGTCAGTAGCGAGCTGCCATTTCAGGTTCTGCAACGTTCGATTTTCCCAAGATGCAATTATCCTTGAATAGTAATTTTTACTAATTGGCTATTGGATGGTTCAAACATGCTCAGATCTCTAGTGAGCAACTAAATCAACACAGGGACTGGGGGCCATAATTGACATTGTTAAGGGTCATGAAAACAGGAAGCCAGTACTTTGGAACCATTTATTTATACATTAATCACAGCACGGTGGCTCAGTGGTCAGCAATGATGCCTTTCAGCACTGAAGTCCTGAGTTCGATTACACTCTTTGACACATCTGCAAGGAGTTTGTATGTTCTGCCCGTGCTTGTGTGGGTTTCCTCCAGACACTCCATTTTCCCCCACAATTCTAAAGACATACTGATAGGTTGTATGTGTCAAATAAATGTGCTTAAATTGTAAGCTCTTCGGGGCAGGGCCTGATGTATACTTGTAATTGTAAAGCGCTATGGAAGATGTTGGCGCTATAGAAATCCACAACAATAAGTAATTGTTGGATGGATAGATTATGGTGATTGAGAAAATCCCCTTAAAAAACATGTTTTTAAGCTGAATTTCTCTAAAGAAAAAAAAATAGATGTTTTCATTTGATCATTGACATTATCACTTTTAGTATCCAGTCACGGGGTGTGGTTTAACCTCCCATTTTGACTATCCGATATTAAAATAGGAATCTCAGCTCTTTAAGTAAGTTTATATATTTTGTGTTATACCTAATATAAGTCAGTGCTATACTTTATATACATTACACCTCATTGGTAGCTCCTAAAAACTCAATGCAATCTCCTATGGAAAAAAAATATACATATATATAATGTCCTAGTTTCTGCTCACACTCCTATCCCACTCTTCACAGCCTCGGTGCCGAACCTGAAACTACTAAATATCATAGGTCTTTACATATATATGGCAAAGAGAAAGCGCACTCCTGAGGACTTCATAAAACTCAAATAGCTTTTATTAATCCATATTAAAACACACTTCCATGCGTTTCGGCCATCTTGTGACAGTCATCAGGTATGTCATTAGTTCAGATGACTCCCCGACCTCGGATGTCGATACAGGGGGGGAAACTGCACCACGTGATTCGATGGATAGGGGCCCTTGGTCCCAATAAGTCCCTGGCTCAATACCCCAACTTATCAGCAGAGGAACGAAAAGCTATTGGTAAGCTCCAACGGGATTGTGAGCTTATTATTCATCCCGCCGAAAAGGGGTGCTTTTGGATGCTCAATTTTATAGCGAGGAACTCATGAGACAATTGGGTGACCCTTTGGTATACACTAAACTGTTGTGTGATCCGACGGAGAGTCTCAAGAAACTTGTGGATTTGAGGATACAGCAGGCTAAGGCGGTAGGATGGATCTCTGAGCATGAGGCCAAATTTCTTGTCACGGATTGTCCGAAGGTGCCTATTATATATTCTGTCCCTAAGATCCACAAGTCTCTCAGTCATCCACCGGGGAGACCTATTGTAGCATCCCAGGGGTCAGTTCTTAAACCCCTGGCTGTATATCTTGATTATTTCCTCCAACCAATAGTTAAAAAAATGGGGTCATACCTCAGAGACAGCAGACAACTTCTCTATGTCCTTAAGGGCGTACAGGGTTCCCTTGAGGGCACAGTGCTACTCATATGTGATGTGGGTAGCCTGTATACGATTATCTCCCAACAACAGGGCATAGAGGTGTGCTGGAGGGCCCTCCTAGCCCATGGTCATACCCATGGTCCTGTGTAATTTCTTATGGAGTTGCTTGAGATCACATTGGGGAAGAATTATTTTAGGTTCGAGAATAGTTTCTATCAGCAAATTATGGGTACGGCCATGGGCTCAATGTAGGGCCCATGTTTGCAAATCTGTACATGGAGGATTTTGAGCTGACGCATCTGGTTCCCACATATGGTGCACAGTTGCGTATCTTTAAGAGGTACATAGATGATCTTTTCTTTTTGTGGGAAGGTGATGAGGCCAGCGCTTTGCAGATGGTTAAGCAATTAAACGAGCTCCCAATTCCGGTCAAGCTCACGGCCATGGTTAGTCCGAGCACAGTGGATTATTTGGACCTTAAATAAGCTAGTATGTAACCTGTCCCCTATTTTCGTGATTCTAAGAACACCGATAACAACACCATTCTCCCTGCGGGAAGCTACCATCCCACGGCCCAAAAAAATGGGATCCTGTTCTCACAGTTTCTAAGGGTGTTGTATAACAACTCAGACCCCACTAATATTAGTGAACAGTTGAACTCTATAAAATTCAACGAGGCTATAAAAGGGGTGTGGTAAAAGCCCAGAGGGAGCGAGCCATTTGCACATTTGAACAGACGGGTAGGAACAAAGGAAGGGAACCCCCCGGGGAAGATCTCATACCGTATAGTCTACAGTACTCTGAAAACAGCAGAACCATCAGACAATGTGTCAAAAATAATTGGGATATTTTAAATAAGGACGATAGCCTCCCATTCCACAATTCTAGACCCATCTTTGCCCATAGGATAGGGAAGAATCTATGAAATCTTTTGGTTAGAACAGATCTTAGAACCCAGTCCAATATGAAGGAACCCAACTGGATGGGGAGTAAAAAACTGGGTTGTTTCAAGTGTAGTGGGTGTCTTACCTGTAGATCGATGCTTGTGGGTAGTGATTTCCCACACACGGGCCAAAGGGTTAAGATTGGCCACAGGTTAAGTTGTCTATCCACCTATGCCATTTACTTTTTGGTATGCCTGTGTGGGCTTTATTATGTGTACCAAAGTAGAAAAGGATCCTGCACACTCCCAATGTAGCATTAGCAATGTTCAGTGCTGGGTGCCCCAGCGTAGCGGCAAGCTCACATATATAGAAAGAGAATGCTGTGCACACCAGTCTTATTAGCAATAGGTGTTTATTACCACATCAGTATAACACCATGTAACGTTTCGGCGATATTACTCACGCCTTCATCAGACACATACAAAAGTTAAAATGATCAATTCAACCTTAAATAGACTAGAGACAATGTTGCCATCTAGTGGCTGTAATCAATAGATTAAAAACAAACCGTTAATTAATTAACAAACAATCAGTTACAAGTCACAATGAAAAATATACAATCTAACTACCTCCTGATACTGATACATTTGAAACATTAATCTTAAGCTGGGTACACACAATGAGATCGGTCGCGGTAACTATCGGACGCGGCTGCTTTTGCCGCGACCGACAGTCCTTCCTCCTGGCCGACCAGTCGAAAGTATTGGAAGGTCGGTCAGGAGGAAAAATCGATAGGTGTGTACCTAGCTTTAGTAGGACGCAAAGCCCTTATTTTTTAGAAAGAAAATAGGAAAGACCCAAATTAACATTTAGCCCTTTGGGCTGTACAGCATCCAAGGTAAATATCCAGTACGCTTCCCTACGTATTAAGGCATTATGACGGTCACCACCCCTCGAAAGCGGTGGGACATAGTCCATTACCATCCCACGAAGGTCAGATACCTGGTGCTTGGCCACACGAAAATGACCAGCAACCGGTGGATCATCATGTTTTTGCGTATTGTCTTCCCTTTTAGCAAGAGCAATGCGAATATCGATTCTGTGTCGTTGAGACCTGCGCTTGAACGGCCAAATAGTTTTCCCAATATATATTAAAGAACAGGGGCAATTCATGTGTTGCAATTCAAATATGCTGGTATTTTATATATACGCCCTGAGTATGGGTGAGAAAAAGACTCTCCCACAATCAGAGCATTACAAATATTACAATTGCTAAATTTAAAGCAGCCCCTCCGTGTCAAAAAGAAGGGAGCCTTTTTATACTTTGCAACTGGATCCGTCTGGATCAAGGTACTGTGCAAAGAACGCCCTTTTGTGTAAACACAGAGTGGTTTGCGTTGTGTGACAGCACCCAATGATATATCGCCTTCCACCGATGGCCAGAATCTATCCAGATTCTTTTTAATCACTTGGGACCCAGTAGAAAATTGTTGTACAAAAGGTACTCCAAATTCCTTTTTTCAAGCAGTCCTTGGTACCCCCAACTCTGCCACTATTCCATTCAACATTGGCCTAGAGTATTGTCGGGCTTGGAATTTATCAATCATCTTTCTCACCTGCTCTGCCTCATCTTCATTATCAGAATAAATTCTCGACACTCCAGTGAGTTGAGATTTTGGTAGGCCTTTAAACACATGTCGTGGGTGGAAACTTTTCCCATGCAACAGAGTATTACGATCAGTTGGTTTCGTGTAGAGAGTCGTGTGTACAGTACCATCTGTAATCATCACTTTAAAGTCCAGATAATTTACTGTCTCTTTCGAGTTGTGGGTAAAACCACGACTACCATCAGAGAGAGGATGGCGAACCACCGATCAGCGGTCCGTGCCTTGAGAAGGGCGAGGACAGGTCCACCTCTAGGTTTGGGGAACAGGCGGTTGCTAGACATTGTCGGGAGGCTAGACATAGAGTTGCCCCCCTTAAATGGATGGCGATTGACCATGTAACGGACAGTGATAGAGGGGGTGACCACAAACGAGAGTTACTAAGGAGAGAAGCAAGATGGATTAGAACTTTGGGCACACTGGCCCCTAAAGGCCTTAACGAGCAGATCGTTCTATCATGTTTTTTATAGACATTGTTTATCAAATAGGAGGAATCACCCTTAGGGTCTGTATCACGTATGATTGACTTCGCATGGGATGTAATTGTAATTGGGTCCGTTTGCTATGTTGGGATATGTGAATAGGTATCCTGTTGTGCTATTTGTCAATGGGTGGAGTGACGGGGGGGGGGGGGGTAGTGAGGGGGGGGGGGGGGGAGGGCACCGGGATTGGAAGGTGTATAGATAGATAGATAGATAGATAGATCGGTCAAATAGGAGCAAACGTGGAATTTCTTTCAACTATGGTAATTTATTTCAGTGGTAAACACAATCAACGCGTTTCGGCCATATTGGAAATGGCCATGTGTGCTCCGACTCCACTGATCTGTTTGTATCCTTTCGGAGGCACCGGGGTGACTGACTACTTGTAGGGTTGTGCAGAGGACCTCCACAGTTATATATTATTGGGGGAGATGACAAAACCATTTAAACTTTAATTCCCCCCCATCCCTAGATCAGATGTACCAAGTGGCTGTAGCGTTATCACTCATTGATAGGCTCCGTATCTTGGATCTATTATCTCAGAGACATTTTCTCTCAAATCAAAGGAAGGGACTTGCGCAATATTCCATTTTCCTGTCTCGTTTACAGATCTCACACATACAGATCGGTTTTCATCAGCAGTGCTGTGAAGTGGACACAAGTTAGCAAATGGGCAGCACCATTCTGAGCCAAAAGCTCATTAAGAATGGCCTCGGCACCTAGGGAAAGTCCCACACATGACATTCACGGCTCACTTCAAATGAGCAACCCTCTTTTGTTGTGTTCTGCCTGGCGCTTTCAGTTAGAAAAATATGAGTTTGCTGAAAAGGCCAGCTGTTAGATCAAGGGACTGGGTTTAAAATAACTCTCACAGGCCCTAAAGCTTTAATGATTGGATCTTTCCATCCTCTTACAGTATTAAAGGAAACTCGGCCAGTTTAACATTTTACAGATAACTGGAACAGAGGGTCTTTGTTTCTAACTGTGTAAAAAAAACTGCATAGTTCACTTTAGTAAAATTCAAATTTGGGGTGTCAAGTTAACAATAATATACCACCACCTTTATCTTAATCCGCCTACTCCTCCTCCCCCCAACAGATTTTTCTCAAACTGCAATTGTCTCTCTCAATTTAAACAGTTTCATGTAAAATTTCCCTAAAACCATTCCATCTATACTACCCATCCGGTTCCCTCCTTACCTTTGTGATAAACTTCCCACATCACAGGTAATATCTCTCCTGTGGGATCCATAAATATTAGAGATGGACTAGACCTCAAACTCGATTCGGCCGAAGTCAGACTTTTCCAGGATTTTCTAATTTATGAAATGTATCAAATTTTGTGCAAACTATCCAGCCACATGTCCCAAATTCACCAATGCCAGATATTTTTTTTTATCAGTGCCAACCCCCTGCGAATAAAAGGCAGATCAACAGGCGCCTTGTGATGTGTTACCCTTTCGTCCACTTTCCCGAGCACGATGCATACTCCTGAGGTAGAGAAGACAATGTGGTGTGGGGAATATCCAGAGGGGCCAAGCCTACCTGGCTCCTCAAAAATGGTGGCAAATAGCAGTGAGTCTACCCCGTCCCTATATGATACAAACTCTGGGGTATGTCCAGATGGGCCAAGCCTGCCTGGCTATCAAATATTATAAAAATATCAAATCAAAGCTCGAAAGTAGCTCGCGTGTGAAGGAAGTCAATTTCTGGATATTTGTACGTGTTTCCCAGACCATTCCCCAGGTCCCAGTGCCATGTACAGTAAATTGCCATTGCTATTTTAACCTTCTTTAAAGTTTTTGATCTATTTGGCTTCCATTAATTTCCAAACTTTTTCTTCAAAAAATCCGAAATTGGAAGTTGTTTATCTATACTATATATATTGTAAATGCTGTTATTTATTTGGTTATTTACCATAATCTGACGGTTAGGGACAGATTAATGTCTGTTAAGGCTGCTACTGTAAGTAAAATATTGTGCACCCCTTTCCTTTCAATAGAGGGAAACAGATGAAACATGCACTGCACTAAGAAGGTGTCCCTTTATTTGGTCAATGCATGGTGTACTGACCAACTGAATACACCCTAAATGCAATGCATTGTGAAAATTAAACAATTAAAACTTTACTGCAACACTGAATGGATGAATGCAGCAGGTGTTCCAAGGACAGTTAATTACAATGCACAACACCAGGAACCCACAACCAGGGAAAATGGCAGTTGTAGTTCGCAAACATCTGAAGGGCCGCAGGCCGGACATCCTTGTATTACTGTACAAGGAGACAGAGGAAAACTTGACAGTTTATCAGAATAAAGTTCCATTTGATGTGTTTGGTGCTGTTTACATGATCTTTTTAGACAGAGCAATTGTTATGTACACAAATCTCCCAAGGCTTACATACAGGATGTTTGAAAACCCAGAAAGTATTGTTAAAGGAAAAAAAAAAGATTTGTTATAATGAAATCTCTTTGCAGAGAAGAAATTGTTCATACTTTAAATGGAATCAAATGATCTTATGAGCTCAGCTAATTGGAACCCTGTCAAAACACAATATCATTAAAAGAAATATTTTGCACATTATAGTGTCCGTAGTAGACATGTGTCTGCCATGAATTCCATCAGTGTGCCCACCCCTGGAGTTATCTGGCAACCAGGGGTGACAGGAGAGATATTGAGAAGAATATACCATAAGTATGAACTCTTACATCTACCAGTAGACCCTTTTACCACCCCCACCATAAGGGTCTACACAGGAGAGATGAGAATTGTTTTAAAGAGCCCTTTAAATGATGGTGTCATATTGTGGTCAAGCAAAATATTTCTAAATTCACTTCACAAGAGATTTTTATTCAATGCAATTAACTGTCAATATAACAGAAAAAAAATTCAGCAATGAAACGCACAGTGACAGGCTGGACCAGGGGCAGGGGTGACAGGGCAAGGTAGATTAAGGAAAGGGTGGGTAGGTGAGGAAGGGATAGTACCAGGCAGGAAGGGGCAGAATAATTTTTACCAGAGGCGCCAATTTATCTTTAGCCAGCAAGTGTCCCTCTCTGGTGTAGGTGGTGTTTCTGGATCATTATTATGAAGGTACGGTGGCCTCTGGCAATGCTGGTAGGTAAGCCCTTGAGGAAGCTTGCTGCCTTAAACTTACCAAAAAGTTAAATAGATACTTGATCCTTGACCGGATGGCAGCCCACCAACCACTATGACCATGTGCAAACCAATTGTCTTTTCCTTCGGCTGCAGCAGAACAAGAAGGTTAACACAACAAAAAGTACAATTTCCTCCATCCAATGAGCACATGATCCTCAGGCACAAAATTGAATAAGGCAACAACCAATCACACATGCACAAACAGTCACCAGCAGTGAGGTAACTAAGAATCACTGGGCCTCCTAGAAAAACTATGACGGTAGGGTGCTATATCTGTCAGGAAAAATAAGAAATAGTAATTAATTAATTAAGGTTGAATAAAGACATACGTCCATCAAGTCCAACCTATTCACCCCCTTTTTTTTTTTTATCCCTACCTACCAGTTGATCCAGAGGAAGGCAAAAAACCCAGCTAAAAAGGGGGGAAAAATTCCTTCCTGACTCCAAACAGCAATCGGAAAGTATCCCTGGATCAACCAGATCTATATGCATTAATACCAGTAATTCTCAATATTTTTTAGTTTTAGAAACTTATCCAGGCCTTTTTTAAAGCTATTCAATGAACTTGCCATTACCACATCTGCTGGAAGACAGTTCCACAGTTTCACCGTTCTCACTGTAAAGAAACCTTTCCTAACCTGAAGATGAAACTTCTTTTCTTCCAACCTTAAAGGATGTCCACGTGTCCTCTGATATGACCTGTTAGTAAACAATGCACCAGAGAGTTCATTGTATGGGCCATTAATATATTTGTATAAGGTTATCATGTCCCCACGCAAACGTCGCTTCTCCAATGTAAACAGCCCTAACTTGTCTAATCTGCCTGCATATTCAAGCCCCTCCATTCCCCTTATTAATTTAGTTGCCCTTCTCTGAACTGCCTCAATTGCCAAGATGTCCCTTTTGTATATGGGATTCCAAAACTGCAACGCATATTCCAAATGAGGCCTTACCAGTGCCTTGTAAAGAGGGAGAATAATATCTTTTTCTCTTGAATCTATTCCCCTCTTTATACAAGACAATATCTTGCTAGCTCTAGCCGTTGCTACCTGGAATTGTTTGCTATAGCTAAGTCTGTTATCTACCAGAACCCCCAAATCTTTTTCCATTACAGATGCACTTAACACAGTTATTTATGGTGTAGATGGCACAGGGATTATTACATCCCAAATGCATCACCTTACACAATGGGGCACCCTTGGCTCCTGGCCCCCCCTGAGGTTGCGTCCACTGCTCCCCTGGTAGTTACACCCCTGGTCACCAGCTGTGAGGATAATCTGCCCATTCACGTTCTATTTTAATGAATTGAAATGCTATGTCCCCCTTGTGATATGTCCTGCCAATATGGTTATTTGAAAGCAAAATTAAAAACCAGGGCTGGATTTTGTACAATTCCTTACATACATGTCCCAATCTACAAAATTTTTTTAAAATATACCCAGAAATGTTTTATTGCATCAGCAAATTGTGAACTAAAACTCTTTGCATCAGTCTAGACCCATTAAGGTGCTGAGATATGTACAGTAGAAAAGCAGATACCAGTCCATCTTCATTTGTTTGCAGAAAGATATATTACAAGTTAATTTATTTACATCCTGTTTCTTTTAATGGCATTTGAGCCTTTCTGACAACATACCAATATAAAGCATGTACCAATGTAATGACAGTAATGGTACATTTTCTTTAGAACCACCAAACAAGTTATACTATTTAGACAATCCGCACCACAAACAAAATTTAGCTATATTGCAAAGGACCCCCTAAAACCCCTAGACTGAGATTCTTTGTGTATTTCCCTAGAAGGACTACTTTCTTCTTCATCACTGACTCCTATATTCTTCTCTTCCACTGCCACTCATGGTTGTGATGGTGACACCACAGCCAATGACTTCTAGAGCATTTTTCTTTGCATTTGCTTGTAAAGATCTTGGCAGCAACATTTCAGATTGGGCCCATAGTGAAGGACAAGGGGATCCTTTGCATGCAATACAGCAAAATGTGTGTGTGTGTGTGTGTGTGTGGGGGGGGGTTGTTGGTGTTGGATGTCCTTTTTAAAATCTAATCCTCAATGGCATACAATGTAGTAGTGGCCAAGTATTATTTTGATTGGTGTTGTATAAAAACTAGCTACCCTTCGAGTTGTCATCAAATAGACAACTATAATTTTTATCTCAGCTGAAAAAAATAAAATCTGAATAATTTTAGTGGTAAAACATGCAGAGTTTCATTGGTGACAAAATCATCGGCCACCTTATTTTGGAATCACATGCATAGTAAAGTCTGCAGAAGTACACAGATGCACACACAAATGTGGGATGGTTTAGACTTACTGATGTTCCACTAAGATTTACTTATTCCCTTAACATTAACTTTCCAAATACAACTTTATTTATTTCCCATCCAATGCCAGCTCTCTGGGGCATTAGAGGGTCCACTTATAGACTTAGATGTTCTGCTCTGCAACACATGGCACCTAATAGTCCTTGCATTCGGGGGGTCTGCAACACAGAATCAGCCTGTAGTCCATCTACAATTCCAATGGCTTTCGGTTGCTTCTGGTATTTTCTCGGCTTTGGAGCTTGATCTCTTAACAACGACCCTTTTCATTCTTGTCTATGTACAGAATCTTCACCAAGTCATCTAATTCTGTCCGACAAACTCGTGTTTTGCACATATTGCTGATCTGGGTTTCCCCTTCACTGAAGATTTTCCACTGGCCTTGAAATAAAGGCAAAGGGCTAGATTTTAAATAATGTCATTGTTGTTAATAAATATTAAAGATGAACATTAGCACCATCACTTTAAATAAAGTTTAAAAAGCCAAAAACTAATACCTCATTAGGTGCTGAAATAGAAGGCAAATCTTTTTAACCAATCAAAGAAAATTTGACCTTTTCTACATTCTACACGTTGATGTACTCTAAAAACAATGTTGCTATCCAGTTTTTAACAGACATGTCCACCCCATATCAATATTTTATAAATCCAATTTTCGATATACTTACCTATTCTTAAGATGTTTCTAAAGGGACTTACAGAACCCGATTGTTCACCAGCACTTCTCATTCAGCCCTACAGCTTCCAGGTATCGGCCATCACCCATTGGCTTTGACTGACAGCAATTCTTAAAGCAGCCTTTTCTGCTTCTGTGCACGCTTGTACCCAGGCTCACAACAGCAGCAGAAGAGGCTGAAGTCCCTTTAGGAGAGTGCTAGGAACAGGTGTGTGTAATGAGAATTAGTTTGGGGCTTCTTAACATAAATAAAAGATATTGATGTGATGGTAAACGTGCCCTTTAATGCAGGGTTGCTGTGGATGTGCAATTGGAAATGTTGCTGGCCATCATGCTGCAAGCGAAGTACAAAGAACTAATTTCCTTCTTTCCCTTCACACTAAATACGTATTTTATTTTCACAGTTACAAAGATACAGGTAGTATTTACTTAACAGTAGCCAAGGGGGATAGTGAGGGGGGCTATAAAACTCGCTTAGCACGTGTGAATTTGTATCTTGTTTGAGACCCACAAGTGTGGGAAAAAGATAAAAAGCTAAAGTGACATTGGGGAAGCAATGAGGATTTCTCCACAGTGATTCTGATTTCAGTGACGGTGATAGTTTAGAAATCATACATTATAGCCAAGCCAGTGACTCAGGCATTCTCAGTGTCTTTAAATAGTGTGCAACTAAAATCTGGTTGAATATAGGTACTGCAGTAAGTAGCACACAAAATGTCAGTTTGTATCCACACAGAACATACATTTTCTGCGCAGTTGGTAGAAAATGAGTAGCCCCAGGATATGTCGCAATTATCCCTGTTTTCTATAACTCCGCATTGTCAGACAGAAAAGGGCATCTGTTAAACCAAACATTGCATTTTGTTCACTTAAATATTTAAAGCAAGGAGACTAAAATCCTGAAACGGCCCCTAAATAAGAGAAGATCTAGCAAACTCACTTGGAGTCGTTCTGGTTATTTGTTTGAATTCCTGCTGCTCTTCAAATTCTTGTCTGGGCATTTTTTCTGTGTGAAACTGGCGCAGGACACCTTCCAAGAACAAGAGTTGATTGTGTTTAGACAAAAGAGCAGAAGAATTTGATTTTGATCCTTTCCCTGAATCCCACAGCACAGAAAGCTCCTATTACCTTTCTCAATGATCCACACATGGATGTCTGATACAGGAGGATCTTCTGTCACTACAGCAATTTTACGGACGGTCTCCCCTTCCTCTAGCAATACGGATTCATACACAGGGATGGTATCTTCTCCACATAAGGAATCTCTGTCTCCAGAATGGGGGTCGAAAACCTCTTCTGCAGGGATATACACAGATGCCAACTATAATTTATATTATTGTGCAACATAGTAACATGAATATAGAAATGCTTTTGATCATATGAGCAAAGGCAAATGCACATCTTGCTTTTATGGACAATTCTCTATTCTTAAAGTTAACTCAAAATAGAATACGCAATTTTTGGAAGTTAGCATTCTTGCCTAAATTACTTTTATGTGTGGCTATGTGCCCTCATTTGATTTTGCATAAAGCCTACTTAAAGGACATGTAAACTGAGGCAAATCATTTTTTAACTAATCACACAGTAAACAGGATTAATAACCACCGATCTTAAATTTGCTTTTTATTTTTCTTCTCTGACCTTCCTATCCCATGTTTTTTAGCTCTGGGAGTTTTACTTTTTAAAGTAGAGCTTATTTCTCTGTCACTGCATGGCTAATTGATTCAGCATTAAGATCAGGAAAAGGAATAAGCATTGTCTGTTACTCTGTGCTCTTTCTGTGCAGATATCCCTAATTCTGCAGTTAGCTGCTGGCTGTGTTACTTAAGTCCCAATGTAGCTAAAGAAATCAATTACAAAGTCGCCCCCCCCCACACACCCCTTCAAACCCCTACAGCTAAAAGAAAATCTTACATAATTCAGGCAGTGATTACAGCTCCCAGTGCTGCTTACCTTCCCAAAGCAAAGCAGTTTCACTTTCACTATAACACAAAATCACTGGGTGAATACTATTGGCTGTAGTGAGGCACAGATCATCTTCACTGCACATGTTCCACACTCTCTGAGCCTCAGTTTGGGAGGGGTGGATACATAGAGAAGAGACCTGCATACTAACTAGGGGTGAGCTGAACAGGACATGAGGAGATCTAGTGAAAGGGAGCACTGAGAACAAAAGGGGATCAAGTTCCTGGCAGCACTAATAATATAGAAAAGGATAAAGGTAAGTAATTTTTTTCAGTTTAGTGTCCCTTTTAAATTGGTAAAAAATATTGCTAAATTACTACCAGTAAGAAGATGTTCTACTCAATCTTCTGCTCCACTGCAGTCTCCTCCTCTGCACATATTCGCTTTTGAGCTGCCTTCTCTGCGCATGTGTGAGCTTGTATGCAGTGGAGGAAACACTGGGGGAGCATTAGGTAAGGTCAGGTAAGTCCCTTCTGGGGCATATTTGGCAAATCTTAATAATGGGACACTGGGGGCTGCATTTCTAGCAAAAGTTTTTTTTTGACTGGATATGTCCTTTAACAATATATCCGTTTCAGGTTTGGGGTGAACTAAAGGTTTTCGGGGCACTTAACAGGAAAATTCTTTTAGTCTTTAGTTCTCCTTTTGTTTCACAATTGAATTAAAAAACCAATTTATTAATGAGGTAACTGTAATGGATATATGTTTTACAACCTGTGTACTTGTTTACAACTAGAGAAAAATGCTCACATGACCTTATAATCAAGGCAAAGACAGATTTATAAATGCAAGTTACCATTACATCAGCTGGCTTGGTATGAACACCACATAAACATCCTACTAATGTTATTACTGGAATAATCTTGTGTAGTTCTTGCTTGTATTTTCCAAGGCATTAGAGGAGGACAGAATCATTTTTACAGGACTGAGAAAAAAGCCACATGTTTTCTAATTGTATTGTCTATTCTCGTGTCCTATCTTATGCAATGAAATGAGCCCCTTTGTCTCTCAAATGCTGCGATTTGCTGGATTTGTTTTCCTTCACTTTAGTGCATCTAACCCATCCTTTTCTTTCGACCATTTTATTGCTATTGACTGTGTATGTTATTGCTGGGGAAACTTGGGATAAACCGCAGATTGCAAAATGCAAACCCGAGAAATGACAAGTCATTCACCAAAGGGAAAAAATGAGCAGCGAATCTTGCGGATGTCTGATAAAATAGATGGGATGGTTTAAGCAAGCTGTGCGACCCAACAGAGGGATGATAAAACTGTGTAAACTAATATTTAGGTCAAAAATACCAAAAAAGTCATCCAACACAGGATTCAAATCATGGGCTTGCCACTAGGCCCACTGTTTCCCATGCAGCCCTATCTACACCTGGAGAAGTTTAGAGATCCCTACCAGACTATTAGTAAAAATGGAAACCAAGAGGAGCTTGATTCTTCTGGCTACCCCAGGAAAGCATCTGCAATTGGGACTCAGCTTGTGGATCCACCTATCACAAACTTTAATTGTGGATCTGACTTTTGGCTGTCTGTAGACTACCAGGACAAGCATCCAGAGCTCCAATAGCAGTAACCACGAGTGTTACACAGGGTAGGTATAATAGACATCTAGCACTTATGACCATATCGCTTTTTTGCTGGCAGATTTGGGAATTTTATCATTATGAATAAAGGATTATGATGTAAACATTGCAGTCAACACTGTTATTTACAGTATGTATTCATTATCCACAGGAACTGGTATAAATCATCCAAATAAATGCACACAGGCTCATTGCCAGAACTACAATATGGTGGAGGACCTCAGGGCTAGAGTTAATATTATAAAAGTAGACCCAGGTCAGCAGGGACCAATGAGAAACACCCAACACTATACTAATAGACCAGAGGTAATGCTGACTACACTGCAACCAGCAAGTTCCTGATTTACTTTTAAGAAGGTTGTCACACCTACTGTACTAATTCCGTTGACCAATTGTCAATTAAAAGGGAAGTTCAGCACAAATACATTCAAGAAAAAATGTTTTTTTTGACATTTCAATGGCCATTATCTGCCCATCCAGTGAGCTCTCTGTGCATGAATAAATGCTTCCAAAGTACTGATCTTGGGAATAAGAAGGACTGTTGCAGAACCTGAAAACAGCAGCTCACAACCAACCAGAGCTCAATAATGAGTAAAATAAAGACCACATATACTGCAGAATATCTAAGTATGTAAAATGTAAATAAATCATATAAATAATAATGGATTTTCCACTAAACATCCCTTTTAATTTGTGTGATGGTATTCTATTCTAAACACGTTGATCACATGATCAATTTGCAGGGATTTGACTAGAACAACCAAATTTCAGTTCTTACACGTGTTGGCAGAAGGCTTTCCTATGATAAAGGTGTGATCCATGCTCAGTTAGGCCCTATCTGGTAGCGAATCCCTACATACCTGCAAAAACTGCTGACTGGTGTGTGATGCATCAGTAAAGAGGGGATTGTGCTCCTCTTGGAATCTGTGGTCTGAATAAGCAGAAATTCCAAATCGACTGACAGAACCCTTCACATATCATAGCAAAGATGTATGATTAATACAGAGGATAGACTGTATATTATTTATTTTGTTTGGCAGCTGAGAGCTAAATGACAAAGAATGATACTGTCTGTCTTTACACTAAGATTCAGCCCACCCTGTTCCAATCACAGGGATGATTTTCCTTCTAGAGAAAACCTGTCAAAAATTTTTTGCTTAAGCTACTCACACATCTAGCACTGCTGCATTTGGGGAACACGCTTGTAACACGTTTGTCATTCAGAACAGCTGTTAAAGGGTTGTGTGTTTGGTTTTAACAGAAGCAGAGGCTTGCAAATATGAACCCAATGTCCCAATACATGCTTACTCCCATATACAACAAGAACAAACTTTACTAAAGAGACAATTTGCCTCCAGTGACTCTCTCGCCCTCCAAAAAGGAGTCAGAATTAGGATGCAAACGACACAGGGCTGGCAGCCAGCCATTGGACAGAAAGACATCCAGGTCTTACGATATTGCCACACCTCAAGGACAGCACTACATGATATACCGAGAAACACCTCCATCCCAAAAAAAGTGCTGGAGCAGCAGGACACTGGTAAAGTCGCATACAGTATGGGAATTCTGAGGCAGTAGACCATTCAAGAAGAGATGACATCCAAGCACCTGTCCCGTGTTTATAAGAACTGACAGTGGGGCCTGATAACCCAAATCTGATACTTTAAATCTAGAATGACTACACATTCCCAGAAACACTCAGGAAATGTAAGGGGCAGAGAACTTTTTACACAGACAGGCTCCTGCTCTTCACTTTCTGGGACTTTGGCTAGACCCTGCAGAACAACCATTTGGAGCAGAGATGTAAGGTAAGGATTTTTTTAACACAGTTTAACACAGTGGGGCCAGTAGTGGGGGAAATTTTAGTTTTGGGGGTGGACATGCCCTTTAACTGTTTACTATGGTACCATAGGATATACAGTAGAGGGCACTCTGTTGCTCCAGTGAAAGTCTTGTTTTAGATTTTCTTGTTTTTCCTCCTATATGGTTATTATTATGGATAGGGGCTTAACTAACAGACTGCCCAGGAGCCAAGGGGCCCCATCTTCTTTTTATTTTTCCTATGACAGATATAGCCTCCTCCCAAAAACCACTGTAGATGAAGCACGGATAAGTGTCCCATTATAGTTTTGCAGGGGGGCCCAGTGATTCCGAGTTACGCCACTTTCTGTAGCTTATCACCACCATAAATGTCCAGAATCAACCATCCTTTTAGCCTGTGTCCTTTTAAGAACTTCAGATTGTCTCTTATTCCTTTTCTGCCAAAAGCGATACAAACGCTACTGTACAAATCTTACCCCATTGACTTTTTTCTAGTCCTAGATAAGGAAAAGTTTATAACTATAAACATTAAGGATGCAACCACACGTGGTAGTGTGTGTGGGAAATATGCAAACCAATGTTACCGTGTGTCACGAACACTGCACACTTCTTCCTGCCAGCGCAGAAGCCCAATCAATCTTGACTCTCACTGACTATGCACACCCCTGTCCTGGCAGCTAAATGGTTAACACTACACCATTCACTCCAGCAACTAACTGGTTAATTAGCATCAGTCCTTCACAAGCATTCACAGAGTTAATTAGCATTTACACTAGCAAAGCATTTCATCCAAACACATACAAAGTTATCAGAGGCTAACTGAGTTCTTTAAGAGCATCAAAGACCAAACTTCTTTTAGATTTAATATTACAAAAGGTGGACAGTGAATATAATACAAAAATTAAATAAAAACGGTGTTACAATAAAATGACATACATTAGATACAACAGTTATATAAAATAAAAAGGATAAAAATATTCACAGATCCTACTACCTACTAGAAGAGTCCTGTGTCTCGGGGAGAGAAGTAAACATATGATCCATACACATTTAGCATGTCTCCTCAGTATGAACAACGTTATAGGGGCTACAAGGATATTTAAGCCCATTGATGAACCATCCCCCTACTTGGCTATGCATGAGGTGGGAGCGTTCAGGAATGTCCAGGTTTATGACTAGCCAAAAGCATTCATTCCCCCTCAGTTAGGCAGATTCCATATAAATATAGATATGTACATTGTACTGGGATATTGACCACATATTCCTCTCCTGTATTAATTATCAATTCCTACAATACCAAACATGACCTGTGTGTAATCCATATTTCCCAAGATATTAATAACTCGCCTTGGCAAGGGAATAAGGGCTCCATGTTGGGTATCATTTTAATGGGCCTACCTTCCCATTCACAAATATAATATTGGTTTCCGTCTTACATATTCCAATACTAAAATATATTTATTTTACATGCATGGCTGCCCTTAAGATGACCTCTTAAGGTACCCACCAGACCTCTATCTGTAGAGAATTCCAGATACACGGTTCGGCCCCACATTGTCTGGAAGAGAAGATCTGGTTCCATGCTTCCATAACCCTAATATAACACTGGGGACTGTTTTTCCAGGGTGGAATGACATTTTTATTGGTTCTTTGAAAGAACTAATACCAATAGTTAACCCATTCTTGCCAAGTCACTACACACTTTCCTGACACCGTGCATTTGTGTGGCAATTTCGCCAATATTCTGTTACCCGGGTGAATGCGATTTGCAAATGAATGATGATCACATGTGCTCTGAAAACGTATTGAAGGGCACAGTGACATTGTGCTAGCTTGGCATACATTACTAACAAGTTAACGGATCACAAAACGTGGTTGTAAGCACGTGAGAACCACGCTAATGTAGCTGATCCCTCACAAACAGGTTTTTCCTACTTGTTTTTGATAGAATGAGATTATTTTCAGTAATAGTTTTTGTAGTAGAGATGTTACCACATTTTATTTCAACTTCCCCAACCCAGATAAAGTGACTTCATGTTATCAGGTGCCGCTGAGTGGTGCCTTCCATCCATCCAGTTTCCACATCTCTCCCATTGTGGGAAACAGCCAGGGTGGTCCTTATCTGTTGCTATGGAAGAACTAACAAACTGAAGCCCAGTAATGATTTTATTATAGCACCATCCAGACTAAATAAATAGTCTTTTTATTATAATCTTGACATACATTAGATCAGACATAGGCTACCAGATGTTTGTAAACTACAACTCCCAGCATTCCCTACCTGCAAAGAGCTTGTAGAGGAATGCTGGGAGTTGTAGTTTTTAAACATCTGGAGATCTAATGGTTGCTCTTTGCCTGCATTAGACTACATCTGTAATAGTGCTTGGAATCTAGGAACACTGTTGTTATCTAGAATCATGTAAGTGACTAAAGATAAATTACATCATTGTGTCATATGTAAGGTTTGGGATCCGGGTCCGACACAGAACCCCACGGTTCCAAAATCCAAATGTTCTGTCCAAACCGATCTTTCAGAATTCGCATCGAGTTTTCGATTTTTATCAAACGTTCAAGGCTATTTTCAAAAATTCTCTAAAATTGCCACGAACATTCGATAATCCTCTAAAAGTACAGTCGGAAACGTGAAAATAGTTTCCGATCGTATTTTCGAGGATTATCGAACGTTCGTGGCTATTTTCAAGAATTTTCTAAAATAGCCTGGAATGTTCGATAAAAATTGAAAACTTGCTCCGAAGTCACGATTTAAGTTCCGTTTTCAGACTTTCGGATCTTTGGGATTTTCCTGAGATTCGAAAACGGAACGACCGTTTCGTACATTTCTAGTCCTATATTAGGGCTGATACACACAGGCATATTTTTTGGCCCAGCCCACCAGTCAATGCTATCAATAGTAGAATGCATTATTGGCCATGATTTACCAACATACCTGACAAGAATCTGCTGTGAAATAAAAAAAAAAAAAAATCCGGAAAATTTAGCTAGAAACGCAAATGTAAAAAGTAGCGCTAAAACATTTTACTTTTTTTTTTATGGCTAGGGGGTTGGAGGAGATTATGGGTGTGGTATGGGGGGGAAGGTTGAACTACACAGGGATAGATAGAGAAGTTAGGGATCAGGGGGCTAATGACACAACGGAGGGAGGAGACGGGGGAGGGGACAGCATAGAGGATAAGGAGGCATGTAGGTCCAAGTATGGAAGTAAATCAATTGATAATCTAAAATGTATGTTTACAAATGCAAGAAGTCTGGCTGAAAAAAATGGGTAACTAGAACTAATAGCTTTAAAGGAAAGGTATGATGTGATCGGTATAGCAGAAACATGGCTAAATGATTCGCACGACTGTCATGTCTAAATAAGGAGTATCAATAGTATCAGTATATTCAATATTTACTGTCCAGAGTTAATAAGAAAGGAGGGGGAGTATGTATGTATGTTAAACAGGAATTGAAGCCAAATCTAAAAGATGAAATAGATGGGGGTATAAACGATATGGCAGAAACAATATGGGTAAAGCGGTGTATAGGAAGCAAGAAGGTGGGTAAATTAATTGTTGGTGTATGTTATAAGCCGCCAAATGCCGGGGAGGAGGTGGAAATGAATCTCCATATGCAGTTGGCGAAGACTGCTGGTATGGGGCATGTTTTGGTTATGGGGTATTTTAACTACCCTGACATAGATGGGAGTAGGGGAACTGCCAGCACCTCAAAAGGTATAAAGTTCTTAAATTTCCTATATGAGCATTTTCTTTCACAGATGGTAGAAGTTCCTACTAGACAGAATGGGTTGTTGGATCTGGTGATATCTAATAACCCTGAGCTCATTTTGGAAATGAAGGTAATGGGAAGCTTAGGGAATAGTGATCATGATATAGTGTCATTTAATATACCGTATATACTCGAGTATGAACCGACCAGAGTATAAACCGAGGTACCTACTTTTACCCAAAAAAGAATAAAAACGATTGACTCGAGTATAAACCGAGGGAATGCCTTTACTCAGTGTCCTAACTTACCCCAACCCCCCACCCACCCCTCCACTGTACAGACTTCCACCCCTCCACTGTAGCCCACCCTTAAACCCACCATAAATAAGAGTTTCCTTACTGTAGGCTGAAGGCTGACCGGCTCTGCTGGTAGGCTGAAGGCTGAGCCGAAGGCTGACAGGCTCTGCTGGATTGTACTGCATGTCCGGTGCAGTCAGGAGTCGCTGGTGGCGTAAGCAGTACGTGCGTCCTGCGTGACGTGCGTAACGTACATGCCCGACGTCCCACACATACTGCCTGCTCTTGACTGCTCGGATCCTGCATTTCCAAAAGGTCTGCGATCGGTAGGCTGTTCTTCCTATGCGTATGACCCGAGTATAAACCGAGGGTAGGTTTTTAAGGTATTTTTAAAACCTAAAAAACTCGGTTTATACTCGAGTATATACGGTAGGTTGCAAAAAACTAAAATGCACTCGGTTAACAAAAACTTTTAACTTTAGAAAAGCTAATTTTATGTTGTTAAAGGAATCACTCCTGCTCATAGACTGGGGGAAATTGTTTCTAGGTAAACATACTGAGCAGATGTGGACAACTTTTAAAGGGATATTAAACAATTACATTTCTAAATCTGTACCTTTAAGGAACAAGTGTAAAAAATTAGGTCCACTCCTGCATGGCTTAATGATCAGGTAAAAAGGGAAATGGGGAAAAAAAGAAAAAGGCTTTTAAAAAGTATAAAAGCTGTAATAAAGAGTGCAAGAAAGCAATTTAACTAGCTAAAATGGAAAATGGATAACGGATAGCCGAACAAAGCAAGTCCAACCCCAAAATGTTTAAGTATATAAATGGTAAAAAGATGAGGACTGAGAATGTGGACCATAAACAATAGGGGTTGAGATGGTTGTAGAGGATGCCAAAAAGGCTAATATGCTAATGTGATCCCAGTAAATATGTTCATTGTTGTCACATTTACATGTATATATTGATATAAAAAAGGAATAGAATGGGGGGAAAAATTAATAGCAGGCGATATCCACTCCAACCCATAGGTGGCGTGCTAGAACAGAACAGTACTGTATTTGAGACACAGGGGTACTTGCTTTCCCTCAGTTGGAAAGAAGCAGCTAACAAGTAAATTTGTCTTTGTGTCCTTATTCCTTTCTAATACAGGTATGTGTTCAATAATCCTGTTAATCCAAACATACTTTAAGAATTGTCATTTGTCTGGAGAATAAATGCAGTTTAGAGGCAGCTAGAGCCATCCAATACTATGATAAAGTATACTAAATGACTGCAAGCTAAAAGCATGTTGATAAACATGGCAGACGCCATATTGTTAGGTGATGTACCTGGATGCACATGTGGACTCACAGTTTAACTATATAGTATACCAATATAAATGTATTATCAGTTTGACTGCATACTGTTATATAAATGTGGTTATGCTATTGTGCAATCTACTGTTTTTGCAGAATAAATAAAATCTATGAAAGGTTCTGTTACTGAATAGAACAACATTCATCTGTTTAATAGCCAATGTCTGGCTATATTTAATCATCTACTCTAATATATTTGTGAACTAATTCAATATTAATTTCTAGGCAATACTAAGATGACTGTATTTGTATTTTATTTAAGATTTTAAAGCCTAGTTTCTATACTGCATTACTGCAGTAAAGGGTGTGTGTAGTTATAGTGTACTATATAGCAATTATTGAAAGGACGTGTGATAGATAAGATGTTCTTCTGCAATATAAAGTAACGTAGTGTAAGAGCATTTAAATGTTAGGAGCAAGTGACAACATATATTGTTTATAGTGATTAAAGGACAAGTAATGACCAAATAAAATGTGTGTTAAAGTAATAAAGAGTTGGAAAGAAGCAGCTAACAAGTAAACTTGGCTCTGTGTCCTTATTCTTTTCTAATACAGAATAACTGTCTGCACGCCCACACCCTGGGCCTGTTACACTAAACCTTTTTTTTTACATTGGCTTTCACTATAGAGAATCCTGGTCCTTACAGCAGGGATTGTAATAATATGCAGGGGAGAAATGAGGAGTATTCACATTGGCTGACGGAGTATATGGTACGGAAACAATTAGACAAAGTAAATATCAATAAAGCCCCAGGACCAGATGGATTGCATTCCCGGATTTACTTAGTTCAGTTCTATCTAGACCACTGTTTCTCATCTTTTCAGATTCTCTTTGGTCTGGGGATGTGCCACTTGATTGGAAAAAAGCCAATGTAATACCAATATTCAAAAAAGGTAGTTGTTCACAGCCTGGTAACTATAGACCTGTAAGCCTAACATCAGTGGTAGGTAAGGTGCTGGAAACTTTGTTACGGGATCTTATCCTTGACTTTGTCTCCAGAACTGATCTTATTAGTAGTAGTCAGCATGGATTTATGAGAAATAGCCAGACAAATTTAATTGTTTTTTTATGAAGAAGTGAGTAAGAATTTAGATTCAGGCACAGCAGTGGATGTGGTATACTTGGATTTTGCAAAAGCTTTTGATACTGCACCACATCGGCAACTAATGTATAAACTGAGGACTGTTGGCCTAGAAGAAAACATTTGTTCATGGATAGAGAATTAGTTATTGGATGGCAAACAGAAAGTGGTGGTATATGGAGCTACATCTATGTGGGCTAAAGTTCTAAGCGGATTGCTTCAGGGTTCTGTACTGGGGCCACTCTTTTTAATCTGTTTATAAATGATTAGAAGGGGGCATTGAGAGCAAGGTCTCTGTGTTTGCTGATGACACTAAACTATGCAGAGCTTTGGAAACTTCAAATGATGTGCAAGTGCTGCAAGCAGACCTAGATAGATTATCAAAATGGGCAGCAGAATGGCAGATGAGATTCAATGTTGATAAATGTAAGGTGATGCATTTGGGATTTAATAATCCCTGTGCCACCTACACCATAAATAACTCTGTGTTAAGTGAATCTGTAATGAAAAATTTTGGGCTTTCTGGTAGATAACAGACTTAGCTATAGCAAACAATGCCAGACAGCCACGGCTTGAGCTAGCAAGATATTGTCTTGTATAAAGAGAGGAGATTCAAGAGAGAAATATATTCTCCCTCTTTACAAGGCACTGGTAAGCCTCTTTGGAATAATGCGGTTACTTTTGGAATCCCATATACAAAGGCGACACTGGAAATAGAAGCAGTTCAGAGAAGGGCAACTAAAATAATAAATGGAATGGAGGGGCTTGTCTATGCAGGCATATTAGACAAGTAAGGGCTGTTTACATTGGAGAAGCGATGTTTGTGTGGGGATATGTTAAACTTATACAAATATATTAATGGCCCATACAATGAAATCTCTGGTGCATTGTTTACTAACAGGTCGTATCAGAGGACACGTGGACATCCTTTAAGGTTGGAAGAAGAGAAGTTTCATCTTCAGGTTAGGAGGGGTTTCTTTACAGTGAGAACGGTGAAACTGTGGAACTGTCTTCCAGCAGATGTGGTAATGGCAAGTTCATTGAATAGCTTTAAAAATGGCCTGGATAAGTTTCTAAAACTAAAAAATATTGAGAACTATTGGTATTAATACATTTACCGTAGATCTGGTTGATCCAGGGATACTTTCCGATTGCCGTTTGGAGTCAGGAAAGAAATCCCCCCCCCCCCTTTTTTTTTAGCTGGTTTTTTTTGCCTTCCTCTGGATCAACTGTTAGGAAGGGTTAAAAAAAAAAGTGTATAGGTTGGGCTTAATGGACGTATGTCTTTATTCAACCTCAATTACTATGTTGCTATGCATTGTTTAGCACGTTTTTTGACATAATTCATTAAGATTTAGCATGTGTTTAACATGTTTTGCATAACAAGCGACAACAATTTTGATCTATGTGGCATTGCTGTTTTTGCTTGATTATTGTTAGTTTAGCATTACTTTTTTATGTCTGCAACTAGTATCCAGGTCTTAAAGGATAAGTACAGTCAAAAAACAAAGTTTAAATAGAAGCTGTATCCCTAACTAACCTTTTTTTTTTTTTTTTTAGGTCTCTCCAGGGCCTAACTGTACCCTTGTAAAGTGCTGGCCATCTTGGATACTGTGTGCTGTCAGGTAAGCTCCGCCCCCCGAGATTTGCTGGACCTCGTTTCTGCCTGTGTCCAAATATGTAGTGTCGGTTCCCTCCGTGTTCTCTCCCGATCGCGCGCCCTAACTTTTGTATTGGCGCGCATGCGCCTAAGATAGGGAGGTCGGGACAGAGCGGCTGTCAGTGAAGGAGTGGCTGCGAGTGGCGCGGCGGTAAGGTAAGTTCCAGGTCCCCCCGAGCGTAATATTATTCACAGGGAGGTGAGAATAAGTGTTCTCACCTCCCTGTGAATAATACAAACGAATGGCAAATAGTTATTTTTTTGGATTTAGTGTTCCTTTAAAATCTCACAATAGTTGTCTTCTCTTCTTGTAATATTTGCCGTGTTAAACAATTTACTGCATTTCCCTATCTATAAAGAATAAAGGCCAAATTGTACTTTAAAAAAAAATAAAACTAACTACATTTCCCAAGGAGGAAGGAAAGAGTATGAGCCATTGTTATTAGCTGTTAACATCATGCAATCAAGCACTCTGCCTATAAAGCAAATTTTGATGCACAAATCTACATACATTTTCTGCCCATCAACTAATCAGTCACTCTTTTATTCTGCTTAGTGGTGCAAAAAATATAATACTTTTTTCCTGCCCATGTTATTACACAAAGATGCAAAAGAATTATTACATTTTCCATGACCTGTTCATGGGACAAGTCATAAGACAAAATTAGACTTAATAACATTTTTGTAGTGCAATGCTTATTATTGCAGTTCAACATTAATCCCCCAGATCACTATTAACTATTCTGTTTCTAAACTAACCTGGTTTCAATTTGAAACTGCCAGTATAAAAAATTTGCAGAACTGACAAAATTTTTAATTTTTTTTTAAAACTCTGAACTTATTATTGATGATTCAAAAATCGAATATTATGACATCGAAAATTAGATCTGAAAATAGAAACTTTGAGTGGGTAATACTGTGTTTGAAATTAGAATGTTCGAAAATTTTGATAAAAAAATCTGAAAAATTCCAATTCAATTGGGTTTAAATCGGATATTTGGAACATCAATAGGTTCCGCGGAACTGCTGTCAGAACATTGTGTTCATCTTTATCCATCACTAGAGATGTGCGAAACTTGTAAGTTTCTTTCCGTTTTTGGATTTATGGATTTCAGGAAAAAACAGAGAAAAAGATCTGAAAATCCGAAAACGAAACGTACTTTCCAGGGTTCTGAGCACATTTTCAAGGCTAACTGATTATACCAGGTTATTTTTGGTTAATTTTGAGTTAAAGACCTGCAGCAAAGTGAAGGGAACATTGCTTTCTGTGTACAGTCTATGGATGTGGGATATGGCCATGATAGGAGATATAAACTAAGGACATCTTGGTTCTACATCATTTCTTCTACCATTTTTGCCATAGTCTCTGCTTTATGGATGAGCTGGGTTTCTCAAAGGGTGTACACTGGTATACCTTTACAAACAGCCATAGGTGTTCCTCAGAATTCTGGTAAGGTTAAAGGACATGTCCACTCCTAAAACTAAAATTTAACTTACTACTGACCCCACTATCTAATGTTAAAAAATCCTTACCTTACATCTCTGCACCAAATGGTTCTCCTGCAGTGTCTAGCAAAGTCCCAGAAAGTGAAGAGCAGGTGCCTGTCTGTGTAAAAAGGTCTCTGCCTCTTACCTTTCCTCTGAGTGTTTTATGGGATGTGTAGTCTGTCCTTCTGGAGGTATTGAGACATGCACAGGGGAGCCCTCCCTTCCCCCCCCTCCATCACTCTGGAGCCCTCTTTCCTCCATGGTGCGCTACCTCTAAACACATATTGTAGGTGACCCTAGCCCACCTTCAACTGCTAGGTTTATTTGTTAAAAAAAAGCAGCAGAACTCTACTTAAAATCATTTGTTTCCCCGGCGTTCTGTATTGCCAGTAGCCGTGTCTGTGATTGGCTGCCTCTCAGCCAATCACAGACACAGCTGCCAGTCCGGCATGCCATTTCAAAAGTCTTTGAAATGGCAAAAGCAATGCAAAATGAGTACAAACCCCCCGTTAACCCTATATAACATCAGTTAGCATGAGTTTTGCACTTATTTTCCCCTTCGCACGGGATTTTGCATCTTCCCGATTGTTCTCTGACCACTGAGCATGTCCTCTGCATAAGCCTCAGGTACACCCTTTAGTCATTGGCTGTGACATCTATTATGAACTTTAATGATGGTCTGAGTGATCCAGTACAGAGGTATAACCATAATTCAGGGTTTGGGGTGTAGAATAAATTTAATTTTGCAGGAGGACATGCCCTTTGTCATGAATCCCACACTGTGTGCCAATTTACAAGATGTAAATGACTTCATGCATAAGAGGAAATGAGAGTTTATTCTTTAGTTGGGACGAACAATACAAATGTTCTGTTTATAATGTTACAATAAGATTAGGTAACATTACATTTAAAGCCACTAGAATATCATAGAATAATCTTACTTTGTCTAAAACCCAATTACTTGTTGTGCTGTGAGCAACTAAGACATAACTGTTCTATCTGTGTTCTGGAGCTGGGTTTAGCCTCAACTGACTTGTGGGAAAGTCATCAAGAATTTGACATTCTCACGAGCCAAGGAAAGTTGTGATATATCCAACAAATAGAACCAGAATTTATTGCTTCCACATATAATACTTAACCTTTTGACTTTAAGTGCACTGAGATGCCAGTCTAAAGCTAGCCATACACATTTAGGTTTAAGAGAAAAATATTACACTGAAAAAAACATAATGGAATTGTAAAATCAGTATACAGATACACATAGGGAGATTTAAAAAAAAAAAAATCAGAATACAAATACATAAGGAGTGCAGGTCTTTCCTTAAATGCAAGTGCAGCACTTTTGTGGGAGCTTTAAAAGTTGCATCACAAATGGTGCAGTCCCAGCACGTTCAGAGCAAAACCCATGCTAACCCTATATAGAATCAGATAGCTTGGGTTTTTCATTGATTTGGGGGCTATAGCCCCCCCTCCCTCCCCATACTGCATCACCTGGAATAAATTTAATACAATTTTATTTTGGAATAGAAGTCCATTTCATAAATATGGGTCATTTTAAAGGGACACTAAACTAAAAAAAATGACTTGCCTTTATACTTTTCTATATTTTTAGTGTTTTCAGGAACTTGATCCTTTTTGCTCTCATTGCTCCCTGTCACTAGACCTCCTCATGTCCTGTTCAGCTCACTCCTAGTTAGTATGCATGTCTCCTCTCTATGTATCCACCCCCTTTCCAAAACTGAGGCACAGATAGAGTTTGGAGCATGTACAGTGAAGATGATCTGTGCCTCACTACAGCCAATAGCATTCACCCAGTGATTTTGTGTTATAGTGAAAGTTAAAGTACAACTGCTTTGCTATGGGAAGATAAGCAGCTCTGGGAGCTGTAATCACTGCTTGAATCCAGTGGCATAAGGGGGCGTCTAGGGGGGCCCTTTGTTACCTTTGTTTTTTTTAACTCGCTCCGCTGGGGGGGTTGGTTTACTGTGCTGTGTGTTTTTATTTCCGGTACCAGTCTGACCTGATTGGATATGGCTTCTGCTGCATGCGTGAATGTGCAGCGGAATGTTCTTTAACAGGACCCAAAGAATTCATGCAAAGGACGGAAGTGAAGAGCCGACAGCAGGGTTTTGTGAACTGCTGCTGGCCCTGTTCGCAATGTCCTTACTCCTCCTGGCTGAGAGATTATATTGTCTGCCTGTCCTGTCTTCTGAGTCTGACTGCCCCTGGCATCTGCTGTAGCTGCTTAGTTATTGTGCAGTGTGTGCATCCACATCCAATCCCAGTCCAGTAAGTTTACTACTTGATTACTAATATCTATGAATGAAAATGGCACATACTTTTACAGTGATAGAGACACAGAAAGACAGACAGACAGACAAAAGAGAAAGAGAGATAGATAGATAGATGATACATAGATAGTCAGACAGGGACGGACGGACGGAGGGTAGGTAGAGATAGATGGATGGATAATAGATGTAGAGACAGACAGACAGATAGATAGATAATAGATAGATGGGTGATAGACAGACAGAAAGATAATAGATAGATGGATGGTAGACAGACAGACAATAGATAGAGAGATAGATAGATGATACATAGATAGACAGACAGGGACGGACGGTAGATAGATAGATAGATAGATGGATAATAGATGGAGAGACAGACAGACAGATAGATAATAGATAGATGGATGGTAGACAGACAGACAGATAGATAGATATATAGATAGATAGTAGATGTTCTGTAATATAAATTTTGCTTTGTGGCTCTGCCTTCACTTCCGCCTTAGTGATCTTGGCCAGTGAGAAGACATGCTTCTACAAAGCATACTTTAAGTCGTGCCAGGGGGAGGAGGGCGTTGTGGTTGGGTGGCGTGGAGGCCCCATCCACATTTTTGCTGGGGGGCCCACTGATTTCTAGTTACGCCCCTGCTTTAATCAAGTAAGATTTTCTTTTAGCTGTAGGCGTTTAAAGGTGTGTGTGTGGGGGGGGCACCTTTGTAATTGATTTCTTTAGCTACACTGCTACATTGGGACTTAAGTAACACAGCCAGCAGCTAACTGCAAAATTGGGTTTATCTGCACAGAAAGAGCACAGAGTAACAGATAATGCTTATTCCTTTTCCTGATCTTAATGCTGAATCAATTATCCATACAATGACAGAGAAATAAGCTCGACTTTTATAGAATGGATAGTTTTACATGTAGTGTGCTAGGGGGAAGGGCTGTGTGATTGACAGTTCTTTATGGACCAGCTGTGCCCAGAGCTAAAAAACAAGGGATAAGAAGGTCAGAGAAGGCAAAAAAAGCAGATTTAAGATTGGTGGTTACTAATCCTAATCAGTGCCGGATTTAGGCTTCAGGAGGCTGTAGGCACAGATCGTTTGCCACCTTAAGCTCCACCCAGTATTAGCCACACCCACTGCTAGCCACACCCATTAACACACCCTATGCAGAAAAAATACTTCCATTTTCTAAAAACATGTATTTGTGCTGAACTTCCCCTTTTAACTATTCATTAAACATATAAATATATTAATGTCCACAGTGACTGGTATAATACAGTTTGCCAACAGTGACTGGTATAATACAGTTTGCCAATAGTGACTGGTATAATACAGTTTTCCCACAGTCGTACATACCTTAAGTCCATGTGAACCAATAAGTTATGATGTGCACAGATTCTCCTGAATGTGCAGGGGAGGGAGTATTGGGTGGAATGTTCACTGTCCCTCTCGCGTATGAAATGTACGTGTACGTGAGAGGGACAGTGAACATGCTACTGAATGCAAATACAGGAGAAGCGGTCCAGACTTGATAATTGTGGTTGTTTTTGCTTATCGAAAAAGGGGGGCTTAGAGGGAAAAATATCTGCAACTCACCAATTCACTCGCACCTCTATTTTCCCCCGCCTGTAGACACGGGCCTCGTGTGCCTAGTTAGAAATCCATCCCTGATCCTAATTACGGTGTGATTAATTAAAAAATGATTGGCCTCAGTTTACATGTCCTTTAAAGGGTTTAGTTGTTTGTAATTTGTCCTGATATGTTTTAAACAAGTAGGATGGTCATAGAAAAATTTGTAATTACATTTACCTGGACAAACTTTACAGCATTTCCCTACTATTTTCTGGGGATATTTACAAGGATATTGCTCTGGGCAGCTGATTTTCTTGCATTCTTGCTTTGTAAAATTACAAGAACAAAGCACGCATTCCACCACTCCAAAGGCTCGCAAGGTGGGATGCCAAGATTCTCCATGGGAGTAGGTCTTCCCATTAGATACACACACTACAAGAGAAGAGGAAATCTTTCAATAACAATTTATTATATTTTGTATACAAATAATTGCAACTATATACCAAAATATTGATACTCTTGAGGAAGCAGTTTTTAATGGATTGCTATTTGATTTCAGTGTAGCCATACATCATGTCATAATAAACTGCTTCATAACTTTGTAATATGTATATTTATTACCATATATACTCGAGTATAAACCGTCCCGAGTATAAACCGAGGTACCTAGTTTTAGCTAAAAAAAAGGAAACCACATTGACTCGAGTATAAACCGAGGGGGTAGTATTTGCCACTAAAGATGTTTGGAAACTACAACTCCCAGCATGCTTTATTGCTGGGAGTTGTAGTTTTCAAACATCTTAAGTTGCAAATACTTACAAATAAGAGTAAAATCTTCTTTGTGGCATATGTATGCACAAATATAGGAGGATTTACCCCTATTTGCAAGTATTTGCCATTTAAGATGTTTGAAAACTACAAACCCAGCAATAAAGCAAGCTGGGAGTTGTAGTTTCAAACATTTAAGTGGCAAATACTTGCAAATAGGGGTAAATCCTCATTTATTTGTGCATACAGTATGCACAAATAAAGAAGGTTTACTCTTATTTGTAAGTATTTGCCAATTGTGTGTATTTGCCCTGTGAAAGTAAAAGTTTCTCCTACCTTGTCCTCCGGCGCGCGATCCGCATACTCTCTCCACAGCCTCGGGCATCCGAATAATGTCACTACCCGGCGCGGGGTGGTAGTGACATCATCAGGAAGCGCAGCAGAGGCTGGGACAAGGGGGATCGGATAGCGCGGCCGGCGGACAAGGTAGGAGGACGATTGACTCGAGTATAAACCGAGGTAAGATTTTCAGGCTTTTTTTAAAGCCTGAAAACCTCGGTTTATACTCGAGTATATACGGTAATGTCATTCAAAAGAAACAAATTATAAGTTAGCCTCTATCCGATACAATCAATTAGTGAGAAGTGTTTCACTCACTTGATTACACTGCAGGCACGGGTGTAACAAACTCTGTGCCTCTCACTGGAACTAAACTCCTTCAGATGGGATTCAATCAACCCTTAGGTACTCATTATTCCCCCTTGGTGGTCCGGGTGCTGCCTGCCCCAAACTTTTCTCTTCAGGTTCCAAATAAGATAAGAAATCAATAGAGAGGTTTTCAAACGTTAGCGCACACCGGGAATTCAGAAGTCCAAAACTCACTCAATAGGGAAAAATCCTTTATTGTGGCACAATCTCGAATTCCCGGTGTGCGCTAATGTTTGAAAACCTCTGTATTGATTTCTTATCCAATTTATTAATGTGTGTTTAAGCTAAATCTTTCACAAGATCCATAAGATTACTTTTATTCTGCCACAGCCTCCTAGATATAAGGGATAATACGCTACCTACAGTGTAATATAAGGATATTACGCCACCGAGAAGTTTCCTGACCATATAAAAACACGAGGCCGTTAGGCTGAGTGCTTTTATAGAGGTCAGGGAACTCCGAGGGGAAGTAATATCCGTATATTATTCTGTAGGTAGCATATTATTCCATATAATACATTACATAAAGTAAAAAAAGAAAAATCCAGCACAGGCATTCTGTCTCTCCCCCTCCCCCTCCCTGTCTCTCCCTCTCTGTATTAGTAAAGTAGATAACAAGCCTGTTTTTGTACATACAAATAGTTACAGTAACTGCCGTTTCTATCTCAAAGTAAAAGAAGACAATAAACATCGTCTCTCACCCGGTGCTGTTCCAGTTCGTTACACTGACTGACTGAATTACTGTGCTGATAAGGAGGAGTGAGCGCATTCCTGTGAGTCATAATTGACTTGACTGCTCGCTCCTCCTTATCAGCACAGTAATTCAGTCAGTCAGTCAGTGTACAAAAATGGGCTTGTTATCTACATTACTAATACAGGGAGGGAGAGAGAAATAGGGAGGAACAGTGGAATACAGGAAGTCACTCAGTGACATCACTGTACTGTACATCACTGAGTGACTGATTATATAGATTCCCGCCACTGCACCTCCCCATTCAAATGCCAGAGCCTTATGTATTATATTACGTTCCATCTACCCATATCTCCTAAATATTTCTATCTGCCACAGTCTCTAACAGATTGCATTCTATCTGTATACCCTTAAAGTGTGTCCCCACTGAGGAAAAAGCATTTTTTTTTGGTTTATTTTAAAGTACACCATCCCCCAACCCTCCCCCTACCTTTTCCCCCCAGAATTCCCCTTCGTTTGATTGCAGCAGCATGGGAAAGTTGTGCAGGTTCCTGGGGGTCTTCCCCTGTGCTGGGAGTGCTGTCACTCAATATGCATCATCATGGTAGCAGACACACCCACTTGGTTGCAGTAAGAAATCCTTTCCTACCTGACTCTCTAAGTTCATTTTTACAGCTGATCATGCAGAGAGAGACAGGGGAGGAAAAGTTTAAACCCCCTTTCCACACTTTCCACTGTAATAAAGGCAGGGGGAACTTGTGTTGTTTTTAATAAAGATTTTTTTGTGTCTAACTCTGAGAGGGATGGTTGAAAAAGTGATCTAAGATTGATTTCATAGGGGATGCTGTGAATATGAGGCAATCTGGTATGGGAGGGAGTGGGAGAGAGAAAAATATAGTACCTGATTACTCCTCCATTAATTAGTGAAGTCAGCAAGCTGCTGTGATGGTCATGTGATTATTCCTCCATTAATCAGGGAACTCAGTAGGTGTGTGTGTGTGTAGAATTGACCAACCAGTCAAATCACACAGACAGCAGTCCCGACGGATCCTCTGACGTTCTGCGCATGCACTAAAGGAAAACGCGCGTCGGACATTTCCCAAGCAGGCAGTCACTGAAACTGGGTGGACCTGCATCACCCACAGCGTTCTGGGAGAAACTTATTGCATTTCTTCTAAACTACTGCTTAAAGACACAGGATACTGCAGGTACATATCCACCTTACACATATCTATCCTTACAACCCAGGTGACTTTTATCAGTGGAGATACCTATTACCCTTTTAATGTACAGTACAGATTACAGAGCTGCAGATGGAGGATAATGAAGTGAACCTGATCTTAGCACAGCCCCATGCAATGAATTTCTAAAAAGTTTACCTATCTGAAAGTAAATGAAACCTTTACTATATAAGGGTGAATTAAACATTCAGAGCAGATTAATCCAGCTCCACATTTTTGTTAATACCCCAGTCAAGCAAGGACACACTGACTTAGCTTTAACGAGATCTCACTGAAATCCAGTGGGTGGAGACTCCTTACTGATGAAGACTGAAAAAAGTATACTTAAAAAGGACAGGAAAAATACGAACAAGGGAAATTACAATTTGAAGCTAGTAGAAAAGGTCCTTTTAGTTCCTTCTGGAGAAGTCCTGTTTCCTAGTCTATCATGTATAGATAATACTTGTTTCTTGACTATTGACCTGACCTTCTTATTCCTCTGCATACCCTGATGGATAACAGACTATTCACGTGTCAAGTGGCGGGCAGGATCATCACCCAGACAAACTATTGTGTGTATTACTTTTTTTTATAAAGGAAATACAGTTAAAATGAAAAGTAGTTAGGACAAAGATATAGGGCTGGTATTTCCTACCTCCCAATATTGTTTCTGTGAGGACCATCAGCCCAAAGAAAACTGATTCTGCCAGTCTTCCTTCTGGCTTCAGCACTATCTTAATTAAAGGAATAGTGCCGGACTAACCTGGCAAATTAAAACTGTTAGTGCTGTAGATCCTTAGCGAATGATATTGTGAGGTAGGAATAATCAATCCTACTTCCCTGCCCCAGGTACTTTCCAATTAGAGTATAGTTTTAGAGTATAGTTATCATTTAACAGGTGAGGTAGTCAAAATAACTCTTCCTGTGAGCAGATAATTAGCATTTAAACATTTCTGCCAACAATGACTTGCTATGCAGTGTCCTATAATATGCAAACTTACTGAAACAATGAAATAACACCAAATGCCAAATACTGAGACTGGTTGTCTGGTCTTCACTGATGCACCATTGTGCCTGACACTAGTTAGCCATATTCACGTACAGATGCTACACCATCATGTTTGGATGGTTATTCAATAAGGAATCGCTTTCCTTTGGTGTAGCATCTGTAAGTGAATACGGTTAACTAGTGTCGGGCATATTATTATAACCCATGAAAGGGGAAAAAAATGCAGGATCTTGGGAGGAGTCATTTTACCTTTTCCATGTTTGTGATTGTTGTTGATAACTATCTGCACAATTGTTCCTGAGGCCGGCTGGGGATCTGAAAGGACTCCACGATTAATTCTAGTATTTAGGAACTTGTGTGAGTTTCCAGATTGTTTACTGGAGGCAGATGAATGGTCATGAGAGCGCTGATAGGAGTGTCTCTGGAACAAATAGAATATGACAATATCAAGGAAGATTTGTTAGATCATAAGAAAAAGACAAGGCTTTAGAATAAGCATAAAGGGAACAGAAATCTATTTATATAGTGGGACTAATTATAGGACCAATCCATTCCCTTTACTACAGTTACAGTTTTTGAGTACAGTGAAAGTTACTGGTTATGTCCTTACCGCTTCCCTATTAGCAGGTTGTCTGTATGTGTCTGACTCATGGTGCTCCCAGGACAATACACCATCTCCTAAAAACAAAATATAATGTAATTGTCACTTAATACAATGTTTATTGTGCAGTTAATATAGTACAGTTCGTGGTTAGGGAAATTAAGGAGGGTGGGTACTTCTCTACAGTAATCATTGATACAAATGATTAACATGCTTTGTTACAGAGAGCTAATTACAAGGTAGTCTCTACTCTGATGATTTAACTGTCGGCTATGGTACATTCATAGCTGCAGGTCAAGTAAAACAATGTTAACCCAAAAAACAGCTACAGGGAGCTAGTCATGAAGATACCAAAGTAAATAAACAAAGTTTTACAGAAGAACTTAACTGCTTAAGTGCTAATCTTAACTGGAAACTAAAAAGGTCAGCTTTCCATCGAAGAAAGCTGGAAACAAGCTGGGGAGGAGAGGAGCAGGACCAGGGTTCCAAGAATGCCCGTAAGCTGGGTAAATATGGCAAAAATAGGATGCGTGGGGTCCTTTATTTGGGTGAAAAATGTTTGGACGTTAATATTTTGCATTAGGTACCTCAGATTACCATATCGATATCTGGGCATAATAATTGCGTATCTACTTAATATTTAGACACTGAATACCATCTACTGACTGTTTAATGTCATTGATTGTCTGCATCTTGCTCCTTTCCTTCTCATATTAATTTTGGTGAATGATTTCTAAATGATTGACCTAATTAACTTTATGCAATTAGAACTATACTGCAAAACCTCTTTGAAAAGTATGTTCTTTTCTCTACTTGTGTGTAAAGTTTTAGCTCAATTTTAGTTTCTACACCACCAAAATCAGACTTTTCCATCTTGCTACTAAGTATTCATTTGGCTGTCAGCCTGAATAGCATCCTGTTTTTGTCCGGTTAGAATTGCTCGACTGTGATTTTGTCGCCTTTCTGGAAACCCTTTAATTTTGCAGCTCTCCATAAAACCACTTGCCACTTGGCATAAGTCCCAAGGGATTACTAAAAATAGACCTTTTCTTTAACAGCTAAATTAATAGTGCGTATTACACAAACAGGGAGATTGAAATAAAAAAAGATAGGTGTGCTAATGATTTGTTGTGGGTTTTTAACCATCATTATTTTAAAAGGTTTTTAGAACAATTTACAAATGTGCAAAAATGTTTTTGCTGCATTATTGCTGATATTTATTAATTGGTGAGAAGTGGAAAATATTTCATAAATTAAAATTATTTTATAAATTTGCTGTACTTCTTTAATGGATTATTGTCCAGGTGTGTGGTTTTTTTTTACCCCCAGCAAAAAAGACGCAATAGGCAAATTATTTTCCTACCAAAAACAAGTCTTGCGAGCTAAATTATAGAAATACTTTTTTTTTTTTAATCAAAAAATTATAAAAAAACTAAAACCAACATTCTTCTGGTATAACTATTTTAGTTATTTCCGAATAAACTAAAATCTAAAAATACAATCAAGATACAGACCCATACAGATACTTTTTTTTTTTTTCTTAAATTTCTTTTGTGTGTATATCTTTTTCAGTTTGGCAGGTGTATTAGATACTGTATATACTCGAGTATAAACCGAGGTACCTAGTTTTGCTAAAACAAGGAGAAAAGATATTGACTCGTATAAACCGAGGGGGTTAGTATTTGCCCCTTAATGTTTGGAAACTAAAACTCCCAGCATGCTTTATTGCTGGGAGTTGTAGTTTCAAACATCATAAGTGGCAAATAATTACAAATAAGAGTAAAACCTTCTTTATTTGTGCATATTATGCACAAATAAAGAAGGTTTACTCTTATTTAAGTATTTGCCACTTATGATGTTGCCCTGGTTCCCTGTATTAGGTATAGTTCTCCTACCTTGTCCGGGGCCGCTCGCTCCTCGCTCCGCATCCTCAGTGCGCATCCGGATGATGTCACTACTTGGCGCCGCAAAGTGAGAGGAGCCGGTAGTGTACATCATCCGGATGCGCACCGAGGATGTGGATGCGCGGCCGGCGACAAGGTAGGAGGACGATTGACTCGAGTATAACCAGGTAAGATTTTCAGGCTTTTTTTAAAGCCTGAAAACCTCAGTTATACTCGAGTATATACGGTAAGTCTGAGAGTATGTTTTTATTGTTCACTATGTCACTTTATTTTGCATTAGGGTCACTTTAAATATTTGGTCAGATTTTCTAAAGAATAAAAGCCATTTTGCTTTGTACTATATGAGAGTGACATGATGTCTTTGTCTATTTAGTTTCTGACTGAAGGTGCCTTTAGACTGCAGCTTACCGGCCAACATTCCCACAATGTTCCAGACAACCACCCAGTACCATACCCATAGTTACAAGCCTAATGTTAATCATAAACTATTATCCAGCATGGAAACATTACTATTACGTCGGCAGGTAAGAACCGCTGGCAGTGGCATAACTAGGAATCACTGAGCCCCCCAGCAAAACTAGGATGGGCCCTTATCCGTGCTTATCAACAGTGTTTTTCTGGGAGGAGGCTATATCTGTCATAGGAAAAATAAGAAGATGGGGCCCCTTGGCTCCCAGGCCCCCCTGCGGTTGCTCCCCTGTTGTTACACCCCTGACCGCTGGGGTAGTAGATGGATATTAAATCAGCTGTAACATCTAACTAGTTCTAAGATTCTCAAATGGTGTTCCTCCTATTTTTTGAAAACTACAACTCCCACCATTCTACAGAGGGAAAGCCAGGGAATGCTGGAATTTCATAGTTTTCAAAAATCTGGAAGCACACAGTTTGAGAATCCCTGAACTAGTGTATGACCACCTTAAGTCTGATGAAACCAAAGTCATGCACCATTGGCTCATCATAACAGCTTAATATAGTTACAAAATATTAAACAAAACAATATGAATGGCAATTTTCACATTTATACCACAAAATCACTCTCAATTCTTAATTTCCAGTAGGCTTATAAACCCTCATATTATTGCACATACTTATAGTTATATCATTTTACATGTTATATAATAAAACCATGTTAAAAAATAGTTATACCAATCTTACCTGGGCAACGAGGGCAGCACAACTGTGGGATATAGATTGGGTTGGCACAGTGTAGACTTGGGCATCTTACTCTGTTGCATAGCACATTTCCACCCTAAAACAAGAAGATTCTCAAAAACCAGACTAATGCATCTGCCAGGTTCTTAGGTGGTAGAACTGACTTATAATGCAATATAATATGGTAATTATAAGGTTTAATTGGGTCTTAGAGAGAGAATAAGTTGACTAAAGGACAATTATAGCTTTACAACAATAAGAAGAAGACTTGGCTCTTTGAGTTATTTCTGTATCACATCTTATTTTACTATGATTAAGAAATTTGCATTAGTAATATGTGGGACATGTGCCCTATTTTCAAGCATCACAGTGCCACAAGAACACCCATTGTAAAAGTCACTGACTGTTATATTTCTCATACATGCTCAGTCCTGAGCTATTTCAGGAGATTGTTGCAGCCCACCACCACCTACCAGAAGTCTCAAGACAATCATGTTACAATCAGTGCAGAAATAAAAAAAATTTACAAAGGAGCATGTAACTAATATCTAGAGATGCGGTCGGAAAGTGCACATCACACAAGACTGTTGGAGGGCTCAAGGTATACTAGAAATAAAGCAATAGGGCGGCACTGACAGTTGCCTAATCCCACTGAATGCTATTATAATATATAAGGCTATGGCATTTTAATGGGGAGGTGCAGTGGCGAGAATCTTTATTACAGTCACTCAGTGATGTCACTGAGTGACTTTCTGTATTCCACTGCCCCTCCCCATTTCTCTCTCCCTGCCATGAGTAATGTAGATAACAAGCCCGTTTCTGTACACTGACTGACTGAATGAATTACTGTGCTGATAAGGAGGAGCGAGCGGCCGAGTCAATTATGAATCACAGGAATGCGCTCGCTCCTCCATATCGGCACAGTAATTCAGTCAGTCAGTGTAATGAACTGGAACAGCACCGGGTGAGAGACAATGTTTATGGCCTTCTTTTATTTTGAGATAGAAATGGCAGTTAACTATTTGTATTTACAAAAATGATCTTAACACATTACCAATACAGAGAGGGAGAGACAGGGAGGGGGGAGACAGAATGCCTGTGCTGGATTTTTCTTTTTTTGACCTTATGTAGTATATGGAATAATACGCTACCTACAGTGTAATATGTGTAATATAAGGATATTACTTCACCTCTGAGTTCCCTGACCTCTATAAAAACACTCGGCCTAGCGGCCTTGTGTTTTTATATGGTCATGGAACTCCTCTGTGGTGTAATATCCTCATATTACACTGTAGGTAGCTTATATATAATCCATTGATGTTGGGGGTGATATCTCTTGTGTGTGTGTGTGTGTGTGTGTGTGTGTGTGTGTGTGTGTATATATATATATATATTTACCTATTTATATATTATATATATATCTCAGACTCACTTGCTTGGATTTTAAATTCATCATAACATATTAATTCTGAAAAGGTGATATTACCTCCCGGCACAGGCAGTTTACACAATATACCAGTCCATAGGGCTCCAGATACGGATGCCATCTTTCTCCAGTACGATACTTTCTCTCTTGAAAAATGCAATATGATTCAGAATCTAAGGAAGATGGAAGCAGTTTTCAGCCTCTTTATCATCTCACAGCAAACTGCAATAGGGAAGGGTTGGCAATGGGGACAGTAAGTTGTTTTATCTGTCTAATCAATGCAGCGAAGGTACAGAAGTATATAATGTATGTATTACTTGTCTTTTCACTGGCTGCCTGCAAGGAGAGTTCAAGGACTCCAGCAGATTTACCAACTGAAAGGGATCACTGTTATGTCAATGACTGCGGGGAATAGTTTATAAACGAAACCACAGGAGGACAAGGAATTAGGTCCTAAAACTGGAAGTTAACCCCAAAGCTGTCAGCACCTCTAACTAACTGTGATGACTATAAAGAAACCAAACACTTCAGCTGAAATAAAATTTAAAAAAAAAAACCCATACAATATTTTGGCAGCTAAGTTAGCGGTCCAATGCCAAGGAAAGTGTAGGCTAAGGGGAATGGTCATACACCTACTGTGGTTTCAACTGGAAAATGAAATAAAAATGTAAAAGGTAAATATTAAGTTAAAGGGTAAGTCCACCCTCTCAATAAAAATCTAAAGGTTAAACACCCCCAAATGTATTTTTCATTATACTTACCCTTTTAGATCTGACTAAAGTTATTTACAGACCCCAATCCCTTACTGGCATAGTGACACCTCCTCTGCTTCTGTTACAAGCTGGTTTCAATGTCACAAAGCAGCAAAACAAGCAGTTTCACGGATGTCCTTTACCCGGAAGCTGCAGAGGAGAGGAGATGCGGGATTCCAGTCTGTAAGTAACTTTTGGGAATGTAAGTATAATGATTAAGAGTAATGGAAAGAAATATGGGAATAGCTAAATGGAACTGTTCTCTTTGGTACATTACCAAATGGTTCATTACTGTGATAATCATCCAATACGAAAATAATTCCTGTTATAATGTGCTCAAGTATATCACTAACAACACATCTGTCAAACTTCACACCATGGCATACAGTTAAAAAAAAACAATTAAAATGATGCCTATTAGGGGAGGACTGGGACCTTAAGGACTGGAGGACAAAAACAGTCTAGCGTCCCTTTAATTGTAGGCCGCGCATACATGCAGGATGTTTTAATTTGTAAATGTGCCAGTGCTATTGGGCAATATAAACATATTTTGTAAATTTATTCATGTATACAAACAATATATACAATCTTGTGCAAAATAATTAAAGGGCATGTCCACCCCCCAAAAAAACTTTTGATATTTTGTCAAGTGCCCTCCAAAGCCTTGAGTTCAAAAAGGTTCTTACCTTTCTAATATGCGCGATGTCTCAGCCAATCACAGTCCGGCTCTTGGTACTTGCTTCCGTGCACAGAAAGGGCATGGAATCAAGCAGAAGAACGCAGAGAGGCTGGTGAGTAGCGTTAACAGCATATTAGAAAAGTAAGAACCTTGCAAACTAGAGGTTTTGGGAGGAACGCCCATTAAAAGTCCAAAGAATGTTACTGTTTTATTACAGATGAAAAAAATCACAGTGCAGTGTACCTTGCTTTAAATAGAAAAACATAGGAGACTATTTATATATAATTTCCGTGCAATTTTAGACAGGGATAAAATGTCACAGTTTATAAAGCATTGAATATTCGTCTTTTCGACACTTTTTTTCTACCAGTCGATTGATTAATCTCTAATTAAACGAGACTTGGCCCCTCCATCGCTTCAGGTTTAAAAAGGTGGCTCACTGACTCGCCTAAATAATACAGACAACAGTACCTTGCAGTATTAATTATGTTTCAGCAGTGCAGAGACACATTCACTCTATCCAGACTGACAGCAAAATATTCACTGGGAGTGAAGATATCTTGGTATCTGATCCTGTATCTTTTTTACATCTTGGCCAAAGAAGAGGGAGTCTATTTGGGAATACTTGCTTCTGGATCCAGAACATAATTTCATAAACTCAGGAAATATAAATTGTATTGTAAGGCCTCATCTATCACTTTTGCTTGCAATAGCACTTTACAACTCATCTTTTATCTATGTCCCCACCAACCAAAACTCCTTTCATCCCATTGGAGATATTGCAAGTTAATAGTTGATATTGGAACCTTCAGTTGGTAGAATTTGCCGTGTATAACATCTCCAGTGATTTCGATATAGATTTTATTTACCTCTATCTACAGCAGGAGTCAAACAAATGTGTTTTTTCACCAATCTTCATTCCTTGGTTGAAATAAGACTGTTTTGCCAATTTGTCACTACAAAGTTTTTTTTCCTATTTTACTAAATCTTTTCTGAATGAATGCACTGAATGCACATTTCTTCATTTCTTCCCTAGCTATTATTAAGCCAAGTGGGTTTAAGTTATTTTTCTTGGATCGCCTAGCCAAACATTTCATCATTAGACAGCAATGTGGTGCCTGCCTCACAATAATCCAAACCTAGCACCTAAATAATATCTCTCTATATATAGCTCTATTTTCCATTTGCACTTTACCCCTTAAAAGGGCCTTAAACTTCCTTAAAAGCTTCTTTTAATCAGTTCAGAGAAGGCTAAAAACTGATAATTAGGGACAGGGTAACTAAAGGTTCGTACTACAGGAGATTTCACCCACAATCCACAATGAACCATCATCTAAAGAATGGCCGTTATTAGCAATAATTGCCCACATGTATGTTTTTTTTATTCGGCAGGCGTTTATCTGCTAGACCTCCTTGCCTATTCAGCAATTTTAAAGGGACACTATACTGAAAAAATTTACTTTGCTTCATCTTAATCTATAATTGATTATATGTAAGTAGCACTTACTCTGATTTGTGTGTTGCTGCATGCCTTCAACCCAGCACACATTTTGTTTAGGAGCAGTATTCCCCCCCCCCTCTTTTAACCACTCCCACTTCCATCCAACCTGACTTTTTCCCCACAAACCAACTGTCAAGCCTGCATACAGCATTCCAAATGTCAAAACTCTGTCACCATTCCAGCTACAGTAAATCTACTCACAGAAGAATAGTTTGAGAGCAAGGAACTTGATTGACAGCTGAAATACAAGACGTTTTAGATTGGATATCTAAAGAAATAGGGGGCAACAAAAAAAATGATACAGTGGTGGTTGGGAACAATTATAGTTTCCAGTTATGGTCAATTTAAAATAACCTATTTTTCAGTATAGACGATCTTTAAGGTTCAAACACACAAGCGATTGTCATCCGCTGCGCACTCGTTCAATGCGGATCGCAGACAAAATTGCCCTTTTGTAGGAACCTTAACATTGCTGAATAGGCAAGAAGGTTGTTTAATTAAAAATCAAAAGAAGAGATCGTGCTTGGTGGCTCTAGACTTCTGTAGGGAATAAGGCAAGCTTAATTATTGAATAGTAAGGGGAATTAGAACTTTCAATAAATTATAAAGTCCTCTCTTCTGATCTTCACAATCCGCTTTCTGGTCCATCTAGGTAGCAGCTGTCACTCACGGCCATGACTGTGACATCATAACCAATGACCTACAATTGCTTCCTGTGAAGCCTCCTCTGCAGCTGTGTGAGCTCATAATGAGTTTCTATATCTTGAAAAGGAGGTGTGAAGCAGTCATGGAGAGATCATGAGGAATATTTATCTTCAGGGATGTCAGGTGAACAGGTTAGTATTATGGTGTTGTGGTTTGGAAAGGTCTTGAATGTAAATAACAATATATCAATTATTGAGGGGGAGGTTTCAGTTCCTACTGGAATTAAAATGTCCCTGTCACCTCATTCAAGCTTGTCCTATTAAGCAACCAATTGACTCCCACATATATACCTATAGACTATGATAAGAAAAGAAGATGCATTTAAACTGAGTGCTTTTGATGAACTACAGCTCACAAAATCCTTAGACAGGACCAGGGACTAAATTTAGCAACATCTGGAAGAAGAGAAGAAGTATAATTTAGTTAGACCAGAAATAAATCCTTGACTGAGTCAGTATGTGCTGCTTTTGGTTGGCTCGTTACTCTAATCCCCGTAAGGAAACAGGATGATATGTCAGGTGAGTCATAAACAGGCATGCTAAGAAGTAGAGGAAGCATAAATTTTATGGTGCCCCTTATAATCCCGCTGTTAATGAGGTTGGCCTTTCATAGTGCCACATTTAAGCCTTTAGAATATGTAAGGGAAATGCTCATTTCCTAGAAAAACAGCCTTGTGCTCAGTAAGCTAAAACTAATATTTTATCCTTTTAAAATACACTTTCTGTAATAGTTAATGCTCCATTCTGTAGATATTGTGTATTTTACCCCTTGGACAAGGTGAAATGTTTTACTTTGGGGCTGATGCAATAAATGGTGCTAAGGGTTTTACATGCTATTAATTGCAATTAATAGCAAGTGCAAACTTTTGCACCTCTTATTGCGTCAGCCCCACAGTGCCTTTTTCTTTGTGTTGTGGTTTTACTTCCTCAGCCTGACATAAAAAAAAATAAAATCTCTCTGCGCATTGTGAGTAGGGTTAACCCATTCCGAATCTTTAACGTCATAAAGCAACTATTGGCTCAGTACATTGGTTGGGGCAGTTGCGCAACCCTGTTTTTGCACACCACCACAACCAACGTTATTTGTGTCTTAAAGCTGTGTTAACCCTTGGTACAACGGTTAAAATGGGTTTAAGAAAGAACCAGCCTTAAATTGACCCATATAACTCCCAGCATGCCTTGGTTGCATTCTGCAAACCCGATTGGAACCACAAGCAATTATTCTTCGGGGGGGCTGGGTGATTGGTCGGGTAGAAATATCAGCCTGTACAGTGGATGAACCATCAAGTGACTGTGATATTTGCCTGTGCTGAGTATTAGGTGCTGTTTACAGGGCCCTCTCTGTGACCACTCTATTAAATAGGCTGGCAGATGCTATTACCCTATTAAATAGGCTGGCAGATGCTATTACCCTATTAAATAGGCTGGCAGATGACTACCTTTTGGGTATTTTTTCCCTGAACTCCGTAGTGAAGTTTAGAGAAATAAACACAGAGAAAACCACTATTTATCTTAATAGAAACCACACTAAAATAAGAAATGCAGACAAACAAGAGCTGACTGTGTTTAAGGAAGTGCCAATAGCTACAGGTCTGCCCAACCATACCAAAAACCTGCCCGCAGCAACATGAGTAGTGTGCCCAGGCAGCTGCCACCCACATACAATAAGAGCATTTTCACTGCAGCCTTTGAGTCTTTAAAATGATTCACCTGGACATTAAAAGGGATTATTCAAAAAATCAGTCACAGGCACTTTTCTAATACAAAACACGACTATTTTAACAAAATATACCACCCAGCACACTATAACACTCCATGTTTACCATAGTCAGGTTTATCACCAACTTTCAATTCAAAGTGATATCTTCACATTCTTCTGTCTCTTGGGGTATCTCAGGGACAGACAACCAGTAGCCCTCCAGATGTTTGATAACTACAACTTCCAGCATTTCCCTACATGAAATTTGCAACAGCAAAGGGCAGCCAGAGAATGCTGGGAATTGTATTTAACAGACATCTGGAGGGCTACTGGGTGCCCATCATATCCTTGGTGTATCTCTTCACTTCAGGGTTTCTTCAGTAGGGAGACCGTTCAGGACTGTGTGTACCCAAATCTTTAAAGATTATAACGTGTGTACTGTGTGTAGCTAATAATGTGTGTATCTAATAATTGGAAGTGCTACATATAATATAGTTTACATTGTTATATTATACAAGAGCCTAATTATATAAGGGATAATGTACCCCTAACAGTATAATATAAGGATATTAAGTAATTGAGGAGTTCCCTGACCATATAAAAGAACAGGGCTGCAGGCGCATTATCCCTTATGTAATCATGGTTACTCTCACTGCTGGTAGGCACCTCTGCCTGCCTACAGGAATGAACCAAAACAATCTACTTACTTTTCGTTTTTATATATAGTAAGAAAAGAAAAAGTTAAACAGTTAAACTGTTACATTCCAGTATGTAGACTGTTAAAAAGATGGTATAACTTCTCGTTTATTAACATGGTCAGTAATTATTTTAACACCCCCATTCATTCCTTTTTCAGCATTCTTAATTATATAAACATGGCTTTACTCCTCAGTTCCGAAATCCGAATGATCCGTCCGAATCCGGACAGATTTTCTAGATTTCGGACTCCGCCTGCCTATTTTCTAAATTATTGAACGTTCAAAAATGCCTTGAACATTCGATAATCTTTGGCTATTGTTGATAATTTTCTAAAATAGCCTTGAACATTCAATAATAATCGAAAATCTTTTCTTGAGATCTGGGAATCTGAAACCGGAACGGAACTGGTGAGTTTCGGCCATCTCTACTCACCAATTAGACAATTCTGCATAAAGAACTGTCTATATATATTATATATGTTCTGGCTAGCAAGGCTTCAGTAGGTTGCCTATGTGGCCTGGCACCCTCACAGCCAAGCTGTATACTTCTCAATCCCTAAATATAACAAAAACTTTTAAAAAATTGATTCAGCTAAACATGGGTAATTCACAGATACAACATTGTTTGCCTTTCCATTAAACATCCTTTTATGTAGCTTTATGATTTTTCCCCTTTCACTTTTTCTAGTGTTGGCCATTGGCTAATGGAGGGGGCATTCCTTTAACAAAGGTAGGTAGAAGAGGACCCACATTCGAATAATGTTTAGCAGGGGCATAACTACCAGAGAGCAGGGAGAGCAACCACAGGGGGCCTCATCTCCTGTTTTTTTTCCTATGATAGATATAGCCTTCTCCCAGAAAACCACTATGGAAAGAGGCAGATAGGGGTCCCATCATAGTTTTGCTGGGGCCCAGTGATTCTTAGTTATGCCACTGTGGTTAGGTATTTAGTATTTTACATTTATTTATCCTATACATCTGGCCCTGCTCCAAAAAGCTTACAATCTAATTACACAAACTATCGATATGATTTCATGATTGTGGGGAAATCTGAAGCACCTAGAGTAAACTCACACACGTACAGGGGAGAACATACAACCTCCTTACAGACAGAGGAGCTAACCCTGTACTGCATTTTATATGGATAAATTTAAAGGTTTGGTTTTAGAGCATAAATAGTACTGTGTGCATTTTTAGTATGGGAAAATGTTTCAGAAAGTCAACAATGTCCCATTAAGATAAGAAAATGAAGGTAAAACTTACTCTTTATGTGCTCAAACACACATCCATCCATCAGTAAGAGGAACAGGAGGCAAAGAAACATGCAGTTTGTTCCCTTTGCTTGGGCTTAGGGTTTGGAAGGCAAAGGAATTCACAGAAGAACTGAAAGAGAGAGAATTACATGAAGGATTTTTACTAAGAGCATTAACAGCATATATTAAAATGGTCTCAGATAAGGCGACTACTATAAATGAAACATAATAATACAGTAGTATGTTAATAACAAACTAGTTCCCACTCGACACTTCCTATTCCATTTAAAATACGTCTGGGCACAGCTGCTTAGATTGAATCAAGACTTCACCCATTATTCCTACCTATCCAGAACTTGATCTAGATAAACGTGAAAACCCACAAAACATTTAAAGCACATCCAATTATTATCCAGAAGAAGACCATTTCTCTTTCTAGAAATCACATTAGTTCCTGGATAACTTGGAAATGTTATTGGGTTAATACTAAAAATAGCACCCAGTCCCCCTATGAGACCACCCAAGAGACCTGCAGTACAATTTTTCGGGAAGACACAGTTCCACAGTTTTACTCTTTTTGCTTTAAAAGCCATTTTTCCGCATTATACAATATACATAATATGTATATGGACTGAATGGGGAGCACAGTGGTATATATTCTTATAAAACCCTTTCAGCCACATATCCGAGGGTTTTTGATCCAGAATTTTATTATTTGTGTGTTGACTGTTGAATATTAAATTAAAATATAATGCATGGAGTTTATTCTATGTGCTTAAATACCTTTACTGATCCGGCTATCTATTATCTTCTTGGTAATCCAATATGGGGAAAAATGTCAAAGTCAATATGATATCCAAGATGGAAATATGCAGTCCATCCAATTGGCTCAGTAATGGAAACTGCCTGGACTGAGGCTATTGCCCTATTTTATGCATGGCCGTGATAAAAAAAAATATGCTAGACATCCAATCCATTTAAAACAAGTTCACCTTGCTGCCTGGTTACCTTCCTAGTGGTAGTAGTTACATTATTTACATTTCACCACTCAGTGTTTAGGTTTCTTTTAGATTTTTACTTATCTCTTTTCTTCTTTGTCTGGTCCTATCAATTAAACGTTAAACTTTCTTAAACCTCACAACAAATTAAAACTATGCAAATATGGAGCAAATTAAGCAGTGATCTTGGGTCCCTTGAGATAAGGAGCAAGTAGTAGATTATACCTGGTGGATGGTTATGTGCAGTTCAGCCAGCTTGCTCTAGATTAATTCTGTTTCCCTACATAGGCAAAACTAACCCAGATAGCTAAGTCAATTGTAAAAATGTTGATTAATATCTGGCATTGATATTTGATACTGAATTTATATTGTTACAATAAGACTTACGAAAGATTCAATTCAAGTTTTTATAGCTAAAAATGGTGCTAATTGTGTCTTAACCAATCGATTTTAGCTTTCAATGTGAACTAAGAAGATCTGATTGGTTGGGGCGAAATCAGCACCATATTTAACAATAAGAATTTATTGAATCTCCCTGTTGTGTATTGGTTATAAATAAATGGCGCCTTCTTTATCAGTCCTCTTTATTCCTGCCCCTAATTCTGTTAGATTTCAAGGGGATTTCATGTAATATTCATTCTGAATAGACCATGCTTTTCTAAATATATCGAAACTAAATACTCACCGGGGGGGGGTTCTGAATTTTCCAAAGGACACCAGGTTAAAGGATGAATTAATATAAATAAAAGACATTTCAGATTCTGGCAAGAAGAGCAATCCCAGGAAGTTGCAGATACTCCACTGGATATTGATTTACCAATGCAGGTGACTCTGGTAAAATTATTGCATTTCCTTGATCTAAAAGGATATTGTTTATATATAATTCAACTGTTCCCAAATAGAGAATGGTCTTTCTTTATCAAACACAGGACTACAGACTACCTGGTGCTTTACTTTACTCTATATTTATTAATAGTATTTCAGTTTGATAAAGACATATGTCCATCTAGTCAAACCTTTATACCCTACCCATAATGTTAACAGTTACATAGTAACATAGTATTGGGTTGTATAAAGACATACGTCCATCTAGTCCAACCTTATACCCTACCCATGCCTGTCTAACAGTTACATAGTAACATAGTATTGGAGGTTATATAAGACATACGTCCATTTAGTCCAACCTTTATACCTCCCATAATGCCTGTCTAACAGTTACATAGTAACATGTATTGGAGGTTATATAAGACATAGTTCATTAGTCCAACCTATACCCTACCCATAATGCCTGTCTAACAGTTACAAGTAACATAGTATTGGAGGTTGGATTAAGGCATATGTTCAGCTAGTCCAGACTTTTAGCCACATGAGCCCACTAAAACAGTATGAACATTCTTTCTGGTCTCCGGCACTCCCAAGAGACCATTCCAATTCCGTGACCACACTTACCTGCTTTCTCCTCCCCCTTTTGGCCGGAACGCCTCCACGGTGGCCCGAAATGCCTACACCACACCCGGAATGCCTGTGCCCCACCCAAACCCAGCCCCTTTGATGGTTTTCCACGTCATAGCAAGTCCTGCCCCCCGGCCACCCCTCTCTCCACCTGCCGGAAGCTAGATTTGGAGGGTGGGATCTCTGCTTATGCAGACTACTCTTGAAGCTATTTAATGAATTGCCATTACCACACCTGCTGGAAGACGTTCCACAATTTTACCATTCTCCTGTATATAAACATGCAATATTTCTTTCTCTATTGCACTATAATTAAAACTTTCTGTTTTATATCTAACAAAATATTTTCAGAAGTCTAGACAGTCATACAGGGTTATTCAATAAAAGTTCTTATCGTTTAAAATGGTGCTAATTTGCCCCAACCAATCAGATGTGAGCTTTCAAAGTTAAAGGCATGTCCACCCTTTTAAAAAAAGTTTGTGTTATAGGGCTAGTCCCCCCAGCCCCAACCGCTATATTATATTTGTTAAGAAAGTCCCCCATTCGTTACTTACCTTCCCTCCCTCCCGCCAATGCCTGGCCTTCTGCTTGCACAGAACTGAAGCAGGGGGCCGGATCGCAGCCGCATCTGTGATTGGCTGAGAGGAGCCAATCACAGACGCGGTTGCCGGCAGTTCAGAACGCCGGAGGAGGAGGAAGGTAAGTAAAGATCGGGGGACTTTCTTATAAATATTTAATTGCGGTTGGAGCTGGGGGAACTATCCCTAAATGTGGGAAAGGGGTTGGTTTTAACTAGGGGGAGGGAGGAGAGGAAACGAGTGTAGGAGAGGGAGGGGGGGGGGGAAGGGAGTGAAGGGATGCTCTGAGCAAGCCAAAAACCTCGAGGACAGCTCAGAGGCAGAAACAATTTCACTGGTGGCCAGGCTCCTGGTGGTCAGTTTTTTTTTAACTTGGGGGGACCTTACAGGAGAAACCATTTGGAGCAGGGATGTAAGGTAAGGATTTTTATACAGTACAGAGTGGGGCCAGTAGTGGGTGAAATTTTAGTTTTGGGGGTGGACATGCCCTTTAAATAAGATCTGATTGGTTGGGGAAAATTAGCACCATTTTAAACGATAAGAACTTTTATTGAATAACCCTGCTAGAGCCATTATTTGAAGGAGCACATCTGCCCGCCAAAAACTGCTTGACGATTTAGCTGCAGAAAACATCACATTACAATTTTTCATGTGTTCCAATAATTTCTAAAGGATTTATCTAAACAGCCTCTAATGGGATAGGACACATCAAAGGAATTACATTTTAAGCTTCTATGAACTCTGTAGGGTCTTTTTTTTTTACTATCTCTGCCAGAGTCATCTAAACTTTTGGATGAATTCCAAATGTGATCTTCACATTTATCTGGATTTGTAGCTCATAAACTGTAAATTAAAACATTGCATCACTTGTGTTGCTAAATGGTTTCTACTCAGAGTTCCAGCAAAGCAATGTCAGGAAAATGTCAGTACAGCAAGTACCTTGGGTCGCTTTCTCATTGGTTTTCCCCTGTTACCTATTGCTCAGTACCTACCGCCCCAGAGAAAGAAAAGCCAGTACTGAACTATATATGTATGAAAAATGATCATCTGGTGAATCTAAAATAATATCAAATGTCCTGAATTAGAGGGAATTGTTTATAAAGGGTATAAGGCTGGTGCACATTGAGACAACGTTTCAGCACATTACCGTCTGTTTGGGCTGCAATTTGTGTAATAGTCTGGAATCTGAGAGCAAAAATGGCGATCCACAAACCACGCTTACAATGTGGCCACCCACATTGGAATACACTGCTCCTGATGAAGTGTAGCTGTTCACGATGAAGTAGCATTGATTTTATTTTGTTGATTGAGTAAAAGTGATCTAATGATATAGCCTGATGTTCATTGGTAAATTCTGTGCCCCTCTTTAACATTTGTGTCTGCAGCATTGGGTAACCACAGACACACAGGAGGGCCTGGTATACACAGGTCCATAATCTGGTCCAGTTGACCTCTTTGCCAATGTTTATTCTTTTAAACCCAAGATCACAATACTTACCTGGGGCCCCTGGCGTTCCTAAACAAAGATAATAACCACCAAATTGTCGTATCTCTTCTTACTTCTGCGGTTTCTCCAAGTGTAGCCATTAGTCACAGCCCTGACAGTGACATCAAGCCATGATTTACGAGAGCTACATGAGTTGTCTCCTTTAATTAAAAGAACTCTAAAGCCGTCCGAGGAGGCAGAAACAGAAGAGGGGCTGGTGAACTGTCTTGGTTGTGACCATCTTTGTTCAGGAGTGCCTGGGACCCAGGTAAGTATCAGGGGTGAAGGGGTGCTGGTTTTCCCCTTGATAAACCCTTTAAATACAACTGACGGACTATCTGTGTACCAGGCCTCAGAGAGAATGGTGCTTACACACAGAGAGTTAACTTCCAGGGAAATCAGTTCGTATGTGTAGCTTTAGAACCACTCAGCAATACGGACTTGATATATTTTGAGCTGGGAAAATCCAGTATTTAACTAGCATCATTTGGGATTGATTATTAATACAGTACAGTCAGATTTTGAGCAATTTTATTAATAGCCTGTTATGTCCGCGATCCCTGTAAGTATAGTAACTGGTCATAAATTACTGTGTTCTAAATATCAATTCTGCACAGAATATAAATTCACATGTGCACCATGGCACAATCCATTTAAGCATTTTAAGTGGCAAATACCCACAGGACCAGGGTCCTGTACCCCAGGTTTCTTGGAATCAAACATAAAGATCATGAGCCTAGATACATCTATTAAGATTGTAAAAATTTCAAATAATCTTGTAATTTTAGTCAAAGGTCCTATTTCTTTGTGGAGAGCATTCTACTAGTAACGGATTGGGGATGTGTGTGGTTGTTTCATACATATGGCAGTGTGTTAAATAAATAGACATTTTGCTTTTCTATGGTTGGTATTAATTATTGTACAGTTAAGGTGTTTTCTATGTACTGTATATAAGGTTTTACTCTCCTGTCAGCCACACAGACCATTATACAGCTTAAAGCTCCCTTATGTAGGCCCTTGACACATTATTACTATTATCATAGTCAACTTTGTCTTTAGTACAGGTTAATATGATAAACACATTTTATAGTTTGCACTTGGAGCAAAAACAGTCAGTAATTACAGAGAATATTTAGGATAAAACATATTGGGGGAGATACAATAATGTTCATCACCCAAGTAAGTGTAAAACACATTACCTAATGTAATATGGGCTTTACTCTTACTTAATGGGCATGTCCCCCCAAAAACTACAATTTAACCCACTGCTGGCCCCACTGTGTAGTGTTAAAAAATCCTTACCATGCATTCAGCTCCTTGTCCTCTGAGAGGTTTTGGCATGTGCAGGGAGCGCAATAATATACTTAAAAATCTGGTTAATATTACACTAATATGTGCTAAATATCAGTTGGGGTTTGGGGCAGGTAACAGACATGTGACCATTTTTATTTTTTTTTTAAATGAAAGCCCAAATTGAACATATACAGAGCATTAGAAACTTAAAATGATGTGCAATTGCTGCAAGTAGACCAACAAGATAAAATGTTAAAATGGGCAACAGAGTGGAAGAGAGATTCATTGTTGATAAATGTGATGCCTAACCATAACATGGCTGTGGGCTAAGTGAATCTATGTTGGAAAAAGATTTGGTTCTAGGGGTTCTAGTAGATAACAGGCTTGATTGTAGCAAGCAGTTCCAGAGAGCAACAGCTAGAGCTAGCAATATATTGTTTGTATAAAGAGGGGGATAGATTCAAGAGGAAAAAAAATTTTTCTCCTTTTTTACAAAGCACTGGTAAGGCTCATTGGAATATGTGTTGCAGTTTTGGAATCCTGTGTACAAAAAGGAAATCTAGGAAATGGAAACAGTTCAACTAAGAAGATCAACTAATCAAGGTAATAAGGGACTGAAGGAGTTTGAATAAGAAGACAGACTGTATAAGTTATGATTTTGTACGCTTGCATGGGGACATACTTTAAAGGGCAATAATGCCCACAAAGATCAACTCCCCTCAGGAGCTAGGGTGAAGACCTAAACCAATGGCCTCACCCCTGGGGCTTACTTATCTTCAGAATGAGCCCTACAAAGTCAGCTTGTAAGCCACTTACAGGGCTCTCTTACCATAGTACCGGACTATGGCAGAGCTGATTTTTGGGGAGATGTCCTCTTCAAGAAACAAATATCGAAAATTTCTGGTATTTTATACATTTATGGGGAATTGCTGTAATTATGAGCTTGTTACTTAACTGGCTGAGATCCCGCAATGTACTATAGCAAACACTTTACTAGAATTAGTACATGGCAGGATTGCAGTCAGATAAACGAGAGCAACATGGTGGCGCCATAAGTTTAGCGAGTTTAGTGAGAGCAGCTCTCCAATCCTTTATTTTGTATCAAGGGGTGGGAGAGGTTGAAGGTGTTTGAACTGTTTATTTAGTAATCGTATTTTCATAATGTCATTATGTGACAATCGCGTAGAAAGTGATACATCATTATAATCATCACATCAATTATTAGTCATTGTAGGACATTGAAAGAAGTTAAAGGGCATGTCCACTCCAACCACTAAAATGTATACTTACCCTCCCAAAACCTAACATTGTTATACTTATATACTTCCCTGCAGTGCCCTAAGCTATCTTTTCCTTGTGGTTGTCACAGGCACAGCACCAGTTCACTAGTATTCACAGTGACACCCAGGAAGGATGCTGGCACCAAGGGAAGATGTGAGGTATTTAGGGACCCCGGGACTTAAACATGTAGGAAGACAGGATTGTAAGTGAAATTCCAGTACTTTGGCAAGCAGCATCTTATACTGGGATTGTCTGTAGTGCTTTGTTCAATAAAAAAATGAGCAGCAATAAATACAAAATTACTTAAATGGTCCACCCTTTATAAAAACTTTTCCCATATCACAGTTCTTGCCTCCCCAGCTCAACCGCATTAGTATTATTTCAAAAAGTGCCCCGATAGTTACTACCTTCCCTCTTCTTCCGCCGCACAATACCGGCCCTCTGCTTACATAGAACTGCAAGCAGGGGGCCGGACCAGCAGCCACATCTGTGATTGGCTAAGAGGCAGCCAATCATGGACGCGGCTGCCGGTAGGCTAGTGCAGAACGGCAGAGGAGAGAGGTAAGGTAAGTAACTACTGGGGCACTCTCTTGAAATAATACTAAAGCGGTTGTTGCTGGGGGAGCAAGAACATGATATGGGAAAGGGGTTTAATGCTAGGGGGAGGGAGACCAAAATGATAGGGAGGGATGGGGGGGCTCTTCTGCGCAGGACCAAATTCTCTGGAGGGGAGACAGGAGGCAGAGTCCTATATGGACTCTGCTATCCTCTTGGTGGTCAGTTTTTGGACTTTGGGGGGGGGGGATTACGGAGAACCATTTGGATCTGGTGAGGTAAGGATTTTATTACACTACAGAGTGGGGCCAGTAGTAGGGGGGGATATAGTTTTGGGGATGGACATCCCCTTTAAATCAATGTGTCAGTTTGAATGTTGTAATATAATGTGTTACCATGAATTCCTTGTTATGAAACCATAATTATGATTGAGTTAAACAAAAACTATTGTTAAAACTCCTGTCAAAACATACCCAGGTGGAAAATCTAAACTACTGGGGGTTAATTTCTAAAAGTCATTTTTGTGCTTGTTACTTAACTGGCTGCAATGTACTAAACACTTTTACATTGCTGGATCACGGTCAGTCTGCTTCAGGTTAATGTGTATTGTATCAGATGCACGGCGCAAAGTCCGAATATTTTGTTTACCACCACGTTACTGACCGATTCCAATGGAACGCGATTGTAATTGTATGTGTATGGCAACCTTTAAGGCCAAGCAACTGGGACTAATGGTATGTATGTATAGTTTATTTATATAGCGCCACTTGGAGGATGCAGGGCTGTAAAAAACAAAATACCAAAAAGTCATACAACGGGGATTAATATATAATATAAAATAGAAGTGCTAGAGCCTTGCCACAAGAGGAAAGGAGGTCCCTGCCCTATAGGCTTACAATCTAGTTAATGGTATGAAGAAACTTATAATAGCATGTACCTTTTGTACTGTGACTGTGGCTGGAGTTGTGGTTGGAATTATTCTGTTGGGTTAAATGAAGGGGCAGCACAAAGCTGACTTTGCAGGGCTCAGGGTCTTGCAGCACTAAGTTCAGGGTTTTAAGTCACCCTTGGCTACATCTGCAAGGTGTTTGGATATCTTCCTGTGCATTGTGGGTTTCTTTCACAATAACAAAGATATAATTAAATGTTATATGGGTCGGATAGTGAAGTTAGATTGTAAGCTCTTCACTATAGGGTCTGAACCTACAATACATAGATATACGTGGAATCCACATATTACTTGAATCATAGACATTGTTCCCACAAAACCTAGAAATCACAATTGGGGTTATATTGCCCTTTACAGATATTAGATTAACAATTTAATTATTCACACACGTTTACTGATCTGTTAGTAAGTTTTGCTATGATGAGGAATAACAGAATGGTACATCTGTCTTGGTTACACTGAAATGCACATTATATAGACATTTCATTTAACGTAGTATGTATGTATGTATGTATGTACAGTATAGTTTATTTATAAAGCTCCACTTGGGGACGCAGCGCTGTACAGTAAAAAATTATATAAGTCTACAAGGGGGATAAATACATAGATAGTTCAGTACATAATAAATAAATATAGAAATAAAAGTGTTAGAGCTTTGCCACAAGAGGTAAGGAGGTCCCTGCCCCATAGAGCTTACAATCTATTTGTAACATGCTTTACTTTTATGCGGAGCAAAGACAATTCTGTGTGTGCACCCAGTCCGCAATTTGAACTGTCCGCTGGTATAAGATTTGGAAGGACACTTTATATTAACGTGATCCTACAGAACTAATTGTGTTCCCAGTGAAGTTAGTCTTGTTTTTTGGTGTTTGTGGATTCCAAGTGCCCAAGTACATCAGTATAATATGTCAGGCAATAACTGAAATAGGGACAGTAGTTCTTTAGTTACTAAAAATATTCATGTGCAAAGAGATAAAGAATACAGGAATACATAGAGGGAAACGTTTAAATGAAAAGAAAAAATGACTACGATCTGGTTCAAACAAGTCCTACTATATGAGTACAGAAAGAATAGGACAGGCTGTAGCAAACAGGCAGGGAACTCTGAGTAAGGATTGGCCGGTGCAGCAGGGTGAGGTGAGTTAGGGGGCAGGGACGGAAGTATTGTTTTGTGGTATAGGTGGGAAGTTAGGTGAAAAAGCTTTAGATAATCAGGTGCCATTTTGGTTTGAGCAGCGGGGTTGGGAGTATGGCAGTTATCTGGGCCATGCAAAGGACTGGAAAGGAAGGGTACAGTTTCCAAGATGTAGTTAGACTAAGAACCTCCTGGGGAGGAAATGAGGCCCCAGGGGAGAGTGGATGAGATTTATCAAGGTGCCTCCTTGCCGGAAAGGAGGCTGGAGGCTTGGTTGCTGGTGAAGTTGGAGCATTGCCAGTAAAAGATAATGGTTAAACTAAACGTAGATTGGACGGTATTGGTTATTTTATTTAATTGCTATTAATTGTTATCGGATTTTTGATAATAAGTAACGATATAGTTAAAATATGTCACTGTCAATAAAGTGGCCCATTACCTTTCTCTCAGAAAGCAGTGTGAGTGTGTTTTAAGTTAAGGGTGATGGGGAGGTTGGTGGTCAGGGGGGTGTGTTAAAGTCTGGCATGCTCGGTATATGATCTGTCTGTTACAGTGGTTATAAGAGGTCCACGAATACAGTTATACACTATATAAATGGTAGTTTCTGTTTAAAGCTCTAGTGCCACACTAGGGATATTACAGGATAATTGCGGCCTGTACCTACAGTATAGGACATTAGATGGCAGGATCTGATATTGCTCCATTGATATATGTACAGAGGACAGTTTGCAGGGGTAGCTATTTCACCTATTATTTGCAAACGTTTTAGTGTTACTCAAGGGACATTTTATGCAGTGTTAATGGTTAAAACACTTGAAACTATTATTTCACCGTGAATCCTGAAAATAAATCACTTTAAATAGATAGAACAGAGCTTCAGTCACCGAGCCCCCTTTTATAAAACTCAGTCTCCAACCCACGCGTGATTTGTACCTTCTGTACATTGTGATTGTTGTAGAGGCTGGTTAAATACTGAAGACCAAAATTGCTACCAGGATTTGTTCAAAGGTGTAAACCTTCACAAAGCCTTGGCAAAAAGCAGAGAAGGGAGCCATAGCTGTGAATGGGAAATATCCCTCACCTTAACCTTTTTTATCTGGCTGTGTAAATGTGAGGGATGCAGGAATTCCAGTTTCTATTGTCAGCTCCTGTACATCACTTCCATACATCTTTATACTTCTGTAGCAATGTGATGATGGCCCAGATGCTGTTTGGACACAGAGCATTGGTAGGTTCCAGATCTCCAGGAATACATCGAAGGAAAAGACTGGAGAGAGCAAACTGCAGGTTTCAAATGATTGTTTCAAGTTACTTTATTTAGAAGAAGTAGCACACATGTTTCAGACCATGAATAGGTCCTTCATCAGGTGCAGGAAGGATGTATTCATGGTCTGAAACATGTTGTGCTACCTGCAGTTGGCTCTCTCCAGTCCTTTTTCCTTTGATGGTGTTCCAGTTTTGTTGGGCGGTGGTGGAGGCCTTATTGGATCGTAGAGCCTTTTTGAAGCCTTAATTACAAGAATACAGAGGCAGCAGACTCCACTCAGTTGTATCTCCCAGGTATACACTGATAATCTTTCTAGCAGATAAAAGGTTCATTGAGGCTGGGCACACTGGATGGAAACGCCCGCATTATTGTCGTCTTGTGATGCAATTGCGCAATGTTGCATGCGATCCGCAGAAAATGGTGACTGCATTCACTCGAAAAATGGATTGCAGGCACCTAGTGTGGCCAGACCAGATGGCCAACATAGTAGTGTTTTTTAATGAGCGATCAGATTACAATGCGTTAGGATCAAACATTAAAAACTCTAGTGTGCCTAGCCCTGTTAAACTCCAATGGACAAACAACATTTGTTTTGTAAAAGAATCAACACTGCACTTCCTCTGTCAAATAAAACCCAATTAACCTATTTAGTTACCACCAGGTTACATTTATGTCCAGTTAACCATCAAGGGTATTTCCAAACTGGACAGGTGTGATTAAGTTCACACATTAATGTTACCACCAGCTGGATTACTTTGGGTTCAGTTACCCACTGGGTATCGCCAGCTGGGGTACATTTGATTTAGAACACCCATTGAGGGTACTACCAGCCAGATACATCTGAGCTGAGTCAGAAATCCAGCTAAAAGTATGTGTTATCATCACATTATACAGTCTGCTAACTACTTTTTCCTTAATAATCTGAAAAATTAAATGGTTCCATTCACAATACAACAAATTCCATAAAGCATCTACTGACAACCAGCTAAAATGGATTACCGCAAGACAGTGTGTGATAATATATAATATATATACTATATATATATATATATATATATATGCTAAAGACATGTAATCTGTGCATTCTTAAACCTTCTTCATTACACTGGACTATATAACATACAAGGTAGATATTGTCAAATAAAGAAATAACAAGCCATTCTCATAACATCAGGTTCTGTGCTTGTGGCAGGGCTGGTTATATTTTAATTGTAAGATCTCCTGTGTAATAGACAGAGGCAATAATTAGACATTCCCTCCAATTGCTGAAAACATGGCTGATGAAAGAAGGATGTATCAATGTAATTAGTAGTAATTAGTAGTTACTGAATAATCTTGGGATTTTTATTCTAAGATAAAGTAGTTAGTTCTGTGTTCATGGATTTTGTCTTTGTGCCTTTACTATAAAAAAACAAGATCTAATTTCTTTTAGGCTTCTTGTTTCTTTCCTTTCAGATTCCACAATGCTTTTAAATCCAATAATGTATTATTATATTCAGAAACGGAATGATCCATTATAGTAAGAGCAGGTTCATGCATTAGTTAACTTACCTCCTGGACGGTAGTCAGTGGCAGTGCAGACCTGGAAATTAATAGCCCAGTGTGGTGTCAGTCCCTGCAGTAACTGATGCAGTCCTGTTCTACAGACTGGAACTTGCTGTCTGTCCCTGGGGAAGTTAGATTAGTCTGTTAGCAGTGTGTATGCAGAGGAGGGCAGAGCTTTCATCAGACTGACAGGCTGAATTACTGCCAGAGCAGGGGTACCTGACTTCCCACTCCTTCTCTCTGCCCCCTCTCTTCCCAAAGCTGCTGGATTTCTTAGTGGTCGGGAGATAATCAGTAACCCAGAGATAGAGGAGGAAGTATAATGAGGGTCCAGTCTGTCATTAATGTGCATAGAAAATTAAGTGAAATGAGGATTTACTTTAAATGTATTGTATTTCATTTCTCGTATTGATGGTGAGCACATGGGGCCTGATTTACCAGGCGTGCTGTGCCTAAAAATAGGATTAAACTCGTGCTAATATGTAAGTTTTAATTAAGGGTGGACTTGCCTTCAATGATAGTTTAATAAACAGGTAAACCACCCCCCATAACCCTAAATGCTAATAGTTGAAATGTGAAATATATAAGTCTAACCTGAAATCTGTACAATGTTCCTGTTTCCCCGTTTCTACTTCCTAGTTCTTCCAGTTAGAAACTGACAGTTATGGATTTGACAGTTGACATCACAGCCAATGACTGATGTTAATCCCTGTCTGCCTCTCTGAGCATGCCCAGGATCAGTACAGGGCACTAAATTGTTCAGTTTCCATGAAGCCATCCAGAAGCCTAGCAGGCATACAGTAATGAATTCATAGGAACAAAGTTAGCATATTCAAGCATTCTTTTAAAGAGGCCATTATTTCTAAAAGATGTTATTTTGAGGGTGGAGTTGTGCTTTAAGCCTATACATCAATAGGACACAATTACAGATACACATGTCAATCCAGTGTATGGCAGTAGGTTTTCAAATGGGCCACATGATGTGCCTTTAGGGGCCAGAGGTGCACCGTAAATTTTGGTAATTAATCTTTTACCCAGTCTTTGGTTTTATTTTTGACTTGCCCTAAAAGGGACAATCGTGGAATTTATCAATATTTGTTAAATTGTTAGTTTGTAATGCCAATTTAGTTATTCTACATATCTCTCCATTTTGAAAAAATAGGTTGTTTCATACCCTTTGCTGTTCCATGCTGTTGACATTAGTGAGCTGACATTCAGGTTCTAACAGTCTTCTTCCCAGGATGCACCACATCCTTGGAATATTCCTAACAGTTATTCTACTGATTGGCTGTTGGAGGGTCAAAGATGACTCAGATCTCTATGAGCAATGAATCAACCCAGGTGCTGGATCCAGTTGTAAGACCTAGTGGGTAACTACCACCCCCGCCGTTGCGGGGGGCCTGGACGGTAGTAAGGCCCCGCCCAAATCTGCGCAGGACGACCAGGTTTTGTAAACAGGAGATTACTCGTATGAAAAAATATCGCGCAATCAGCTGTTAAAAGACCGGACCCGGACTTCCAGTTCAGTGCTGGCCGCGCATATATTGATTCATACGCGCAAGGGGGGGCCGGGTCCCTTCAGGTACGCCCGCAAGACTATAATGGTTTCTATTAGGGGTCCTGCAACAGGAAGTCAGTATTTCAGTTGCATTTATTTATACACAGACGAAATGCTAAATTGGCAGATTAAGGTCATTGGGATGAAAAAATATTGCTTTTTCTGAAAAAATACATGTATTTGATCGAACTTTCCTTTTAAGCTAGGTAGGTACACATTATGGTTGCAGCCAGGGACCCACAATGCCTGACAAACATTGTTGATGATCCTCTGGCTGACCCTAATGCCCCCTTATACGAATCAATAGGCCCCTGTATCGGATTTCCAGGGCGTTGTGGGGTCCTGGCTGCCATTGTAAGTATGTAACTTCGGTATAGTATAGATAGTATTTGAGGTTGAATAAAGAGTGGCAATCAGAAATTTCCTGGATCAACTCTTACTTTAAGTTATCAATACCCCGTCACTTGCAAACATTCCTTGTTGCAGAAACTCATCCAGCTTTTTTTTGAAACTGACCAATGAACCTGCGATAACAACATCTACTGGAAGACAGTTCCATAGCTTTACCATTCTCACAGTGAAAAACCCTTTCCGAGTGAAGCCTAAACCTGTTTTCTTCAAGTCTTAAGGGATTGTCCAGTGTCTGACATGTTCTATTGTGTGTGAACAATGCCCAGATAGTTTATTTGTATGGCCCGTAATGTATTTATACACAGTAATCAATCCCCACAATATAATAAGTATAAATTGTAATAGGCATTTCTATATAGAATCTACATATAGTGATTATTTTCACAAATCTATTAGTAATATACACCAGAAAGTGTATGGTTATTCCAAAAGTGTCTGGTATTAAGAGCACAACAAAAAAATGCTTTGCTTAGTGGGAGCCCTTGGGTGTGGGAGAGAGAAATAGAATAGAGAGAAAGTGAGAGCGAGGAGAAATAGAGAGAGGTGATGTCACAATAGGTAGGGGTAGTTAAAGACATTTGATTTTCTGACCGAAATAGCGTATTTGCACAGGAGTATGGATTGATATAATCTAGTTACACATTTACATTGTTATTTTCCTTCTATGGATCATCAAAACCTTTGTAGGGTCCCTTTGTTTACAATGCAAGCTAAACCACGTCATTAAATCAGAGAACCCATCATCTAATCCAAACCTGTTTTCAGTTACTTTATCCTTGGGTTGATTATATAACCAAAGCTACTATATTTTATTGTAGAAATAAAGGAAACAGGCTTAATATCTTTCCCATAAGCAAATCAAATAAATCATTTAAAAATGTTATATTTATAATCCAGAAAAAAAAATGTGTTTTAATTCCAGTAACCATAGAAGTACATTTCCTGGTATGAGAATAATGCTGCCGTGTCATTATTATCCTAAGTTATACTGTAGGACTGAGGTTGGGTCCCTTGGAAATCCGGTGGAACAAATTCTCGTTGTGACGTCTTGGGAGACTCCTTTTACTTTTCTGTTCCATGTAAGCAATATGTGGATCAGTAATCTGAGCAGAATAGGAGAGGCATAAACGTCTTGCACAGTAACACAGTAAGTTGAGGCGAAAGATTAGAGAGGGCGCCTTTGAAAGAAGATCATTCCTGTTCCAATGACCACTAGTAATAAAAAATAAGAGTATGTATTTCATTTGATCCAATCCTTAAAGGAAATTAAGCCTTCATGAAATAAAAGCACTCAACCGTGTGACAAAAAATCAAGATATTTCTAAGAACACGGTGGCTCAGTGGTTAGCACTGATGCCTTGCAGCGATGAGGTCCTGGGTTCGATTCCACCCTTGGACACTTGCCAAGGTTTGTATGTTCTCCCCCGCTTCCGTGAGTTTCTTCAGGCACCTGGTTTACCCCACAACCATAAAGACATACTAATAGGTTGTTTGTGTCAAATAAATGTGCTTAGATTGTAAGCTCTTCAGGGTAGGCGCCTGATGTAAATGTTATTACAGTGCCAAGTAAAGTGCTACGGAAGATGTTGGCGCTATGATAAATCCACCAAAAGAAGAGAATAAGAGGAGGGAAGAAGAAGAACCGGGGGAAAGATAAAAAGGAGAAAAGAAGAGAAAGAAAGAAAGAAAGAAAGAAAGAGAGGATATGGAGGTATTGAACATGCACAGGGGAGCCCTCTCTCCCCCCCCTCCATCACTCTGGAGCCCTCTTTCCTCCATGGTGCGCTACCTCTAAAAAACATATTGTAGGTGACCCTAGCCCACCTCAAGCTAGGTTTATTTGTTAAAAAAAAGCAGCAGAACTCTACTTAAAATCCTTTGTTCCCCGGCGTTCTGTATGCCAGTAGCCGTGTCTGTGATTGCTGCCTTCAGCCAATCACAGACACAGTGCCAGTCCGGCATGCCATTTCAAAAGTCTTTGAAGGCAAAAGCATGCAAAATGGTACAAACCCCTCGTTAACCCTATATAACATCAGTGCATGAGTTTTGCACTTTTTTCCCCTTCGCACGGGATTTTGCATCTTCCCAATTGTTCTCTGACCACTGAGCATGTCCTCTGCATAAGCCTCAGGTACACCCTTTAGTCATTGGCTGTGACACTATTATATGAACTTTAATGATGGTCTGAGTGATCCAGTACAGAGGTATAAACCATAATTCAGGGTTTGGGTGTAGAATAAATTTAATTTTGCAGGAGGACATGCCCTTGTCATGAATCCCACACGGTGCCAATTTACAGATGTAAATGACTTCATGCATAAGGGAAATGAGAGTTTATTCTTTAGTTGGGACGAACAATACAAATGTTCGTTTATAATGTTACAATAAGATTAGGTAACATTACATTTAAAGCCACAAGAATATCATAGAATAATCTTACTTTGTCTAAAAACCCAATTACTTGTTGTGCTGTGAGCAACTAAGACATAACTGTTCTATCTGTGTCTGGAGCTGGGTTTAGCCTCAACTGACTTGTGGGAAAGTCATCAAGAATTTGACATTCTCACGAGCCAAGGAAAGTTGTGATATATCCAACAAATAGAACCAGAATTATTGCTTCCACATAAAACTTAACCTTTTGACTTTAAGTGCACTGAGGCCAGTTAAGCTAGCATACACATTTAGGTTTAAGAGAAAAATATTACACTGAAAAAAACATAATGGAATTGTAAAATCAGTTACAGATACACATAGGGAGATTAAAAAAAAAAAAAATCAGAATACAAATACATAAGGAGTGAGGTCTTTCCTTAAATGCAAGTGCAGCACTTTTGTGGGAGCTTTAAAAGTTGCATCACAAATGGTGCGTCCCAGCAGTCAGAGCAAACCCATGCTAACCCTATATAGAATCAGATAGCTTGGGTTTTTCATTGATTTGGGGGCTATAGCCCCCCTCCCTCCCCAACTGCATCACCTGGAATAAATTTAATACAATTTTATTTGGAATAGAAGTCCATTTATAAATATGGGTCATTTTAAAGGGACAATAAACTAAAAAAATGAATTGCTCTATACTTTTCTATATTTTAGTGTTTTCAGGAACTTGATCCTTTTTGCTCTCAGTGTCCCTGTCACTAGACTCTCATGTCCTGTTCAGCTCACTCCTAGTTAGTATGCATGTCTCCTCTCTATGTATCCACCCCCTTTCCAAAACTGAGGCACAGATAGAGTTTGGAGCATGTACAGTGAAGATGATCTGTGCCTCACTACAGCCATAGTATTCACCCAGTGATTTTGTGTTATAGTGAAAGTTAAGTACAACTGTTTGCTATGGGAAGATAAGCAGCTCTGGGAGCTGTAATCACTGTTGAATCCAGTGGCATAAGGGGGGGTCTAGGGGGGCCCTTGTTACTTTGTTTTTTTTAAACTTGCTCCGCTGGGGGGGTTGGTTTACGTGTGTGGTTTTTATTTTCCGGTACCAGTCTGACCTGATTGGATATGGCTTCTGCTGCATGCGTGAATGTGCAGCGGAATGTTCTTTAAAAGGACCCAAAGAATTCATGCAAAGGACGGAAGTGAAGAGCCGACAGCAGGGTTTGTGAACTGCTGCTGGCCCTGTTCGCAATGTCCTTACCCTCCTGGCTGAGAGATTATATTGTCTGCCTGTCTGTTTCTGAGTCTGACTGCCCTGGAATCTGCTGTAGCTGCTTAGTTATTGTGCAGTGTGCATCCACATCCAATCCCAGTCCAGTAAGTTTACTCTTGATACTAATATTATGAATGAAAATGGCACATACTTTTACAGTGTAGAGACACGAAAGACGAGACAGACAGACAAAAGAGAAAGAGAGATAGATAGATAGATGATACATAGATAGTCAGACAGGGACGGACGGACGGGAGGGTGGTAGAGTAGAGATAGATAGTGGATGGATAATAGATGTAGAGACAGACAGACAGATAGATAGATAATAGATAGATGGGGTGTAGACAGACAGAAAGATAATAGATAGATGGATGGTAGACAGACAGACAATAGATAGAGAGATAGATAGATGATACATAGATAGACAGACAGGGACGGACGGACGGTAGATAGATAGATAGATGGATAATAGATGGAGAGACAGACAGACAGATAGATAATAGATAGATGAATGATAGACAGAGAGACAGAAAGATAATAGATAGATGGATGGTAGACAGACAGACAGATAGATAGATATATAGATAGATAGTAGATGTTCTGTAATATAAATTTTGCTTTGTGGCTCTGCCTTCACTTCCGCCTTAGTGATCTTGGCCAGTGAGAAGACATGCTTCTACAAAGCATACTTTAAGTCGTGCCAGGGGGAGGAGGGCGTGTGTGGTTGGTGGCGTGGAGGCGCCCATCCACATTTTGCTGGGGGGCCCACTGATTTCTAGTTACGCCCCTGCTTTAATCAAGTAAGATTTTTTTTAGCTGTAGGCGTTTAAAGGTGTGTGTGTGGGGGGGGGCAGGACCTTTGTAATTGATTTCTTTAGCTACACTGCTACATTGGGACTTAAGTAACACAGCCAGCAGCTAACTGCAAAATTGGGTTTATCTGCACAGAAAGAGCACAGAGTAACAGATATGCTTATTCCTTTTCCTGATCTTAATGCTGAATCAATTATCCCTACAGTGACAGAGAAATAAGCTCGACTTTTTAGAATGGATAGTTTTTACATGTAGTGTGCCAGGGGGAAGGGCTGTGTGATTGACAGTTCTTTATGGACCAGCTGTGCCCAGAGCTAAAAACAAGGGATAAGAAGGGCAGAGAAGGCAAAAAAGCAGATTTAAGATTGGTGGTTACTAATCCTAATCAGTGCCGGATTTAGGCTTCAGGAGGCTGTAGGCACAGATCGTTTGCCACCTTAAGCTCCACCAGTATTAGCCACACCCACTGCTAGCCACACCCATTAACACACCCTATGCAGAAAAAATACTTCCATTTTCTAAAAAAATGTATTTGTGCTGAACTTCCCCTTTAACTATTCATTAAACATATTAATATATTAATGTCCACAGTGCTGGTATAACTAGTTTGCCACAGTGACTGGTATAATACAGTTTGCCAATAGTGACTGGATAATACAGTTTCCCACAGTCGTTACAATGTGAACCAATAAGTTATGATGTGCACGATTCTCCTGAATGTGCAGGGAGGGAGTATTGGGGAATGTTCACTGTCCCTCTCGGTATGAAATGTACGTGTACGTGAGAGGGACAGTGAACATGCTACTGAATGCAAATACAGGAGAAGCGGTCCAGACTTGATAATTGTGGTTGTTTTGCTTATCGAAAAAGGGGGGCTTAGAGGGAAAATATCTGCAACTCACCAATTCACCGCACCTCTCATTTTCCCCCGCCGTAGACACGGGCCTCGTGTGTGCTAGTTAGAAATCCATCCCTGTCCTAATTACGGTGTGATAATTAAAAAATGATTGGCCTCAGTTTACATGTCCTTTAAAGGGTTTAGTTGTTTGATATTGTCCTGATTGTTTTAAACAAGTAGGTGGTCATAGTAGAAAATTTGTAATTACATTACCTGGACAAACTTACAACATTTCCCTACTATTTTCTGGGGATATTACAAGGATATTGCTCTGGGCAGCTGATTTTCTTGCATTCTGCTTTGTAAAAATACAAGAACAAAGCACGCATTCCACCACTCCAAAGGCTCGCAAGGTGGGATGCCAAGATTCTCCATGGGAGTAGGTCTTCCCATTAGATACACACACTACAAGAGAAGAGAAATCTTTCAATAACAATTTATATATTTTGTATACAAATAATTGCAACTATACCAAATATTGTGACTCTTGAGGAAGGCGTTTTAATGGATGCTATTTGATTTCAGTGTAGCCATACATCATGTCATAATTAACTGCTTCATAACTTTGTAATAGTTATATTATTACCATATATACTGAGTATAAACCGTCCCGAGTATAAACCGAGGTACCGTTTTAGCTAAAAAAAAGGAAACCAAATTGGACTCGAGTATAAACCGAGGGGGTAGTATTTGCCAAAAGATGTTTGGAAACACAAATCCCAGATGCTTTATTGCTGGGAGTTGTAGTTTTCAAACATCTTAAGTTGCAAATACTTCCACATAAAGTAAAATCTTCTTTTTGTGCATATGTTAGCACAAATATAGGAGGATTTACCCCTATTTGCAAGTATTTGCCATTTAAGATGTTTGAAAACTACAACTCCCAGCAATAAAGCAAGCTGGGAGTTGTAGTTTCAAACATCTTAAGTGGCAAATACTTGCAAATAGGGGTAAATCCTCATTTATTTGTGCATACAGTATGCACAAATAAAGAAGGTTTTACTTTATTTGTAAGTATTTGCCAATTGTGTGTATTTGCCTGTGAAAGTAAAAGTTTCTCTACCTTGTCCTCCGGCCGCGCGCTCGCATCTCTCTCCACAGCCTCGGCGCATCCGAATGATGTCACTACCCGGCGCCGGGTAGTAGTGACATCATCAGGAAGCGCAGAGGCTGTGGAGCAAGGATGCGGATCGCGCGGCCAGCGGACAAGGTAGGAGATAGTTACTGAGTATAACCGAGGTAAGTTTTCAGGCTTTTTTTTAAAGCTGAAAACCTCGGTTTATTACGAGTATATACGGTAATGTCATTCAAAAGAAACAAATTATAAGTTAGCCTCTATCCGATACAATCAATTAGTGAGAAGTGTTTCACTCACTTGATTACACTGCAGGCACGGGTGTAACAAACTCTGTGCCTCTCACTGGAACTAAACTCTTCAGATGGGATTCAATACAACCTTAGGTACTACTTATTCCCCTTGGTGGTCCGTGCTGCCTGCCCCAAACTTTTCTTCAGGTTCCAAATAAGATAAGAAATCAATAGAGAGGTTTTCAAACGTTAGCGCACACCGGGAATTCAGAAGTCCAAAACTCACTCAATAGGAAAATCCTTTATTGTGGCACATCTCGAATTCCGGTGTGCGCTAATGTTTGAAAACCTCTGTATTGATTTCTTATCCAATTTATTAATGTGTGTTTAAGCTAAATCTTTCACAAGATCATAAGATTACTTATTCTGCCACAGCCTCCTAGATATAAGGGATATACGCTACCTACAGTGTAATTAAGATATTACGCACCGAGAAGTTTCCTGACCAATAAAACAGAGGCCGTTAGGCTGAGTGCTTTTATAGAGGTCAGGGAACTCCGAGGGAAGTAATATCCGTATATTATCTGTAGGTAGCATATTATTCCATATAATACATTACATAAAGTAAAAAAGAAAAATCCAGCACAGGCATTCTGTTCTCCTCCCCCTCCCTGTTCTCCCTCTCTGTATTAGTAAAGTAGATAACAAGCTGTTTTGTACAACAAATAGTTACAGTAACTGCGTTTCTATCTCAAAGTAAAAGAAGACAATAAACATCGTCTCTCACCCGGTGCTGTTCCAGTTGTTACACTGACTGAATTACTGTGCTGATAAGGAGGAGTGAGCGCATTCCTGTGAGTCATAATTGACTTGACTGCCGCTCCTCCTTATCAGCACAGTAAATCAGTCAGTCAGTCAGTGTACACAAAATGGGCTTGTTATCTACATTACTAATACAGGGAGGGAGAGAGAAATAGGGAGGAACAGTGGAATACAGGAAGTCACTCAGTGACATCACTGTACTGTACATCACTGAGTGACGATTATATAGATTCCCCCCACTGCACCTCCCCATTCAAATGCCAGAGCTTATGTATTATATTACGTTCCATCTACCCATATCTCCTAAATATTTCTATCTGCCACAGTCTCTAACAGATTGCATTCTATCTGTATACCCTTAAAGTGTGTCCCCACTGAGGAAAAAACATTTTTTTTGGTTTATTTTAAAGTACACCATCCCCCAACCCTCCCCCTACCTTTCCCCCCAGAATTCCCCTTGTTTGATTGCAGCAGCATGGGAAAGTTGTGCAGGTTCCTGGGGGTCTTCCCTGGGCTAGGAGTGCGCTTCACTCAATATGCATCATTATGTAGCAGACACACCCCCACTTGGTTGCAGTAAGAAATCCTTTCCTACCTGACTCTCTAAGTTCATTTTTACAGCTGATCATGCAGAGAAGAGACAGGGGAGGAAGTTTAAACCCCCTTTCCACATTTCCACTGTAATAAAGGCAGGGGAACTTGTGTGTTTTAATAAAGATTTTTTTGTGTCTAACTCTGAGAGGGATGGTTGAAAAAGTGATCTAAGATTGATTTCATAGGGGATGCTGTGAATATGAGGCAATCTGGTATGGGAGGGAGTGGGGAGAGAGAAAAATATAGTACCTGATTACATCCTCCATTAATTAGTGAAGTCAGCAAGCTGCTGTGATGGTCATGTGATTATCCTCCATTAATCAGGGAACCAGTAGGTGTGTGTGTGTGTAGAATTGACCAACCAGTCAAATCACACAGACAGCAGTCCCGACGGATCCCCCTGACGTTCTGCGCATACAAAGGAAAACGCGCGTCGGACATTTCCCAAGCAGGCAGTCACTACGAAACTGGGTGGGCCCTGCATCACCCACAGCGTTCTGGGAGAAACTTATTGCTTTCTTCTAAACTACTGCTTAAAGACACAGGATACTGCAGGTACATATCCACTTACACATATCTATCCTTACAACCCAGGTGACTTTTATCAGTGGAGATACCTATTACCCTTTTAATGTACAGTACAGAATACAGAGCTGCAGATGGAGGATAATGAAGTGAACCTGATCTTAGCACAGCCCCATGCAATGAATTTCTAAAAAGTTTACCTATCTGAAAGTAAATGAAACCTTTACTATATAAGGGTGAATTAAAACCTTAGAGCAGATTAATCCAGCTCCACATTTTTGTTAATCCCCAGTCAGCAAGGACACACTGACTTAGCTTTAATGAGATCTCACTGAAATCCAGTGGGTGGAGACTCCTTACTGATGAAGACTGAAAAAAAGTATACTTAAAAAGGACAGGAAAATACGAACAAGGGAAATTACAATTGAAGCTAGTAGAAAAGGTCCTTTTGTTCCTTCTGGAGAAGTCCTGTTTCCTAGTCTATCATGTATAGATAATACTTGTTTCTTGACTATTGACCTGACTTCTTATTCCTTGCATACCCTGATGGATAACAGACTATTCACGTGTCAAGTGGCGGGCAGGCATCATCACCCAGACAAACTATTGTGTATACTTTTTTTTATAAAGGAAATACAGTTAAAATGAAAAGTAGTTAGGACCAAGATATAGGGCTGGTATTTCCTACCTCCCAATATTGTTTTCTGTGGGACCATCAGCCCAAAGAAAACTGATTCTGCCAGTTTCCTTCTGGCTTCAGCACTATCTTAATTAAAGGAATAGTGCGGACTAACCTGGCAAATTAAAACTGTTAGTGCTGTAGATCCTTAGCGAATGATATTGTGAGGTAGGAAACAATCTCCTACTTTCCTGCCCCAGGTACTTTCCAATTAGAGTATAGTTTTAGAGTATAGTTATCATTTAACAGGTGAGGTAGTCAAAATAACTCTTCCTGTGAGCAGATAATTAGCATTTAAACATTTCTGCCAACAATGACTTGGTATGCAGTGTCCTATAATATGAAGACTACTGAAACAATAATAACACCAAATGCCAAATACTGAGACTGGTTGTCTGGTCTTCACTGATGCACCATTGTGGCCTGACACTAGGTTAGCCATATTCACGTACAGATGCTACACCATCATGTTTGGATGGTTATTCAATAAGGAATCGCTTTCCTTTGGTGTAGCATCTGTAAGTGAATACGGTTAACTAGTGTCGGGCATATTATTATAACCCATGAAAGGGGAAAAAAATGCAGGATCTTGGGAGGAGTCATTTTACCTTTTCCATGTTTGTGATTGTTGTTGATAACTATCTGCCACAATGTTCCTAGAGGCGCGGCTGGGGATCTGAAGGACCACGATTAATTCTAGTATTTAGGAACTTGTGTGGTTTCCAGATGTTTTACTGGAGGCAGATGAATGGTCATGAGAGCGCCTGTAGGAGTGTCTCTGGAACAAATAGAATAGCAATATCAAGGAAGATTTGTTAGATCAAAGAAAAAGACAAGGCTTTAGAATAAGCATAAAGGGAACAGAAATCTATTTATATAGTGGGACTAATTATAGGACCAATCCATTCCTTTACTACAGTTACAGTTTTTGAGTACAGTGAAAGTTACTGGTTATGTCCTTACCGCTTCCCTATTAGCAGGTTGTGTATGTGTCTGACTCATGGTGCTCCCAGGACAATACACCATCTCTAAAAACAAAATATAATGTAATTGTCACTTAATACAATGGTTATTGTGCAGTTAATATAGTACAGTTCGTGGTTAGGGAAATTAAGGAGGGTGGGTACTTCTCTACAGTAATCATTGATACAAATGATTAACATGCTTTGTTACAGAGAGCTAATTACAAGGTAGTCTCTACTCTGATGATTTAACTGTCGGCTAGGTACATTCATAGCTGCAGGTCAAGTAAAACAATGTTAACCCAAAAAACAGCTACAGGGAGCTAGTCATGAAGATACCAAAGTAAATAAACAAAGTTTTACAGAAGAACTTAACTGCTTAAGTGCTAATCTAACTGGAAACTAAAAAGGTCAGCTTTCCATCGAAGAAGCTGGAAACAAGCTGGGGAGGAGAGGAGCAGGACCAGGTTCCAAGAATGCCCGTAAGCTGTGGTAAATATGGCAAAAATAGGATGCGTGGGGTCCTTTATTTGGGTGAAAAAGTTTGGACGTTAATATTTGCATTAGGTACCTCAGATTACCATATCGATATCTGGGCATAATAATTGCGTATCTACTTAATATTTAGACACTGAATACCATTCTACGATGTTTAATGTCATTGATTGTCTGCATCTTGCTCCTTTCCTTCTCATATTAATTTTGGTGAATGATTTCTAAATGATTGACCTAATTAACTTTATGCAATTAGAACTATACTGCAAAACCTCTTTGAAGTGTTCTTTTCTCTATTGTGTGTAAAGTTTTAGCTCAATTGTTTCTACACCACCAAAATCAGACTTTCCATCTTGCTACTAAGTATTCATTTGGCTGTCAGCTGAATAGCATCCTGTTTTTGTCGGTTAGAATTGCTCGACTGTGATTTTGTCGCCTTTCTGGAAACCCTTTAATTTTGCAGCTCTCCATAAAACCACTTGCCACTTGGCATAAGTCCCAAGGGATTACTAAAAATAGACCTTTTCTTTACAAGCTAAATTAATAGTGCGTATTACACAACAGGGAGATTGAAATAAAAAAAGATAGTGTGTTGATGATTTGTTATGGTTTTTAACCATCATTATTTTAAAAGGTTTTAGAACAATTTACAAATGTGCAAAAATGTTTTTGCTGCATTATTGTGATATTTATAATTGGTGAGAAGTGGAAAATATTTCATAAATTAAAATTATTTTATAAATTGCTGTACTTCTTTAATGGATTATTGTCCAGGTGTGTGGGTTTTTTTTACCCCCAGCAAAAAAGACGCAATAGGCAAATTATTTTCCTACCAAAAACAAGTCTTGCGAGCTAAATTAGAAATACTTTTTTTTTTTTTTTTAATCAAAAAATTATAAAAAAAACTAAAACCAAACATTCTTTGGTATAACTATTTTAGTTATTTCGAAATAACTAAAATCTAAAAATACAATACAAGATACAGACCCATACAGATACTTTTTTTTTTTTTCTTAAATTTCTTTTTGTGTGATAAATTCTTTTTAACAGTTTGGCAGGTGTATTAGATACTGTATATACTCGAGTATAAACCGAGGTACCTAGTTTTAGCTAAAACAAGGAGAAAAAGATATTGACTCGTATAAACCGAGGGGGTTAGTATTTGCCACTTAACATGTTTGGAAACTAAAACTCCCAGCATGCTTTATTGCTGGGAGTTGTAGTTTTCAAACATCATAAGTGGCAAATAATTACAAATAAGAGTAAAACCTTCTTTATTTGTGCATATGTATGCACAAATAAAGAAGGTTTACTCTTATTTGTAAGTATTTGCCACTTATGATGTTGCCCTGGTGTCCCTGTATTAGGTATAGTTCTCCTACCTTGTCCGGGGCCGCTCGCTCCTCGCTCCGCATCCTCAGTGCGCATCCGGATGATGTCACTACTTGGCGCCGCAAAGTGAGAGGAGCCGGGTAGTGACATCATCCGGATGCGCACCGAGGATGTGGATCGCGCGGCCGGCGGACAAGGTAGGAGGACGATTGACTCGAGTATAAACCGAGGTAAGATTTTCAGGCTTTTTTTAAAGCCTGAAAACCTCAGTTTATACTCGAGTATATACGGTAAGTCTGAGAGTATGTTTTTATTGTTCACTATGTCACTTTATTTTGCATTAGGGTCACTTTAAATATTTGGTCAGATTTTCTAAAGAATAAAAGCCATTTTGCTTTGTACTATATGAGAGTGACATGATGTCTTTGTCTATTTAGTTTCTGACTGAAGGTGCCTTTAGACTGCAGCTTACCGGCAACATTCCCACAAGTTCCAGACAACCACCCAGTACCATACCCATAGTTACAAGCCTAATGTTAATCATAAACTATTATCCAGCATGGAAACATTACTATTACGTCGGCAGGTAAGAACCGCTGGCAGTGGCATAACTAGGAATCACTGAGCCCCCAGCAAAAATAGGATGGGCCCTTATCCGTGCTTATCAACAGTGTTTTTCTGGGGGAGGCTATATCTGTCATAGGAAAAATAAGAAGATGGGGCCCCTTGGCTCCCGGCCCCCTGCGGTTGCTCCCGTGTTTTACACACCCTGACCCCGCTAGGGTAGTAGATGGATATTAAATCAGATGTAACATCTAACTAGTTCTAAGATTCTCAAATGGTGTTCCTCCTATTTTTTGAAAAACTACAACTCCCATTCTACAGAGGGAAAGCCAGGGATGCTGGAATTTCATAGTTTTCAAAAATCTGGAAGCACACAGTTTGAGAATCCCTGAACTAGTGTATGACCACCTTAAGTCTGATGAAACCAAAGTCATGCACATTGGCTCATCATAACAGCTTAATATAGTTACAAAATATTAAACAAAACAATATGAATGGCAATTTTCACATTTATACACAAAATCACTCTCAATTCTTAATTTCCAGTAGGCTTATAAACCCTCATATTATTGCACATACTTATAGTTATATCATTTTACATGTTATATAATAAAACCATGTTAAAAATGTTATACCAATCTTACCTGGGCAACGAGGGCAGCACAACTGTGGGATATAGATTGGGTTGGCACAGTGTAGACTTGGGCATCTTACTCTGTTGCATAGCACATTTCCACCCTAAAACAAGAAGATTCTCAAAAACCAGACTAATGCATCTGCCAGGTTCTTAGGTGGTAGAACTGACTTATAATGCAATATAATATGGTAATTATAAGGTTTAATGGGTCTTGAGAGAGAATAAGTTGACTAAAGGACAATTATAGCTTTACAACAATAAGAAGAAGACTTGGCTCTTTGAGTTATTTCTGTATCACATCTTATTTTACTATGATTAAGAAATTTGCATTAGTAATAGTGGGACATGTGCCCTCCTATTTCAAGCATCACAGTGCCACAAGAACACCCATTGTAAAAGTCACTGACTGTTATATTTCTCATACATGCTCAGTCTGAGCTATTCAGGAGATTGTTGCAGCCCACCACCACCTACCAAAAGTCTCAAGACAATCATGTTACAATCAGTGCAGAAATAAAAAAAATTTACAAAGGAGCATGTAACTAATATCTAGAGATGCGGTCGGAAAGTGCACATCACACAAGACTGTTGGAGGGCTCAAGGTATACTAGAAATAAAGCAATAGGGCGGCACTGACAGTTGCCTAATCCCACTGAATGCTATTATAATATATAAGGCTATGGCATTTTAATGGGGAGGTGCAGGGCGAGAATCTTTATTCAGTCACTCAGTGATGTCACTGAGTGACTTTCTGTATTCCACTGCCCCTCCCCATTTCTCTCTCCCTGCCATGAGTAATGTAGATAACAAGCCCGTTCTGTACACTGACTGACTGAATGAATTACTGTGTGATAAGGAGGAGCGAGCGGCCGAGCAATTATGAATCACAGGAATGCGCTCGCTCCTCCATATCGGCACAGTAATTCAGTCAGTCAGTGTAATGAACTGGAACAGCACCGGGTGAGAGACATGTTTATGGCCTTCTTTATTTTGAGTAAGAAATGGCAGTTAACTATTTGTTTTTACAAAAATGATTTAACACATTACCAATACAGAGAGGGAGAGACAGGAGGGGGGAGACAGAATGCCTGTGCTGGATTTTTCTTTTTTTGACCTTATGTAGTATATGGAATAATACGCTACCTACAGTGTATATGTGTAATATAAGGATATTACTTCACCTCTGAGTTCCCGACCTCTATAAAAACACTCGGCCTAGCGGCCTTGTGTTTTTATATGGTCATGGAACTCCTCTGTGGTGTAATATCCTCATATTACACTGTAGGTAGCTATATATAAATCCATTGATGTTGGGGGGGAATCTCTTGTGTGTGTGTGTGTGTGTGTGTGTGTGTGTGTGTGTGTGTGTGTATATATATATATATATATTATATATATATATATATTATATATATATCTCAGACTCACTTGCTTGGATTTTAAATTCATCATAACATAATTCTGAAAAGGTGATATTACCTCCCGGCCCAGGCAGTTTACACAATATACCAGTCCATGGGCTCCAGATACGGATGCCATCTTTCTCCAGTCGAACTTTCTCTCTTGAAAAAGCAATATGATTCAGAATCTAAGGAAGATGGAAGCAGTTTTCAGCCTCTTTATCATCTCACAGCAAACTGCAAAGGGAAGGGTTGGCAATGGGGACAGTAAGTTGTTTTATCTGTCTAATCAATGCAGCGAAGGTACAGAAGTATAAATGTATGTATTACTTGTCTTTTCACTGGCTGCCTGCAAGGAGAGTTCAAGGAACTCCAGCAGATTTACCAACTGAAAGGGATCACTGTTATGTCAATGACTTGGGGAATAGTTATAAACGAAACCACAGGAGGACAGGAATAGGTCCTAAAACTGGAAGTTAACCCCAAAGCTGTCAGCACTCTAACTAACGTGATGACTATAAAGAAACCAAACACTTCAGCTGAAATAAAATTTAAAAAAAAAAACCCATACATATTTTGGCAGCTAGTTAGCGGTCCAATGCCAAGGAAAGTGTAGGCTAAGGGGAATGGTCATACACCTACTGTGGTTTCAACTGGAAAATGAATAAAAATGTAAAAGGTAAATATTAAGTTAAAGGGTAAGTCCACCCTCTCATAAAAATCTAAAGGTTAAACACCCCCAAATGTATTTTCATTATACTTACCCTTTTAGATCTGACTAAAGTTATTTACAGACCCCAATCCCTTACTGGCATAGTGACACCTCCTCGCTTCTGTTACAAGCTGGTTTCAATGTCACAAAGCAGCAAAACAAGCAGTTTCACGGAGTCCTTTACCCGGAAGCTGCAGAGGAGAGGAGATGCGGGATTCCAGTCTGTAAGTAACTTTTGGGAATGTAAGTATATGATTAAGAGTAATGGAAAGAAATAGGGAATAGCTAAATGGAACTGTTCTCTTGGTACATTACCAAATGGTCATTACTGTGATAATCATCCAATACGAAAATAATTCCTGTTATAATGTGCTCAAGTATATCACTAACAACACATCTGTCAACTTCACACCATGGCATACAGTTAAAAAAAAACAATTAAAATGATGCTATTAGGGGAGGACTGGGACCTTAAGGACTGGAGGACAAAAACAGTCTAGCGTCCCCTTAATTGTAGGCCGCGCATACATGCAGGATGTTTTAATTTGTAAATGTGCAGTGCTATTGGGTAATATAAACATATTTTGTAAAATTATTCATGTATACAAACAATATATACAATCTTGTGCAAAATAATTAAAGGGCATGTCCACCCCCCAAAAAAAATTTTGATATTTTGTCAAGTGCCCTCCAAAGCCTTGAGTTCAAAAGGTTCTTACCTTTCTAATATGCGCGATGTCTCAGCCAATCACAGTCCGGCTCTTGGTACTTGTCTTCCGTGCACAGAAAGGCATGGATCAAGCAGAAGAACGCGAGAGAGGCTGGTGAGTAGCGTTAACAGCATATTAGAAAAGTAAAACCTTGCAAACTAGAGGTTTTGGGAGGAACGCCCATTAAAAGTCCAAAGAATGTTACTGTTTTATTACAGATGAAAAAAATCACAGTGCAGTGTACCTTGCTTTAAATAGAAAAACATAGGAGACTATTATATATAATTTCTGCAATTTTAGACAGGGATAAAAGTCACAGTTTATAAAGCATTGAATATTCGTCTTTTCGACACTTTTTTTCTACCAGTCGATTGATTAATCTCTAATAAACGAGACTTGGCCCTCCATCGCTTCAGGTTAAAAGGTGGCTCACTGACTGCCTAAATAATACAGACAACAGTACCTTGCAGTATTAATTATGTTTCAGCAGTGCAGAGACACATTCACTCTATCCAGACTGACAGCAAAATATTCACTGGGAGTGAAGATATCTTGGTATCTGATCCTGTATCTTTTTTACATCTGGCCAAAGAAGAGGGAGTCTATTTGGGAATACTTGCTTCTGGATCCAGAACATAATTTCATAAACTCAGGAAATATAAATTGTATTGTAAGGCCTATCTATCACTTTTGCTTGCATAGCACTTCAACTCATCTTTTATCTATGTCCCCACAACCAAAACTCCTTTATCCCATTGGAGATATTGCAAGTTAATAGTTGATATTGGAACCTTCAGTTGGTAGAATTTGCCGTGTATAACATCTCAGTGATTTCGATATAGATTTTATTTACCTCTATCTACAGCAGGAGTCAAACAAATGTGTTTTTCACCAATCTTCATTCCTTGGTTGTGAAATAAGACTGTTTTGCCAATTTGTCACTACAAAGTTTTTTTTCCTATTTTACTAAATCTTTTGAATGATGACTGATGCACATTTCTTCATTTCTTCCCTAGCTATTATAAGCCAAGTGGGTTTAAGTTATTTTTCTTGGATCGCCTAGCCAAACATTTCATCATTAGACAGCAATGTGGTGCCTGCCTCACAATAATCCAAACCTAGCACCAATAAATCTCTCTATATATAGCTCTATTTTCCATTTGCACTTTACCCCTTAAAGGGCCTTAAACTTCCTTAAAAGCTTCTTTTAATCAGTTCGAGAAGGCTAAAAACTGATATTAGGGACAGGGTAACTAAAGGTTCGTACTACAGGAGATTTCACCCACAATCCACAATGAACCATCATCTAAAGAATGGCCGTTATTAGCAATAATGCCCACATGTATGTTTTTTTTATTCGGCAGGCGTTATCTCGCTAGACCTCCTTGCCTATTCAGCAATTTTAAAGGGACACTATACTGAAAAAATTTACTTTGCTTCATCTTAATCTATAATTGATATTATGTAAGTAGCACTTACTCTGATTTGTGTGTTGCTGCATGCCTTCAACCCAGACACATTTTGTTTAGGAGCAGTATTCCCCCCCCCCTCTTTTAACCACTCCCACTTCCATCCAACCTGACTTTTTCCCACAAAACAACTGTCAAGCCTGCATACAGCATTCCAACTGTCAAAACTCTGTCACCATTCCAGCTACAGTAAATCTACTCACAGAAGATAGTTTGAGAGCAAGGAACTTGATTGACAGCTGAAATACAAGACGTTTTAGATTGGATATCTAAAGAAATAGGGGGCAACAAAAAAATGATACAGTGGTGGTTGGGAACAATTATAGTTTCCAGTTATGGTCAATTTAAATAACCATTTTTCAGTATAGACGATCTTTAAGGTTCAAACACACAACGATTGTCATCCGCTGCGCACTCGTTCAATGCGGATCGCAGACAAAATTGCCCTTTTGTAGGAACCTTAACATTGCTGAATAGGCAAGAAGGTTGTTTAATTAAAAATCAAAAGAAGAGATCGTGCTTGGTGGCTCTAGACTTCTGTAGGGAATAAGGCAAGCTTAATTATTGAATAGTAAGGGGAATTAGAAACTTTCAATAAATTATAAAGTCCTCTCTTCTGATCTTCACAATCGCTTTCTGGTCCATCTAGGTAGCAGCTGTCACTCACGGCCATGACTGTGACATCATAACCAATGACCTACAATTGCTTCCTGTGAAGCCTCCTCTGCAGCTGTGTGAGCTCATAATGAGGTTCTATATCTTGAAAAGGAGGTGTGAAGCAGTCATGGAGAGATCATGAGGAATATTTATCTTCAGGGATGTCAGGTGAAAGGTTAGTATTATGGTGTTGTGGTTTGGAAAGGTCTTGAATGTAAATAACAATATATCAATTATTGAGGGGGAGGTTTCAGTTCCTACTGGAATTAAAATGTCCCTGTCACCTCACAAGCTTGTCCTATTAAGCAACCAATTGACTCCCACATATATACCTATAGACATATGATAAGAAAAGAAGATGCATTTAAACGAGTGCTTTTGATGAACTACAGCTCACAAAATCCTTAGACAGGACCAGGGACTAAATTTAGCAACATCTGGAAGAAGAGAAGAAGTATAATTTAGTTAGACCAGAAATAAATCCTGACTGAGTCAGTATGTGCTGCTTTTGGTTGGCTCGTTACTCTAATCCCCGTAAGGAAACAGGATGATATGTCAGGTGAGTCATAAACAGGCATGCTAAGAAGTAGAGGAAGCATAAATTTTATGGTGCCCCTTATATCCCGCTGTTAATGAGGTTGGCCTTTCATAGTGCCACATTTAAGCCTTTAGAATATGTAAGGGAAATGCTCATTTCCTAGAAAAACAGCCTTGTGCTCAGTAAGCTAAAACTAATATTTTATCCTTTTAAAATACACTTTCTGTAATAGTTAATGCTCCATTCTGTAGATATTGTGTATTTACCCTTGGACAAGGTGAAATGTTTTACTTTGGGGCTGATGCAATAAATGGTGCTAAGGGTTTTACATGCTATTAATTGCAATTAATAGCAAGTGCAAACTTTTGCACCTCTTATTGCGTCAGCCCCACAGTGCCTTTTTCTTGTGTTGTGGTTTTACTTCCTCAGCCTGACATAAAAAAAAAAAATCTCTCTGCGCATTGTGAGTAGGGTTAACCCATTCCGAATCTTTAACGTCATAAAGCAACTATTGGCTCAGTACATTGGTTGGGGCAGTTGCGCAACCCTGTTTTTGCACACCACCACAACCAACGTTATTTGTGTCTTAAAGCTGTGTTAACCCTTGGTACAACGGTTAAAATGGGTTTAAGAAAAAAACCAGCCTTAAATTGACCCATATAACTCCCAGCATGCCTTGGTTGCATTCTGCAAACCCGATTGGACATGAACCACAAGCAATTATTCTTCGGGGGGGCTGGGTGATTGGTCGGGTAGAAATATCGCCTGTACAGTGGATGAACCATCAAGTGACTGTGATATTTGCCTGTGCTGAGTATTAGGTGCTGTTTACAGGGCCCTCTCTGTGACCACTCTATTAAATAGGCTGGCAGATGCTATTACCCTATTAAATAGGCTGCAGATGCTATTACCCTATTAAATAGGCTGGCAGATGACTACCTTTTGGGTATTTTTTCTGAACTCCGTAGTGAAGTTTAGAGAAATAAACACAGAGAAAACCACTATTTATCTTATAGAAACCACACTAAAATAAGAAATGCAGACAAACAAGAGCTGACGTGTTAAGGAAGTGCCAATAGCTACAGGTCTGCCCAACCATACCAAAAACCTGCCCGCAGCAACATGAGTAGTGTGCCCAGGAGTGCCACCCACATACAATAAGAGCATTTTCACTGCAGCCTTTGAGTCTTTAAAATGATTCACCTGGATATTAAAAGGGATTATTCAAAAAATCAGTCACAGGCACTTTTCTAATACAAAACACGACTATTTTAACAAAAATATACCACCCAGCACACTATAACACTCCATGTTTACCATAGTCAGGTTTATCACAACTTTCAATTCAAAGTGATATCTTCCCATTCTTCTGTCTCTTGGGGTATCTCCGGGACAGCACCAGTAGCCCTCAGATGTTTGATAACTACAACTTCCAGCATTTCCCTACATGAAATTTGCAACAGCAAAGGGCAGCCAGAGAATGCTGGGAATTGTATTTAACAGACATCTGGAGGGCTACTGGGTGCCCATCATATCCTTGGTGTATCTCTTCACTTCAGGGTTTCTTCAGTAGGGAGACCGTTCAGGACTGTGTGTACCCAAATCTTTAAAGATTATAACGTGTGTACTGTGTGTAGCTAATAATGTGTGTATCTATAATTGGAATGTGAATGCTACATATAATATAGTTTAAATTGTTATATTATACAAGAGCCTAATTATATAAGGGATAATGTACCCCTAACAGTATAATATAAGGATATTAAGTAATTGAGAGTCCCGTGGACCATATAAAAGAACAGGGCTGCAGGCGCATTATCCCTTATGTAATCATGGTTACTCTCACTGCTGGTAGGCACCTCTGCCTGCCTACAGGAATGAACCAAAACAATCTACTTACTTTTCGTTTTTATATATAGTAAGAAAAGAAAAAGTTAAACAGTTAAACTGTTACATTCCAGTATGTAGACTGTTAAAAAGATGGTATAACTTCTCCGTATTAAACATGGTCAGTAATTATTTTAACACCCCCATTCATTCCTTTTTCAGCATTCTTAATTATATAAACATGGCTTTACTCCTCAGTTCCGAAATCCGAATGATCCGTCCGAATCCGGACAGATTTTCTAGATTTCAGGACTCCGCTGCCTATTTTCTATAATTATTGAACGTTCAAAAATAGCCTTGAACATTCGATAATCTTTGGCTATTGTTGATAATTTTCTAAAATAGCCTTGAACATTCAATAATAATCGAAAATCTTTTCTTGAGATCTGGGAATCTGAAACCGGAACGGAACTGGTGAGTTTCGGCCATCTCTACTCACCAATTAGACAATTCTGCATAAAGAACTGTCTATATATATTATATATATGTTCCTGGCTATGCAAGGCTTCAGTAGGTTTGCCTATGTGGCCTGGCAACCCTCACAGCCAAGCTGTATACTTCTCAATCCCTAAATATAACAAAAACTTTTAAAAAATTGATTCAGCTAAACATGGGTAATTCACAGATACAACATTGTTTGCCTTTCCATTAAACATCCTTTTATGTAGCTTTATGATTTATCCCCTTTCACTTTTTCTAGTGTTGGCCATTGGCTAATGGAGGGGGCATTCCTTTAACAAAGGTAGGTAGAAGAGGACCCACATTCGAATAATGGTTTAGCAGGGGCATAACTACCAGAGAGCAGGGAGAGCAACCACAGGGGGCCTCATCTCCTGTTTTTTTCCTATGATAGATATAGCCTTCTCCCAGAAAACCACTATGGATAAGGCAGATAGGGGTCCCATCATAGTTTTGCTGAGGGCCCAGTGATTCTTAGTTATGCCACTGTGGTTTAGGTATTTTTACATTTATTTTATCCTATACATCTGGCCCTGCTCCAAAAAGCTTACAATCTAATTACACAAACTATCAGTATGATTTCATGATTGTGGGGAAATCTGAAGCACCTAGAGTAAACTCACACACGTACAGGGAGAACATACAACCTCCTTACAGACAGAGGAGCTAACCCTGTACTGCATTTTATATGGTTATAAATTTAAAGGTTTGGTTTTAGAGCATAAATAGTACTGTGTGCATTTTTAGTATGGGAAAATGTTTCAGAAAGTCAACAATGTCCCATTAAGAATAAGAAAATGAAGGTAAAACTTACTCTTTATGTGCTCAAACACACATCCATCCATCAGTAAGAGGAACAGGAGGCAAAGAAACATGCAGTTTGTTCCCTTTGCTTTGGGCTTAGGGTTTGGAAGGCAAAGGAATTCACAGAAGAACTGTCAAAGAGAGAGAATTACATGAAGGATTTTTACTAAGAGCATTTAACAGCATATATTAAAATGGTCTCAGATAAGGCGACTACTATAAATGAAACATAATAATACAGTAGTTATGTAATAACAAACTAGTTCCCACTCTGACACTTCCTATTCCATTTAAAATACGTCTGGGCACAGCTGCTTAGATTGAATCAAGACTTCACCCATTATTCCTACCTATCCAGAACTTGATCTAGATAAACGTGAAAACCCACAAAACATTTAAAGCCACATCCAATTATTATCCAGAAGAAGACCATTTCTCTTTCTAGAAATCACATTAGTTCCTGGATCAACTTGGAAATGTTATTGGGTTAATACTAAAAATAGCACCCAGTCCCCCTATGAGACCACCCAAGAGACCTGCAGTACAATTTTTCGGGAAGACACAGTTCCACAGTTTTACTCTTTTTGCTTTAAAAGCCATTTTTCCGCATATATACAATATACATAGATATATGTATATATGGACTGAATGGGGAGCAACAGTGGTATATATTCTTATAAAACCCTTTCAGCCACATATCCGAGAGGTTTTTGATCCAGAATTTTATTATTTTGTGTGTTGACTGTTGAAATTTAAATTAAACTATAATTGCATGGAGTTTATTCTATGTGCTTAAAATACCTTTACTGATCCGGCTATCTACTTATCTATCTTGGTAATCCAATATGGGGAAAAATGTCAAAGTCCAATATGATACTCCAAGATGGAAATATGCAGTCCATCCAATTGGCTCAGTAATGGAAACTGCCTGGACTGAGGCTATTGCCCTATTTTATGCATGGCCGTGATATAAAAAAAATATGCTAGACATCCAATCCATTTAAAACAAGTTCACCTTGCTGCCTGAGTTACCTTCCTAGTGGTAGTAGTTACATTATTTTACATTTCACCACTCAGTGTTTAGGTTTCTTTTAGATTTTATCACTTATCTCTTTTCTTCTTTGTCTGGTCCTATCAATTAAACGTTAAACTTTCTTAAACCTCACAACAAATTAAAACTATGCAAATATGGAGCAAATTAAGCAGTGATCTTGGGTCCCTTGAGATAAGGAGCAAGTAGTAGATTATACCTGGTGGATGGTTATGTGCAGTTCAGCCAGCTTGCTCTAGATTAATTCTGTTTCCCTACATAGGCAAAACTAACCCAGATAGCTAAGTCAATTGTAAAAATGTTGATTAAATATCTGGCATTGATATTTGATACTGAATTTATATTGTTACAATAAGACTTACAGAAAGATTCAATTCAAGTTCTTATAGCTAAAAATGGTGCTAATTGTGTCTTAACCAATCAGATTTTAGCTTTCAAATGTGAACTAAGAAGATCTGATTGGTTGGGGCGAAATCAGCACCATATTTAACAATAAGAAATTTTATTGAATCTCCCTGATTGTGTATTGGTTATAAATAAATGGCGCCTTCTTTATCAGTCTCTCTTATTCCTGCCCCTAATTCTGTTAGATTTCAAGGGGATTTCATGTAATATTCATTCTGAATAGACCATGCTTTTTCTAAAATATCTGAATTTTTCCGAAGGACACCAGGTTAAAGGATGAATTAATATAAATAAAAGACATTTCAGATTCTGGCAAGAAGAGCAATCCCAGGAAGTTGCAGATACTCCACTGGATATTGATTTACCAATGCAGGTGACTCTGGTAAAATTATTGCATTTCCTTGATCTAAAAGGATATTCGTTTATATATAATTCAACTGTTCCCAAATAGAGAATGGTCTTTTCTTTATCAAACACAGGACTACAGACTACCTGGTGCTTTACTTTACTCTATATTTTATTATATAGTATTTCAGTTTGAATAAAGACATATGTCCATCTAGTCAAACCTTTATACCCTACCCATAATGTCTAACAGTTACATAGTAACATAGTATTGGAGGTTGTATAAAGACATACGTCCATCTAGTCCAACCTTTATACCCTACCCATTTAACTTAATTATACCTCTTGAATAGTAAACTCCCAAAAAACTAATTCTCACTATACTTACCTTTACCAAAAATGCTTCTAATCTTACACAGCACAATCACTTGCTGGCTGGAAAAACACCTCCTCTGCTGCTGTACACGTAATTGACGGCCACACCAGGAAGCAACAGAGCGAAGGACCTCTGTGAGGGAAGTTTAGAAGCCTTTTGGTAAAGGTAAGTATAGTGATGCGTGAGTCTAGGGGTTCTTATTCAGTAAGTAAAGGTAAGAGGGTGGACATGTCCTTAAAGGTATTACCAAAATACCAGAAAGAAAAAGTTGCTCAAAGCCATATAAATCTATTGTGATAAAAGAGGGCGTTTACAAATTAAAAGCACAATAATTAAAATGTGTTTAAAATGTAATTTTGATTTTAAAATTGTGCATGTGTTTGCCTGTGTCGGGGAGACTCAGTGTACGCACAGATCTGTTGCATGTATTCAAAAGTGTCAGGTTGTCTTTAATTACGTGCCTATTTAAAGTAAATGAGTAAAATATGTCTAAAAATTCCCAGAAAACACAAATACCCAGATAAAACAGTAGCATGCTTTTTCTATGTGTCCTGGATGTTCATTCTGAGCTTTGGCAGCAAATAGCTGGCCTTAAAGTCACACAAAAAGTTTGTACAGATTTGGTATGTGCCAAAAGCTGGAATCGTATTAGTTCATTGGATTAGCAAGGGGCATTACAGAGTGATAGTGGCTATCAGGGCTAGGACGCACTGGAGAATGCCTGATCGTAATGCTGAATGATTGTGCGTGCTTGCATGTAGTGGGGCCACATCAATAGGCTATTACATCCTGCAATTGGTTTGCGGATCTAAAATGTGCTAGTAGGGCCTAGCCCACAATACAAAATCCACTATTGGTTGTTTTGTCGAATAGAAAAGAATCCCCCTAATTATGAATTAGTGACCTACAATTTAGAAAGAGTGCATACAATTTAGAGAAAGGGCCCCATATCATAACATTGCCACAGGCCCCATTCAGTCCTAATCAGAACCTGGCCTATAACCAGAATATGATTCCTGCTCAGCAAGTGCGCAATTTTGTCTTTCTATTTCTGGCATTTTAATGACTTTTCTTCATTTCTGCACATCAACCATAATTATAATGACTTTATGATTATTTATCATTGTCCTCACTTATAATTATTCCATTATTTCCATGCAAGACCTATATCGTGCCATACTGTGTAGAGCCCATCTCATTCCAACGGTGCATTGCAGAACGCCATGTTAACTCTCCATCTATAAAGAGACACTAAAATATTTTCTGATGGGATGCATGTAATTTATTGGAAACACAAGTGCAAGGATTCTGTATCAGCAGGAATACTAATACACTGTATAATTGTTTGGTTCTAGCACCATCTACTGGCTAGCTTGACAACATATTTTAAACGAACACTGTTCGTTCCTTAGGGAAAGATTTTTTTCACTAAGGACAGGTAAAGCACAGAATATATAACCCATACTGTGGATTTATTCCAATATAATAAGTTCTGGAATCACATTAAGGAATTTCCTATGCACAACAATTGTATTTATATACTGTGTATAAATACATTAACAGGCCATACAATAAACTATCTGGGGCATTGTTCACCAATAGAACATGTCAAAGGACAGAAGGACATCCCTTAAGACTATGAAAAAAAGACGTTTAGTCATCAAATTCAGAAAATGGTTTTTCACTGTGAGAAAGGTAAAGCTATGGAACTGTTTTCCAGTGGACGTTGTGATGGCAGGTTCATTGGTCAGTTTGCAAATAAGGAATGTTGCAAGTTACTGGTATTGATATATAATCAATACCAGTAACAATCAACATAATAGAGCTGATCCAGGGATATTTCCGATTGCCACTTGGAGTCAGGAAGGAATTTTTTTTCCTCTTCATTGATTTGGTGTTTTTTTGTTTTGCCTTTCTCTGGATCAACAGTTAGGCAGGAAGTGTGGATATTGCTGAGTAGGTTGGACACCATACCCGTCCTACCCCATACCTGCACTACACCATACCTCTACCAAAAGCTTTCTACACTATACCCTTCCTTTACCATACTCATCCAACACTGTGCCATTCCGACCTACACTATAACCATCCTACACGTACCCTTTCAATACCATACCTGTCCTAAGCCCTACCCTTTCTATACTATACCCATATTACACCACCCCTTCCTATACCATACCCTTACTACACCATTCCTGTTCTAGACTACACTTCCTACACCATACCCTTTTACATTGTTATATTATACAAGAGCCGTAATTATATAAGGGATAATGTACCCCTAACAGTATAATATAAGGATATTAAGTATTGAGGAGTTCCCTGACCATATAAAAGAACAGGGCTGCAGGCGCATTATCCCTTATGTAATCATGGTTACTCTCACTGCTGGTAGGCACCTCTGCCTGCCTACAGGAATGAACAAAACAATCTACTTACTTTTCGTTTTTATATATAGTAAGAAAAGAAAAAGTTAAACAGTTAAACTGTTACATTCCAGTATGTAGACTGTTAAAAAGATGGTATAACTTCTCGTTTATTAACATGGTCAGTAATTATTTTAACACCCCCATTCATTCCTTTTTCAGCATTCTTAATTATATAAACATGGCTTTACTCCTCAGTTCCGAAATCCGAATGATCCGTCCGAATCCGGACAGATTTTCTAGATTTCGGGACTCCGTCCTGCCTATTTTCTAAATTATTGAACGGTTCAAAAATAGCCTTGAACATTCGATAATCTTTGGCTATTGTTGATAATTTTCTAAAATAGCCTTGAACATTCAATAATAATCGAAAATCTTTTCTTGAGATCTGGGAATCTGAAACCGGAACGGAACTGGTGAGTTTCGGCCATCTCTACTCACCAATTAGACAATTCTGCATAAAGAACTGTCTATATATATTATATATGTTCTGGCTAGCAAGGCTTCAGTAGGTTTGCCTATGTGGCCTGGCCACCCTCACAGCCAAGCTGTATACTTCTCAATCCCTAAATATAACAAAAACTTTTAAAAAATTGATTCAGCTAAACATGGGTAATTCACAGATACAACATTGTTTGCCTTTCCATTAAACATCCTTTTATGTAGCTTTATGATTTTTCCCCTTTCACTTTTTCTAGTGTTGGCCATTGGCTAATGGAGGGGGCATTCCTTTAACAAAGGTAGGTAGAAGAGGACCCACATTCGAATAATGATTTAGCAGGGGCATAACTACCAGAGAGCAGGGAGAGCAACCACAGGGGGCCTCATCTCCTGTTTTTTTTCCTATGATAGATATAGCCTTCTCCAGAAAACCACTATGGAAAGGCAGGCAGATAGGGGTCCCATCATAGTTTTGCTGGGGCCCAGTGATTCTTAGTTATGCCACTGTGGTTTAGGTATTTTAGTATTTTACATTTATTTATCCTATACATCTGGCCCTGCTCCAAAAAGCTTACAATCTAATTACACAAACTATCGATATGATTTCATGATTGTGGGGAAATCTGAAGCACCTAGAGTAAACTCACACACGTACAGGGGAGAACATACAACCTCCTTACAGACAGAGGAGCTAACCCTGTACTGCATTTTATATGGATAAATTTAAAGGTTTGGTTTTAGAGCATAAATAGTACTGTGTGCATTTTTAGTATGGGAAAATGTTTCAGAAAGTCAACAATGTCCCATTAAGATAAGAAAATGAAGGTAAAACTTACTCTTTATGTGCTCAAACACACATCCATCCATCAGTAAGAGGAACAGGAGGCAAAGAAACATGCAGTTTGTTCCCTTTGCTTGGCTTAGGGTTTGGAAGGCAAAGGAATTCACAGAAGAACTGAAAGAGAGAGAATTACATGAAGGATTTTTACTAAGAGCATTAACAGCATATATTAAAATGGTCTCAGATAAGGCGACTACTATAAATGAAACATAATAATACAGTAGTATGTTAATAACAAACTAGTTCCCACTCGACACTTCCTATTCCATTTAAAATACGTCTGGGCACAGCTGCTTAGATTGAATCAAGACTTCACCCATTATTCCTACCTATCCAGAACTTGATCTAGATAAACGTGAAAACCCACAAAACATTTAAAGCACATCCAATTATTATCCAGAAGAAGACCATTTCTCTTTCTAGAAATCACATTAGTTCCTGGATAACTTGGAAATGTTATTGGGTTAATACTAAAAATAGCACCCAGTCCCCCTATGAGACCACCCAAGAGACCTGCAGTACAATTTTTCGGGAAGACACAGTTCCACAGTTTTACTCTTTTTGCTTTAAAAGCCATTTTTCCGCATTATACAATATACATAATATGTTATATGGACTGAATGGGGAGCACAGTGGTATATATTCTTATAAAACCCTTTCAGCCACATATCCGAGGGTTTTTGATCCAGAATTTTATTATTTGTGTGTTGACTGTTGAATATTAAATTAAAACTATAATGCATGGAGTTTATTCTATGTGCTTAAATACCTTTACTGATCCGGCTATCTATTATCTTCTTGGTAATCCAATATGGGGAAAAATGTCAAAGTCAATATGATATCCAAGATGGAAATATGCAGTCCATCCAATTGGCTCAGTAATGGAAACTGCCTGGACTGAGGCTATTGCCCTTTTTATGCATGGCCGTGATAAAAAAAAATATGCTAGACATCCAATCCATTTAAAACAAGTTCACCTTGCTGCCTGGTTACCTTCCTAGTGGTAGTAGTTACATTATTTACATTTCACCACTCAGTGTTTAGGTTTCTTTTAGATTTTTACTTATCTCTTTTCTTCTTTGTCTGGTCCTATCAATTAAACGTTAAACTTTCTTAAACCTCACAACAAATTAAAACTATGCAAATATGGAGCAAATTAAGCAGTGATCTTGGGTCCCTTGAGATAAGGAGCAAGTAGTAGATTATACCTGGTGGATGGTTATGTGCAGTTCAGCCAGCTTGCTCTAGATTAATTCTGTTTCCCTACATAGGCAAAACTAACCCAGATAGCTAAGTCAATTGTAAAAATGTTGATTAATATCTGGCATTGATATTTGATACTGAATTTATATTGTTACAATAAGACTTACGAAAGATTCAATTCAAGTTTTTATAGCTAAAAATGGTGCTAATTGTGTCTTAACCAATCGATTTTAGCTTTCAAATGTGAACTAAGAAGATCTGATTGGTTGGGGCGAAATCAGCACCATATTTAACAATAAGAATTTATTGAATCTCCCTGTTGTGTATTGGTTATAAATAAATGGCGCCTTCTTTATCAGTCTCTCTTTATTCCTGCCCCTAATTCTGTTAGATTTCAAGGGGATTTCATGTAATATTCATTCTGAATAGACCATGCTTTTTCTAAATATATCGAAAACTAAATATAGCGGGGGGGGGGGGTTCTGAATTTTCCAAGGACACCAGGTTAAAGGATGAATTAATATAAATAAAAGACATTTCAGATTCTGGCAAGAAGAGCAATCCAGGAAGTTGCAGATACTCCACTGGATATTGATTTACCAATGCAGGTGACTCTGGTAAAATTATTGCATTTCCTTGATCTAAAAGGATATTGTTTATATATAATTCAACTGTTCCCAAATAGAGAATGGTCTTTCTTTATCAAACACAGGACTACAGACTACCTGGTGCTTTACTTTACTCTATATTTATTAATAGTATTTCAGTTTGATAAAGACATATGTCCATCTAGTCAAACCTTTATACCCTACCCATAATGTTAACAGTTACATAGTAACATAGTATTGGGTTGTATAAAGACATACGTCCATCTAGTCCAACCTTATACCCTACCCATGCCTGTCTAACAGTTACATAGTAACATAGTATTGGAGGTTATATAAGACATACGTCCATTTAGTCCAACCTTTATACCTCCCATAATGCCTGTCTAACAGTTACATAGTAACATGTATTGGAGGTTATATAAGACATAGTCATTAGTCCAACCTATACCCTACCCATAATGCCTGTCTAACAGTTACAAGTAACATAGTATTGGAGGTTGGATTAAGGCATATGTTCAGCTAGTCCAGACTTTTAGCCACATGAGCCCACTAAAACAGTATGAACATTCTTTCTGGTCTCCGGCACTCCCAAGAGACCATTCCAATTCCGTGACCACACTTACCTGCTTTCTCCTCCCCCTTTTTGGCCGGAACGCCTCCACGGTGGCCCGAAATGCCTACACCACACCCGGAATGCCTGTGCCCCACCCAAACCCAGCCCCTTTGATGGTTTTCCACGTCATAGCAAGTCCTGCCCCCCGGCCACCCCTCTCTCCACCTGCCGGAAGCTAGATTTGGCAGGGTGGGATCTCTGCTTATGCAGACTACTCTTGAAGCTATTTAATGATACTTGCCATTACCACACCTGCTGGAAGACAGTTCCACAATTTTACCATTCTCCTGTATATAAACATGCAATATTTCTTTCTCTATTGCACTATAATTAAAACTTTCTGTTTTATATCTAACAAAATATTTTCAGAAGTCTAGACAGTCATACAGGGTTATTCAATAAAAGTTCTTATCGTTTAAAATGGTGCTAATTTGCCCCAACCAATCAGATGTGAGCTTTCAAAGTTAAAGGCATGTCCACCCTTTTAAAAAAAGTTTGTGTTATAGGGCTAGTCCCCCCAGCCCCAACCGCTATATTATATTTGTTAAGAAAGTCCCCCATTCGTTACTTACCTTCCCTCCCTCCCGCGCAATGCCTGGCCTTCTGCTTGCACAGAACTGAAGCAGGGGGCCGGATCGCAGCCGCATCTGTGATTGGCTGAGAGGAGCCAATCACAGACGCGGTTGCCGGCAGTTCAGAACGCCGGAGGAGGAGGAAGGTAAGTAAAGATCGGGGGACTTTCTTATAAATATTTAATTGCGGTTGGAGCTGGGGGAACTATCCCTAAATGTGGGAAAGGGGTGGTTTTACTAGGGGGAGGGAGGAGAGGAAACAGAGTAGTAGGAGAGGGAGGGGGGGGGGAAGGGAGTGAAGGGATGCTCTGAGCAAGCCAAAAACCTCGAGGACAGCTCAGAGGCAGAAACAATTTCACTGGTGGCCAGGCTCCTGGTGGTCAGTTTTTTTTTAACTTGGGGGGACCTACAGGAGAACCATTTGGAGCAGGGATGTAAGGTAAGGATTTTATACAGTACAGAGTGGGGCCAGTAGTGGGTGAAATTTTAGTTTTGGGGGTGGACATGCCCTTTAAATAAGATCTGATTGGTTGGGGAAAATTAGCACCATTTTAAACGATAAGAACTTTTATTGAATAACCCTGCTAGAGCCATTATTTGAAGGAGCACATCTGCCCGCCAAAACTGCTTGACGATTTAGCTGCAGAAAACATCACATTACAATTTTTCATGTGTTCCAATAATTTCTAAAGGATTTATCTAAACAGCCTCTAATGGGATAGGACACATCAAAGGAATTACATTTTAAGCTTCTATGAACTCTGTAGGGTCTTTTTTTTTTACTATCTCTGCCAGAGTCATCTAAACTTTTGGATGAATTCCAAATGTGATCTTCACATTTATCTGGATTTGTAGCTCATAAACTGTAAATTAAAACATTGCATCACTTGTGTTGCTAAATGGTTTCTACTCAGAGTTCCAGCAAAGCAATGTCAGGAAAATGTCAGTACAGCAAGTACCTTGGGTCGCTTTCTCATTGGTTTTCCCCTGTTACCTATTGCTCAGTACCTACCGCCCCAGAGAAAGAAAAGCCAGTACTGAACTATATATGTATGAAAAATGATCATCTGGTGAATCTAAAATAATATCAAATGTCCTGAATTAGAGGGAATTGTTTATAAAGGGTATAAGGCTGGTGCACATTGAGACAACGTTTCAGCACATTACCGTCTGTTTGGGCTGCAATTTGTGTAATAGTCTGGAATCTGAGAGCAAAAATGGCGATCCACAAACCACGCTTACAATGTGGCCACCCACATTGGAATACACTGCTCCTGATGAAGATGTAGCTGTTCACGATGAAGTAGCATTGATTTTATTTTGTTGATTGAGTAAAAGTGATCTAATGATATAGCTGATGTTCATTGGTAAATTCTGTGCCCCTCTTTAACATTTGTGTCTGCAGCATTGGGTAACCACAGACACACAGGAGGGCCTGGTATACACAGGTCCATAATCTGGTCCAGTTGACCTCTTTGCCAATGTTTATTCTTTTAAAACCCAAGATCACAATACTTACCTGGGGCCCCTGGCGTTCCTAAACAAAGATAATAACCACCAAATTGTCGTATCTCTTCTTACTTCTGCGGTTTCTCCAAGTGTAGCCATTAGTCACAGCCCTGACAGTGACATCAAGCCATGATTTACGAGAGCTACATGAGTTGTCTCCTTTAATTAAAAGAACTCTAAAGCCGTCCGAGGAGGCAGAAACAGAAGAGGGGCTGGTGAACTGTCTTGGTTGTGACCATCTTTGTTCAGGAGTGCCTGGGACCCAGGTAAGTATCAGGGGTGAAGGGGTGCTGGTTTTCCCCTTGATAAACCCTTTAAATACAACTGACGGACTATCTGTGTACCAGGCCTCAGAGAGAATGGTGCTTACACACAGAGAGTTAACTTCCAGGGAAATCAGTTCGTATGTGTAGCTTTAGAACCACTCAGCAATACGGACTTGATATATTTTGAGCTGGGAAAATCCAGTATTTAACTAGCATCATTTGGGATTGATTATTAATACAGTACAGTCAGATTTTGAGCAATTTTATTAATAGCCTGTTATGTCCGCGATCCCTGTAAGTATAGTAACTGGTCATAAATTACTGTGTTCTAAATATCAATTCTGCACAGAATATAAATTCACATGTGCACCATGGCACAATCCATTTAAGCATTTTAAGTGGCAAATACCCACAGGACCAGGGTCCTGTACCCCCAGGTTTCTTGGAATCAAACATAAAAGATCATGAGCCTAGATACATCTATTAAGATTGTAAAAATTTCAAATAATCTTGTAATTTTAGTCAAAGGTCCTATTTCTTTGTGGAGAGCATTCTACTAGTAAACGGATTGGGGATGTGTGTGGTTGTTTCATACATATGGCAGTGTGTTAAATAAATAGACATTTTGCTATTTCTATGGTTGGTATTAATTATTGTACAGTTAAGGTGTTTTCTATGTACTGTATATAAGGTTTTACTCTCCTGTCAGCCACACAGACCATTATACAGCTCTAAAGCTCCCTTATGTAGGCCCTTGACACATTATTACTATTATATAGTCAACTTTGTCTTTAGTACAGGTTAATATGATAAACCATTTTATAGTTTGCACTTGGAGCAAAAACAGTCAGTAATTACAGAGAATATTTAGGATAAAACATATTGGGGGAGATACAATAATGTTCATCACCCACAGTAAGTGTAAAACACATTACCTAATGTAATATGGGCTTTACTCTTTACTTAATGGGCATGTCCCCCCAAAACTACAATTTAACCCACTGCTGGCCCCACTGTGTAGTGTTAAAAAATCCTTACCATGCATCTCAGCTCCTTGTCCTCTGAGAGGTTTCTGGCATGTGCAGGGGGCGCAATAATATACTTAAAAATCTGGTTAATATTACACCTAATATGTGCTAAATATATCAGTTGGGGTTTGGGGCAGGTAACAGACATGTGACCATTTTTATTTTTTTTTTTAAATGAAAGCCCAAATTGAACATATACAGAGCATTAGAAACTTAAAATGATGTGCAATTGCTGCAAGTAGACCAACAAGATAAAATGTTAAAATGGGCAACAGAGTGGAAGAGAGATTCATTGTTGATAAATGTGATGCCTAACCATAACATGGCTGTGGGCTAAGTGAATCTATGTTGGAAAAAGATTTGGTTTAGGGGTTCTAGTAGATAACAGGCTTGATTGTAGCAAGCAGTTCCAGAGAGCAACAGCTAGAGCTAGCAATATATTGTTTGTATAAAGAGGGGGATAGATTCAGAGGAAAAAAAATTTTTCTCCTTTTTTACAAAGCACTGGTAAGGCTCATTGGAATATGTGTTGCAGTTTTGGAATCCTGTGTACAAAAAGGAAATCTAGGAAATGGAAACAGTTCAACTAAGAAGATCAACTAATCAAGGTAATAAGGGACTGAAGGAGTTTGAATAAGAAGACAGACTGTATAAGTTATGATTTTGTACGCTTGCATGGGGACATACTTTAAAGGGCAATAATGCCCACAAAGATCAACTCCCCTCAGGAGCTAGGGTGAAGACCTAAACCAATGGCCTCACCCCTGGGGCTTACTTATCTTCAGAATGAGCCCTACAAAGTCAGCTTGTAAGCCACTTACAGGGCTCTCTTACCATAGTACCGGACTATGGCAGAGCTGATTTTTGGGGAGATGTCCTCTTCAAGAAACAAATATCGAAAATTTCTGGTAGTTTTATACATTTATGGGGAATTGCTGTAATTATGAGCTTGTTACTTAACTGGCTGAGATCCCGCAATGTACTATAGCAAACACTTTACTAGAATTAGTACATGGCAGGATTGCAGTCAGATAAACGAGAGCAACATGGTGGCGCCATAAGTTTAGTGAGTTTAGTGAGAGCAGCTCTCCAATCCTTTATTTTGTATCAAGGGGTGGGAGAGGTTGAAGGTGTTTGAACTGTTTATTTAGTAATCGTATTTTCATAATGTCATTATGTGACAATCGCGTAGAAAGTGATACATCATTATAATCATCACATCAATTATTAGTCATTGTAGGACATTGAAAGAAGTTAAAGGGCATGTCCACTCCAACCACTAAAAGTATACTTACCCTCCCAAAACCTAACATTGTTATACTTATATAACTTCCCTGCAGTGCCCAAGCTATCTTTTCCTTGTGGTTGTCACAGGCACAGCACCAGTTCACTAGTATTCACAGTGACACCCAGGAAGGATGCTGGCACCAAGGAAGATGTGAGGTATTTAGGGACCCCGGGACTTAAACATGTAGGAAGACAGGATTGTAAGTGAAATTCCAGTACTTTGGCAAGCAGCATCTTATACTGGGATTGTCTGTAGTGCTTTGTTCAAATAAAAAAATGAGCAGCAATAAATACAAAATTACTTAAATGGTCCACCCTTTATAAAAACTTTTCCCATATCACAGTTCTTGCCTCCCCCAGCTCAACCGCATTGTATTATTTCAAAAAGTGCCCCGATAGTTACTTACCTTCCCTCTTCTTCCGCCGCACAATACCGGCCCTCTGCTTACATAGAACTGCAAGCAGGGGGCCGGACCAGCAGCCACATCTGTGATTGGCTAAGAGGCAGCCAATCATGGACGCGGCTGCCGGTAGGCTAGTGCAGAACGGCAGAGGAGAGAGGTAAGGTAAGTAACTACTGGGGCACTCTCTTGAAATAATACTAAAGCGGTTGTTGCTGGGGGAGCAAGAACATGATATGGGAAAGGGGTTTAATGCTAGGGGGAGGGAGACCAAAATGATAGGGAGGGATGGGGGGGCTCTTCTGCGCAGGACCAAATTCTCTGGAGGGGAGACAGGAGGCAGAGTCCTATATGGACTCTGCTATCCTCTTGGTGGTCAGTTTTTGGACTTTGGGGGGGGGGGATTACGGAGAACCATTTGGATCTGTGTGAGGTAAGGATTTTATTACACTACAGAGTGGGGCCAGTAGTAGGGGGGGATATAGTTTTGGGGATGGACATCCCCTTTAAATCAATGTGTCAGTTTGAATGTTGTAATATAATGTGTTACCATGAATTCCTTGTTATGAAACCATAATTATGATTGAGTTTAAACAAAAACTATTGTTAAAACTCCTGTCAAAACATACCCAGGTGGAAAATCTAAACTACTGGGGGTTAATTTCTAAAAGTCATTTTTGTGCTTGTTACTTAACTGGCTGCAATGTACTAAACACTTTTACATTGCTGGATCACGGTCAGTCTGCTTCAGGTTAATGTGTATTGTATCAGATGCACGGCGCAAAGTCCGAATATTTTGTTTACCACCACGTTACTGACCGATTCCAATGGAACGCGATTGTAATTGTATGTGTATGGCAACCTTTAAGGCCAAGCAACTGGGACTAATGGTATGTATGTATAGTTTATTTATATAGCGCCACTTGGAGGATGCAGGGCTGTAAAAAACAAAATACCAAAAAGTCATACAACGGGGATTAATATATAATATAAAATAGAAGTGCTAGAGCCTTGCCACAAGAGGAAAGGAGGTCCCTGCCCTATAGGCTTACAATCTAGTTAATGGTATGAAGAAACTTATAATAGCATGTACCTTTTGTACTGTGACTGTGGCTGGAGTTGTGGTTGGAATTATTCTGTTGGGTTAAATGAAGGGGCAGCACAAAGCTGACTTTGCAGGGCTCAGGGTCTTGCAGCACTAAGTTCAGGGTTTTAAGTCACCCTTGGCTACATCTGCAAGGTGTTTGGATATCTTCCTGTGCATTGTGGGTTTCTTTCACAATAACAAAGATATAATTAAATGTTATATGGGTCGGATAGTGAAGTTAGATTGTAAGCTCTTCACTATAGGGTCTGAACCTACAATACATAGATATACGTGGAATCCACATATTACTTGAATCATAGACATTGTTCCCACAAAACCTAGAAATCACAATTGGGGTTATATTGCCCTTTACAGATATTAGATTAACAATTTAATTATTCACACACGTTTACTGATCTGTTAGTAAGTTTTGCTATGATGAGGAATAACAGAATGGTACATCTGTCTTGGTTACACTGAAATGCACATTATATAGACATTTCATTTAACGTAGTATGTATGTATGTATGTATGTACAGTATAGTTTATTTATAAAGCTCCACTTGGGGACGCAGCGCTGTACAGTAAAAAATATATATAAGTCTACAAGGGGGATAAATACATAGATAGTTCAGTACATAATAAATAAATTATAGAAATAAAAGTGTTAGAGCTTTGCCACAGAGAGGGTAAGGAGGTCCCTGCCCCATAGAGCTTACAATCTATTTGTAACATGCTTTACTTTTATGCGAGAGCAAAGACAATTCTGTGTGTGCACCGCAGTCCGCAATTTGAACTGTCCGCTGGTATAAGATTTGGAAGGACACTTTATATTAACGTGATTCCTACAGAACTAATTGTGTTCCCAGTGAAGTTAGTCTTGTTTTTTGGCTGTTTGTGGATTCCAAGTGACCAAGTACATCAGTATAATATGTCAGGCAATAACTGAAATAGGGACAGTAGTTCTTTAGTTACTAAAAAATATTCATGTGCAAAGAGATAAAGAATACAGGAATACATAGAGGGAAACGTTTAAATGAAAAGAAAAAATGACTACGATCTGGTTCAAACAAGTCCTACTATATGAGTACAGAAAGAATAGGACAGGCTGTAGCAAACAGGCAGGGAACTCTGAGTAAGGATTGGCCGGTGCAGAGGGTGAGGTGAGTTAGGGGGCAGGGACGGAAGTATTGTTGGTATAGGTGGGAAGTTAGGTAAAAAGCTTTTAGATAATCAGGTGCCATTTTGGTTTGAGCAGCGGTGTGTTGGATATGGCAGTTATCTGGCCATGCAAAAGGACTGGAAAAAGGGTACAGTTTCCAAGATGTAGTTAGACTAAGAACCTCCTGGGGAGGAAATGAGGCCCCAGGGGAGAGGGATGAGATATCAAGGTGCCTCCTTGCGGAAAGGAGGCTGGAGGCTTGGTTGCTGGTGAAGTTTGGAGCATTGCCAGTAAAAGATAATGGTTAAACCTAAACGGTAGATTGGACGGTATTGGTTATTTTATTTAATTGCTAATTATTGTTATCGGATTTTTGATAATAAGTAAGATATAGTTAAAATATGTCACTGTCAATAAAGTGGCCCATTACCTTTCTCTCAGAAAGCAGTGTGAGTGTGTTTTTAAGTAAGGGTGATGGGGACGGTTGGTGGTCAGGGGGTGTGTTAAAGTCTGAGCTGCTCAGGTATATGATCTGTCATGTTACAGATGGTTATAAGAGGTCCAAGAATACAGTTATACACATATAAATGGTAGTTTCTGTTTAAAGCTCTAGTGCCACACTAGGGATATTACAGGACATTAATGCGGCACTGTACCTACAGTATAGGACATTAGATGGAGATCTGATATTGCTCCATTGTATATGTACAGAGGACAGTTTGCAGGGGTAGCTATTTCACCTATTATTTGCAAACGTTTTAGTGTTACTCAAGGGGACATTTTATGCAGTGTTAATGTGTTAAAACACGTGAACTATTATTTCACCGTGAATCCTGAAAATAAATCACTTTAAATAGATAGAACAGAGCTTCAGTCACCGAGCCCTTTTATAAAACTCAGTCTCCAACCCACGCGTGATTTGTACCTTCTGTACACTTTGTTGTTGTAGAGGCTGGTTAAATACTGAATGACCAAAATTGCTACCAGGATTTTTCAAAGGTGTAAACCTTCACAAAGCCTTGGCAAAAAGCAGAAGAAGGGAGCCATAGCTGTGAATGGGAAATATCCCTCACCTTAACCTTTTTTATCTGGCTGTGTAAATGTGAGGGATGCAGGAATTCCAGTCTTCTATTGTCAGCTCCTGTACATCACTTCCATACATCTTTATACTTCTGTAGCAATGTGATGATGGCCCAGATGCTGTTTGGACACAGAGCATTGGTAGTTTCCAGATCCCAGGAATACATCGAAGGAAAAGACTGGAGAGAGCAAACTGCAGGTTTCAAATGATGTTTCAAGTTACTTTATTTAGAAGAAGTAGCATCAACATGTTTCAGCCATGAATAGGTCCTTCATCAGGTGCAGGAAGGATCGTATTCATGGTCTGAAACATGTTGTGCTACCTGCAGTTGGCTCTCTCCAGTCCTTTTTCCTTGATGTGTGTTCCAGTTTTGTTGGGCGGTGGTGGAGGCCCTTATTGGATCGTAGAGCCTTTTTGAAGCCTTAATTACAAGAATACAGAGGCAGCAGACTCCACTCAGTTGTATCTCCCAGGTATACACTGATAATCTTTCTAGCAGATAAAAGGTTCATTGAGGCTGGGCCACACTGGATGGAACACGCCCGCATTATTGTCGTCTTGTGATGCAATTGCGCAATGTGCATGCGATCCGCAGAAAATGGTGACAGCATTCACTCGAAAAAATGGATTGCAGAGCACCTAGTGTGGCCAGACCAGATGGCCAACACTAGAGTGTTTTTTAATGAGCGATCAGATTACAATGCGTTAGGATCAAACATTAAAAACATCTAGTGTGGCCTAGCCCTGTTAACTCCAATGGACAAACAACATTTGTTCTTGTAAAGAATCAACACGTGCACTTCCTCTGTCAAATAAAACCAATTAACCTATTTAGTTACCACCAGGTTACATTTATGTCCAGTTAACCATCAAGGGTATTTCCAACTGGACAGGTGTGATTAAGTTCACACATTAATGTACACCAGCTGGATTTACTTTGGGTCAGTTACCCACTGGGTATCGCCAGCTGGGGTACATTTGATTTAAGAACACCCATTGAGGGTACTACCAGCCAGATACATCTGAGCTGAGTTCAGAAATCCAGCTAAAAGTATGTGTATCATCCATTATACAGTCTGCTAACTACTTTTTCCTTAATAATCTGAAAACATTAAATGGTTCCATTCACAATACAACAACATTCCATAAAGCATCTACTGACAACCAGCTAAAATGGATTACCGCAAGACAGTGTGTGATAATATATAATATATATACTATATAATATATATATATATTATGCTAAAGACATGTAATCTGTGCATTCCTTAAACCTTCTTCATTACACGGACTATATAACATACAAGGTAGATATTGTCAAATAAAGAAATAACAAGCATTCATAAATCAGTTTCTGTGCTGTGCAGGGCTGGTTATATTTTAATTGTAAGATCTCCTGTGTAATAGACAGAGGCAATAATTAGACATTCCCTCCAATTGCTGAAAACATGGCTGATGAAAGAAGGATGTATCAATGTAATTAGTAGTAATTAGTAGTTACTGAATAATCTTGGGATTTTTATTCTAAGATAAAGTAGTTAGTTCTGTGTTCATGGATTTTGTCTTTGTGCCTTTACTATAAAAAAACAAGATCTAATTTCTTTTAGGCTTCTTGTTTCTTTCCTTTCAAGATTCCACAATGCTTTTAAATCCAATAATGTACTATTATATTCAGAAACGGAATGATCCATTATAGTAAGAGCAGGTTCATGCATTAGTTAACTTACCTCCTGGACGGTAGTCAGTGGCAGTGCAGACCTGGAAATTAATAGCCCAGTGTGGTGTCAGTCCCTGCAGTAACTGATGCAGTCCTGTTCTACAGACTGGAACTTGCTGTCTGTCCCTGGGGAAGTTAGATTAGTCTGTTAGCAGTGTGTATGCAGAGGAGGGCAGAGCTTTCATCAGACTGACAGGCTGAATTACTGCCAGAGCAGAGGGTACCTGACTTCCCACTCCTTCTCTCTGCCCCCTCTCTTCCCAAAGCTGCTGGATTTCTTAGTGGTCGGGAGATAATCAGTAACCCAGAGCATAGAGGAGGAAGTATAATGAGGGTCCAGTCTGTCATTAATGTGCATAGAAAATTAAGTGAAATGAGGATTTACTTTAAATGTATTGTATTTCATTTCTCGTATTGATGGTGAGCACATGGGGCCTGATTTACCAGGCGTGCTGTGCCTAAAAATAGGATTAAACTCGTGCTAATATGTAAGTTTTAATTAAGGGTGGACTTGCCTTCAATGATAGTTTAATAAACAGGTAAACCACCCCCCATAACCCTAAATGCTAATAGTTGAAATGTGAAATATATAAGTCTAACCTGAAATCTGTACAATGTTCCTGTTTCCCCGTTTCTACTTCCTGTTCTTCCAGTTAGAAACTGACAGTTATGGATTTGACAGTTGACATCACAGCCAATGACTGATGTTAATCCCTGTCTGCCTCTCTGAGCATGCCCAGGTCAGTACAGGGCACTAAATTGTTCAGTTTCCATGAAGCCATCCAGAAGCCTAGCAGGCATACAGTAATGAATTCATAGGAACAAAGTTAGCATATTCAAGCATTCTTTTAAAGAGGCCATTATTTCTAAAAGATGTTATTTTGAGGGTGGAGTTGTGCTTTAAGCCTATACATCAATAGGACACAATTACAGATACACATGTCAATCCAGTGTATGGCAGTAGGTTTTCAAATGGGCCACATGATGTGCCTTTAGGGGCCAGAGGTGCACCGTAAATTTTGGTAATTAATCTTTTACCCAGTCTTTGGTTTTATTTTTGACTTGCCCTAAAAGGGACAATCAGTGGAATTTATCAATATTTGTTAAATTGTTAGTTTGTAATGCCAATTTAGTTATTCTACATATCTCTCCATTTTGAAAAAATAGGTTGTTTCATACCCTTTGCTGTTCCATGCTGTTGACATTAGTGAGCTGACATTCAGGTTCTAACAGTCTTCTTCCCAGGATGCACCACATCCTTGGAATATTCCTAACAGTTATTCTACTGATTGGCTGTTGGAGGGTCAAAGATGACTCAGATCTCTAGAGCAATGAATCAACCCAGGTGCTGGATCCAGTTGTAAGACCTAGTGGGTAACTACCACCCCCGCCGTTGCGGGGGGCCTGGACGGTAGTAAGGCCCCGCCCAAATCTGCGCAGGACGACCAGGTTTTGTAAACAGGAGATTACTCGTATGAAAAAATATCGCGCAATCAGCTGTTAAAAGACCGGACCCGGACTTCCAGTTCAGTGCTGGCCGCGCATATATTGATTCATACGCGCAAGGGGGGGCCGGGTCCCTTCAGGTACGCCCGCAAGACTATAATGGTTCTATTAGGGGTCCTGCAACAGGAAGTCAGTATTTCAGTTGCATTTATTTATACACAGACGAAATGCTAAATTGGCAGATTAAGGTCATTGGGATGAAAAAATATTGCTTTTTCTGAAAAAATACATGTATTTGATCGAACTTTCCTTTTAAGCTAGGTAGGTACACATTATGGTTGCAGCCAGGGACCCACAATGCCTGACAAACATTGTTGATGATCCTCTGGCTGACCCTAATGCCCCCTTATACGAATCAATAGGCCCCTGTATCGGATTTCCAGGGCGTTGTGGGGTCCTGGCTGCCATTGTAAGTATGTAACTTCGGTATAGTATAGATAGTATTTGAGGTTGAATAAAGAGTGGCAATCAGAAATTTCCTGGATCAACTCTTACTTTAAGTTATCAATACCCCGTCACTTGCAAACATTCCTTGTTGCAGAAACTCATCCAGCTTTTTTTTGAAACTGACCAATGAACCTGCGATAACAACATCTACTGGAAGACAGTTCCATAGCTTTACCATTCTCACAGTGAAAAACCCTTTCCGAGCTGAAGCCTAAACCTGTTTTCTTCAAGTCTTAAGGGATTGTCCAGTGTCTGACATGTTCTATTGTGTGTGAACAATGCCCAGATAGTTTATTTGTATGGCCCGTAATGTATTTATACACAGTAATCAATCCCCACAATATAATAAGTATAAATTGTAATAGGCATTTCTATATAGAATCTACATATAGTGATTATTTTCACAAATCTATTAGTAATATACACCAGAAAGTGTATGGTTATTCCAAAAGTGTCTGGTATTAAGAGCACAACAAAAAAATGCTTTGCTTAGTGGGAGCCCTTGGGTGTGGGAGAGAGAAATAGAATAGAGAGAAAGTGAGAGCGAGGAGAAATAGAGAGAGGTGATGTCACAATAGGTGGGGTAGTTAAAGACATTTGATTTTCTGACCGAAATAGCGTATTTGCACAGGAGTATGGAATTGATATAATCTAGTTACACATTTACATTGTTATTTTCCTTCTATGGATCATCAAAACCTTTGTAGGGTCCCTTTGTTTACAATGCAAGCTAAACCACGTCATTAAATCAGAGAACCCATCATCTAATCCAAACCTGTTTTCAGTTACTTTATCCTTGGGTTGATTATATAACCAAAGCTACTATATTTTATTGTAGAAATAAAGGAAACAGGCTTAATATCTTTCCCATAAGCAAATCAAATAAATCATTTAAAAATGCTTATATTTATAATCCAGAAAAAAAAATGTGTTTTAATTCCAGTAACCATAGAAGTACATTTCCTGGTATGAGAATAATGCTGCCGTGTCATTATTATCCTAAGTTATACTGTAGGACTGAGGTTGGGTCCCTTGGAAATCCGGTTGGAACAAATTCTCGTTGTGACGTCTTGGGAGACTCCTTTTACTTTTCTGTTCCATGTAAGCAATATGTGGATCAGTAATCTGAGCAGAATAGGAGAGGCATAAACGTCTTGCACAGTAACACAGTAAGTTGAGGCGAAAGATTAGAGAGGGGCCTTTGAAAGAAGATCATTCCTGTTCCAATGACCCTAGTAATAAAAAATAAGAGTATGTATTTCATTTGATCCAATCCTTAAAGGAAATTAAGCCTTCATGAAATAAAAGCACTCAACCGTGTGACAAAAAATCAAGATATTTCTAAGAACACGGTGGCTCAGTGGTTAGCACTGATGCCTTGCAGCGATGAGGTCCTGGGTTCGATTCCACCCTTGGACACTTGCCAAGGTTTGTATGTTCTCCCCCGCTTCCGTGAGTTTCTTCAGGCACCTGGTTTACCCCACAACCATAAAGACATACTAATAGGTTGTTTGTGTCAAATAAATGTGCTTAGATTGTAAGCTCTTCAGGGTAGGCGCCTGATGTAAAGTGATTACATGCCAATTGTTAAAGTGCTACGGAAGATGTTGGCGCTATATAATCCACCAAAAGAAGAGAATAAGAGGAGGGAAGAAGAAGAACCGGGGGAAAGATAAAAAGGAGAAAAGAAGAGAAAGAAAGAAAGAAAGAAAGAAAGAGAGGAAAGTGCTACATATAATATAGTTTACATTGTTATATTATACAAGAGCCGTAATTATATAAGGGATAATGAATGCTGTCTAACAGTTACATAGTAACATAGTATTGGAGGTTATATAAAGACATACGTCCATTTAGTCCAACCTTTATACCCTACCCATAATGCCTGTCTAACCGTTACAGAGTAACATAGTATTGGAGGTTGGATTAAGGCATATGTTCAGCTAGTCCAGACTTTTAGCCTACACATGAGCCCCACTAAAACAGTATGAACATTCTTTCTGGTCTCCGGCACTCCCAAGAGACCATTCCAAATTCCTGTGACCACACTTACCTGCTTTCTCCTCCCCCTTTTGCCGGAACGCCTCCACGGTGGCCCGAATTCCTACACCACACCCCGAATGCCTGTGCCCCACCCCAAACCCAGCCCCTTTGATGGCGTTTTCCATGTCATATGCAAGTCCTGCCCCCCGGCCCAGCCCCCTCTCTCCACCCTGCCCGGAAGCTAGATTTGGCAGGGTGGGATCTCTGCTTATGCAACTACTCTTGAAGCTATTTAATGATATTGCCTTACCACACCTGCTGGAAACAGTTCCACAATTTTACCATTCTCACTGTATATAACATTGCAATATTCTTTCTCTATTGCACTATAATTAAACTTTCTGTTTTATTCTAACAAAATATTTTCAGAAGCTCTAGACAGTCATACAGGGTTATTCAATAAAAGTTCTTATCGTTTAAAATGGTGCTAATTTGCCCAACCAATCAGATGTGAGCTTTCAAATGTTAGACATGTCCACCCCTTTTAAAAAAAGTTTGTGTTATAGGGCTAGTCCCCCCAGCCCCAACCGCTATATTATATTTGTAAGAAAGTCCCCCATTCGTTACTTACCTTCCCTCTCTCCTCCGCCGCAATGCCTGGCCTCTGCTTGCACAGAACTGCAAGCAGGGGCCGGATCGCAGCCGCATCTGTGATTGCTGAGAGGTAGCCAATCACAGACCGGTTGCCGGCAGTTCAGAACGCCGGAGGAGGGAGGGAAGGTAAGTAAAGATCGGGGGACTTTCTTATAAATATTTAATTGCGGTTGGAGCTGGGGGAACTACCCTAATATGTGGGAAAGGGGTTTTACACTAGGGGGAGGGAGAGGAAACGAGTGGGAGAGGGAGGGGGGGGAAGGAAGTGAAGGGATGCTCTGAGCAAGCCAAAAACCTCTGAGAGGACAGCTCAGAGGCAGAAACAATTTCACTGGTGGCCAGGCTCCTGGTGGTCAGTTTTTTTTTAACTTGGGGGGACATTACAACCATGAACCATTTGGAGCAGGGATGTAAGGTAAGGATTTTTATACAGTACAGAGTGGGGCCAGTAGTGGGTGAAATTTTAGTTTGTGGGTGGAACTGCCCTTTAAATAAGATCTGATGGTTGGGGCAAAATTAGCACCATTTTAAACGATAAGAACTTTTATTGAATAACCCTGCAGAGCCAATTATTTGAAGGAGCACATCTGCCCGCCAAAACTGCTTGACGATTTAGCTGCAGAAAACATCACATTCACATTTTTCATGTGTTCCAAATAATTTCTAAAGGATTTATCTAAACAGCCTTACTAATGGGATAGACACATCAAAGGAATTACATTTTAAGCTTCTAGGGCCCCCTTATAAGTGAACGCTGAGTTGGATTCATCTAGTCCAACCTTTATACCCTACCCATAATGCCTGTCTAACAGTTACATAGTAACATAGTATTGGAGGTTATATAAAGACATACGCCCATCTAGTCCAACCTTTATACCCTTTTACCCATTTTTTGTTTTAAATGCCTGTCTAACAGTTACAGAGTAACATAGTATTGGAGGTTGGATTAAGGCATATGTTCAGCTAGTCCAGACTTTTAGCCACATGAGCCCACTAAAACAGTATGAACATTCTTTCTGGTCTCCGGCACTCCCAAGAGACCATTCCAAATTCCGTGACCACACTTACCTGCTTTCTCCTCCCCCTTTTTGGCCGGAACGCCTCCACGGTGGCCCGAAATCCTACACCACACCCGGAATGCCTGTGCCCCACCCAAACCCAGCCCCTTTGATGGTTTTCCACGTCATATGCAAGTCCTGCCCCCCGGCCCCCACCCCTCTCTCCACCTGCCGGAAGCTAGATTTGGCAGGGTGGGATCTCTGCTTATGCAGACTACTCTTGAAGCTATTTAATGAACTTGCCATTACCACACCTGCTGGAAGACAGTTCCACAATTTTACCATTCTCGCTGTATATAAACATTGCAATATTTCTTTCTCTATTGCACTATAATTAAAACTTTCTGTTTTATATCTAACAAAATATTTTCAGAAGCTCTAGACAGTCATACAGGGTTATTCAATAAAAGTTCTTATCGTTTAAAATGGTGCTAATTGTGCCCCAACCAATCAGATGTGAGCTTTCAAATGTTAAAGGGCATGTCCACCCCTTTTAAAAAAAGTTTGTGTTATAGGGCTAGTCCCCCCAGCCCCAACCGCTATATTATATTTGTAAGAAAGTCCCCCATTCGTTACTTACCTTCCCTCTCTCCTCCGCCGCAATGCCTGGCCTTCTGCTTGCACAGAACTGCAAGCAGGGGGCCGGATCGGCAGCCGCATCTGTGATTGGCTGAGAGGCAGCCAATCACAGACGCGGTTGCCGGCAGTTCAGAACGCCGGAGGAGGGAGGGAAGGTAAGTAAAGATCGGGGGACTTTCTTATAAATATTTAATTGCGGTTGGAGCTGGGGGAACTATCCCTAATATGTGGGAAAGGGGTTTTACACTAGGGGGAGGGAGAGGAAAACGAGTGGGAGAGGGAGGGGGGGGAAGGGAGTGAAGGGATGCTCTGAGCAAGCCAAAAACCTCTGAGAGGACAGCTCAGAGGCAGAAACAATTTCACTGGTGGCCAGGCTCCTGGTGGTCAGTTTTTTTTTAACTTTGGGGGGACATTACAACCATTTGAGAACCATTTGGAGCAGGGATGTAAGGTAAGGATTTTTATACAGTACAGAGTGGGGCCAGTAGTGGGTGAAATTTTAGTTTTGTGGGTGGACATGCCCTTTAAATAAGATCTGATTGGTTGGGGCAAAATTAGCACCATTTTAAACGATAAGAACTTTTATTGAATAACCCTGCTAGAGCCAATTTATTTGAAGGAGCACATCTGCCCGCCAAAACTGCTTGACGATTTAGCTGCAGAAAACATCACATTACAATTTTTCATGTGTTCCAAATAATTTCTAAAGGATTTATCTAAACAGCCTTACTAATGGGATAGGACACATCAAAGGAATTACATTTTAAGCTTCTATGAACTCTGTAGGGTCTTTTTTTTTTTACTATCTCTGCCAAGAGTCATCTAAACTTTTGGATGAATTCCAAATGTGATCTTCACATTTATCTGGATTTGTAGCTCATAAACTGTAAATTAAAACATTGCATCACTTGTGTTGCTAAATGGTTTCTACTCAGAGTTCCAGCAAAGCAATGTCAGGAAAATGTCAGTACAGCAAGTACCTTGGGTCGCTTTCTCATTGGTTTTCCCTGTTACCTATTGCTCAGTACCTACCGCCCACGGAGAAAGAAAAGCCAGTACTGAACTATATATGTATGAAAAAATGATCATCTGGTGAATCTAAAATAATATCAAATGTCCTGAATTAGAGGGAATTGTTTATAAAGGGTATAAGGCTGGTGCACATTGAGACACGTTTCATGCACATTACCGTCTGTTTGGGCTGCAATTTGTGTAATAGTCTGGAATCTGAGAGCAAAAATGGCGATCCACAAACCACGCTTACAATGTGGCCACCCACATTGGAATACACTGCTCCTGATGAAGATGTAGCTGTTCACGATGAAGTAGCATTGATTTTATTTTGTTGATTGAGTAAAAGTGATCTAATGATATAGCCTGATGTTCATTGGTAAATTCTGTGCCCTCTTTTAACATTTGTGTCTGCAGCATTGGGTAACCACAGACACACAGGAGAGGCCTGGTATACACAGGTCCATAATCTGGTCCAGTTGACCTCTTTTGCCAATGTTTATTCTTTTAAACCCTAAGATCACAATACTTACCTGGGCCCCCTGGCGTTCCTAAACAAAGATAATAACCACCAAATCTGTCGGTATCTCTTCTTACTTCTGCGGTTTCTCCAAGTGTTAGCCATTAGTCACAGCCCTGACAGTGACATCACAGCCAATGATTTACGAGAGCTACATGAGTTGTCTCCTTTAATTAAAAGAACTCATAAAGCCGTCCGAGGAGGCAGAAACAGAAGAGGGGCTGGTGAACTGTCTTGGTTGTGACCATCTTTGTTCAGGAGTGCCTGGGACCCAGGTAAGTATCAGGGGGTGAAGGGGTGCTGGTTTTCCCCTTGAATAAACCCTTTTAAATCACAACTGACGGACTATCTTGTGTACCAGGCCTCAGAGAGAATGGTGCTTACACACAGAGAGTTAACTTCCAGGGAAAATCAGTTTCGTATGTGTAGCTTTAGAACCACTCAGCAATACGGACTTGATATATTTTGAGCTGGGAAAATCCAGTATATTTAACTAGCATCATTTGGGATTGATTATTTAATACAGTACAGTCAGATTTTGAGCAATTTTATTAATAGCCTGTATACTTGTCCGCGATCCCTGTAAGTATAGTAACTGGTCATAAATTACTGTGTTCTAAATATCAAATTCTGCACAGAATATAAATTCACATGTGCACCATGGCACAATCCATTTACAGCATTTTAAGTGGCAAATTACCCACAGGACCAGGGTCCTGTACCCCAGGTTTCTTGGAATTCAAACATAAAAGATCATTGAGCCTAGATATCATCTATTAAGATTGTAAAAATTTCAAATAATCTTGTAATTTTAGTCAAAGGTCCTATTTCTTTTTGTGCAGAGCATTCTACTAGTAAACGGATTGGGGATGTGTGTGGTTTGTTCATACATATGGCAGTGTGTTAAATAAATAGACATTTTGCTATTCTATGGTTGGTATTAATTATTGTACAGTTAAGGTGTTTTCTATGTACTGTATATAAGGTTTTACTCTCCTGTCAGCCACACAGACCATTATACAGCTATAAAGCTCCCTTTATTGTAGGCCCTTGACACATTATTACTATTATCATAGTCAACTTTGTCTTATAGTACAGGTTAATATGATAAACCATTTTATAGTTTGCACTTGGAGCAAAAACAGTCAGTAATTACAGAGAATATTTAGGATTAAAACATATTGGGGGAGATACAATAATGTTCAGTCACCCAAGTAAGTGTAAAACACATTACCTAATGTAATATGGGCTTTACTCTTTACTTAATGGGCATGTCCACCCCCAAAACTACAATTTAACCCACTGCTGGCCCCACTGTGTAGTGTTAAAAAATCCTTACCATGCATCTCAGCTCCTTGTCCTCTGAGAGGTTTCTGGCATGTGCAGGGGAGCAATAAATATACTTAAAAATCTGGTTAATATTACACCTAATTATGTGCTAAATATATCAGTTGGGGTTTGGGGCAGGTAACAGACATGTGACCATTTTTATTTTATTTTTTTAAATGAAGCAAATTGAACATATACAGAGCATTAGAAACTTAAAATGATGTGCAATTGCTGCAAGTAGACCAACAAGATAAATTGTCAAAATGGGCAACAGAGTGGAAGATTAGATTCATTGTTGATAAATGTGATGCCTACACCATAAATGGCTGTGGGCTAAGTGAATCTATGTTGGAAAAAGATTTGGGGTTCTAGTAGATAACAGGCTTTGATGTAGCAAGCAGTTCCAGAGAGCAACAGCTAGAGCTAGCAATATATTGTTTTGTATAAAGAGGGGGATAGATTCAAGAGAGAAAAAAATATTTTTCTCCTTTTTTACAAAGCACTGGTAAGGCCTCATTTGGAATATGCTGTGCAGTTTTGGAATCCTGTGTACAAAAAGGAAATCTAGGAAATGGAAACAGTTCAACTAAGAAGATCAACTTAATCAAGTTAATAAGGGGACTGAAGGAGTTTGAATAAGAAGACAGACTGTATAAGTTATGATTTTGTACGCTTGCATGGGGACATCCTTTAAAGGGCAATAATGCCCACAAAGATCAACTCCCCTCAGTAGCTAGGGTGAAGACCTAAACTACATGGCCCTCACCCCTGGGGCTTACTTTATCTTTCAGAATGAGCCCTACAAAGTCAGCTTTGTGAAGCCACTTACAGGGCTCTCTTACCATAGTACCGGACTATGGCAGAGCTGATTTTTGGGGAGATGTCCTCTTCAAGAAAACAAATATCGAAAATTTCTGGTATTTATACATTTATGGGGAATTGCTGTAATTATTGAGCTTGTTACTTAACTGGCTGAGATCCCGCAATGTACTATAGCAAACACTTTACTAGAATTAGTACATGGCAGGATTGCAGTCAGATAAACAGAGCAACAGGTGGCGCCATAAGTTTAGCGAGTTTAGTGAGAGCAGCTCTCCAATCCTTTATTTTGTATCAAGGGGTGGGAGAGGTTGAAGGTGTTTGAACTGTTTATTTTAGTAATCGTATTTTATCATAATGTCATTATGTGACAATCGCGTAGAAAGTGATACATCATTATAATCATCACATCAATTATTAGTCATTGTAGGACATTGAATAGAAGTTAAAGGGCATGTCCACTCCAACCACTAAAATGTATACTTACCCTCCCAAAACCTAACATTGTTATACTTATATACTTCCCTGCAGTGCCTCAAGCTATCTTTTCCTTGTGGTGTCCACAGGCACAGCCACCAGTCACTAGTATTCACAGTGACACCCAGGAAGGATGCTGGCACCAAGGGAAGATGTGAGGTATTTAGGGACCCCAGGGACTTAAACATGTAGGAAGACAGGATTGTAAGTGAAATTCCAGTACTTCTGGCAAGCAGCATCTTATACTGGGATTGTCTGTAGTGCTTTGTTCAAATAAAAAAATGAGCAGCAATAAATACAAATTACTTAAATGGTCCACCCTTTATAAAAACTTTTCCCATATCACAGTTCTTGCTCCCCCAGCTCCAACCGCATTAGTATTATTTCAAAAAAGTGCCCCGATAGTTACTTACCTTCCCTCTCTCTTCCGCCGCACAATACCGGCCCTCTGCTTACATAGAACTGCAAGCAGGGGGCCGGACCAGCAGCCACATCTGTGATTGGCTAAGAGGCAGCCAATCATGGACGCGGCTGCTGGTAGTGCAGAACGGCAGAGGAGAGAGGTAAGGTAAGTAACTACTGGGGCACTTTCTTGAAATAATACTAAAGCGGTTGTTGCTGGGGGAGCAAGAACTATGATATGGGAAAGGGGTTTAATGCTAGGGGGAGGGAGACCAAAATGATAGGGAGGGATGGGGGGGGCTCTTCTGCGCAGGACCAAATTCTCCTGGAGGGGAGACAGGAGGCAGAGTCCTATATGGACTCTGCTATCCTCTTGGTGGTCAGTTTTTGGGACTTTGGGGGGGGGGGATTACAGGAGAACCATTTGGATCTGGGATGTGAGGTAAGGATTTTATTACACTACAGAGTGGGGCCAGTAGTAGGGGGGATTATAGTTTTGGGGATGGACATCCCCTTTAAATCAATGTGTCAGTTTGAATGTTGTAATAGTAATGTGTTACCATGAATTCCTTGTTATGAAACCATAATTATGATTGAGTTAAACAAACTATTGTAAAACTCCTGTCAAACATACCCAGGTGGAAAATCTAAACTACTAGGGGTTAATTTCTAAAAGTCATTTTTGTGCTTGTTACTTAACTGGCTGCAATGTACTAAACACTTTTTTACATTGCTGGATCACGGTCAGTCTGCTTCAGGTTAATGTGTATTGTATCAGATGCACGGCGCAAAGTCCGAATATTTTTGTTTACCACCACGTTACTGACCGATTCCAATGGAACGCGATTGTAATTGTATGTGTATGGCAACCTTTAAGGCCAAGCAACTGGGACTAATGGTATGTATGTATAGTTTATTTATATAGCGCCACTTGGGGATGCAGGGCTGTAAAATAACAAAATACCAAAAAGTCATACAACGGGGATAAATATATAAATTATATAAATAGAAGTGCTAGAGCCTTGCCACAAGAGGAAAGGAGGTCCCTGCCCTATAGAGCTTACAATCTAGTTAATGGTATGAAGAATACTTATAATAGCATGTACCTTTTGTACTGTGAGCTGGCTGGAGTTGTGGTTGACTATATTCTGTTGGGTTAAATGAAGGGGCAGCACAAAGCTGACTTTGCAGGGCTCAGGGTCTTGCAGCACTAAGTTCAGGGTTTAAGTTCACCCTTGGCTACATCTGCAAGGTGTTTGGATATTCTTCCTGTGCATATGTGGGTTTCTTTCACAATAACAAAGATATAATTAAATGTTATATGGGTCGGATAGTGAAGTTAGATTGTAAGCTCTTCACTATAGGGTCTGAACCTACAATACATAGATATACGTGGAATCCACAATATACTCTGAATCATAGACATTGTATCCCACAAAACCTAGAAATCACAATTGGGGTTATATTGCCCTTTACAGATATTAGATTAACAATTTAATTATCACACACGTTTCTACTGATCTGTTAGTAAGTTTTGCTATGATGAGGAATAACAGAATGGTACATCATGTCTTGGTTACACTGAAATGCACATTATATAGACATTTCATTTAACGTAGTATGTATGTATGTATGTATGTACAGTATAGTTTATTTATAAAGCTCCACTTGGGGACGCAGCGCTGTACAGTAAAAAAATACTATAAAGTCATACAAGGGGGATAAATACATAGATAGTTCAGTACATAAATAAATAAATTATAGAATTAAAAGTGTTAGAGCTTTGCCACAAGAGGTAAGGAGGTCCCTGCCCCATAGAGCTTACAATCTATTTGTAACATGCTTTACTTTTATGCGAGAGCAAAGACAATTCTGTGTGTGCACCGCAGTCCGCAATTTGAACTGTCCGCTGGTATAAGATTTGGAAGGACACTTTATATTAACGTGATTCCTACAAGAACTACTTGTGTTCCCAGTGAAGTTAGTCTTGTTTTTTAGGTGTTTGTGGATTCCAAGTGCCCAAGTACATCAGTATAATAATGTCAGGCAATAACTGAAATAGGACAGTAGTTTCTTTAGTTACTAAAAAATATTCATGTGCAAAGAGATAATAGAATTACAGGACTACATTAGAGGAAACGTTAAATGAAAAAGAAAAATGACTCCGATCTGGTCAAACAAGTCCTACTATATGAGTACAGAAAGAATAGAGACAGGCTGTAGCAAACAGGCAGGGAACTCATGATAGGAATTGGCCGGTGCAGAGGGTGAGGTGGAGTTAGGGGGACAGGGAGGAAGTAGGTATAGGTGGGAAGTTAGGTAAAAAGGCTTTAGATAATCAGGTGCCATTTTGGTTTGAGCAGCGTGTGTTGGAGTATGGCAGTATCTGGCCATGCAAAAGGACTGGAAAAAGGGGTACAGTTTCCAAGATGTAGTTAGACTAAGAACCTCCCTGGGGAGGAAATGAGGCCCCAGGGGAGAGTGGATGAGAATTTATCAAGGTGCCTCCTGTGCCGGAAAGGAGGCTGGAGGCTTGGTTGCTGGTGAAGTTTGGAGCATTGCCAGTAAAAGATAATGGTTAAACTAAACGGTAGATTGGACGGTATTGTTATTTTATTTAATTGCTATTTAATTGTTATCGGATTGTTATGATAATAAAGTTAAAAGATATAGTTAAGAATATGTCACTGTCACAATAAAGTGCCAATTATCCTTTTCTCTCAGAAAATTCAGTGTGGTGTGTTTTTAATTAAAGGGGTGAGGGGACGGTGGTGGTCAGGGGTTTGGTTTAAAGTTCTGAAGCAATGCTCAGGTATATATCTGTCATGTTACAGATGGTTATAAGAAGGTCCACAGAATACAGTTATACACATATAAAGGTAGTTTCTTGTTTTAAAGCTCTAGTGCCACCTAGCGGATATTACAGGACAATGCGGCACTGTACCTACAGTATAGGACATTAGATGCAGAATCTGATATTGCTCCATTGTATATGTACAGAGGACAGTTTGCAGGGTAGCTATTTCACCTATTATTTGCAAAACGTTCTTAGTGTTACTCAAGGGACATTTTATGCAGTGTTAATGGTTAAAACACTGAACTATTTATTTCACCTGTGAATCCTGAAATAAATCACTTTAAATAGATAGAACAGAGCTTTCAGTCACCGAGCCCTTTTATAAAACTCAGTCTCCAACCCACGCCGTGATTTGTACCTTCTGTACATTGGTGTAGAGGCTGGTTAAATACTGAATGACCAAAATTGCTACCAGGATTTGTTCAAAGGTGTAAACCTTCACAAAGCCTTGGCAATAAAGCAAGAAGGGAGCCATAGCTGTGAATGGGAAATATCCCTCACCTTAACCTTTCTATTATCTGGCTGTTAAATGTGAGGGATGCAGGAATTCCCAGCTCTTCTATTGTCAGCTCCCTGTACATCACTTCCATACATCTTTATACTTCTGTAGCCATGTGATGATGGCCCAGATGCTGTTTGGACACAGAGCATTGGTAGTTCCAGATCTCCCAGGAATACATCGAAGGAAAAGACTGGAGAGAGCAAACTGCAGGTTTCAAATGATCTGTGTCAAGGTACTTTATTTAGAAGAAGTAGCTCAACATGTTTCAGACCATGAATAGGTCCTTCATCAGGTGCAGGAAGGACGTATTCATGGTCTGAAACATGTTGTGCTACCTGCAGTTGGCTCTCTCCAGTCCTTTTTCCTTTGATGTGTTCCAGTTTTGTTGGGCGGTGGTGAGGCCCTTATTGGATCGTAGAGCCTTTTTGAAGCCTTAATTTACTAAGAATACAGAGGCAGCAGACTCCACTCAGTTGTATCTCCCAGGTATACACTGATAAATCTTTCTAGCAGATAAAAGGTTCATTGAGGCTGAGGCCACACTGGATGGAACCGCCCGCATTATTGTCTGCTTGTGATGCAATCTGCGCAATGTTGCATGCGATCCGCAGAAAAATGGTGACTGCATTCACTCGAAAAATGGATTGCAGAGCACCTAGTGTGGCCAGACCAGATGGCCAACACTAGTATGTGTTTTTTTAATGAGCGATCAGATTACAATGCGTTAGGATCAAACATTAAAACACTCTAGTGTGGCCTAGCCCTGTAAACTCCAATGGACAAGGACAAACAACATTTTGTTCTTGTAAAGAATCAACACTGCACTTCCTCTGTTCAAATAAACCCAATTAACCTATTTTAGTTACCACCAGGTTACATTTATGTCCAGTTAACCATCAAGGGTATTTCCAACTGGACAGGTGTGATTTAAGTTCACACATTAATGTTACCACCAGCTGGATTACTTTGGGTTCAGTTTACCCACTGGGTATCGCCAGCTGGGTACATTTGATTTTAGAACACCCATTGAGGGTACTACCAGCCAGATACATCTGAGTTCAGTAAATCCAGCTAAAAGTATGTGTTATCATCCATTATACAGTCTGCTAAATACTTTTTCCTTAATAATCTGAAAACATTAAATGGTTCCATTCACAACTACACAACATTCCATAAAGCATCTACTGACAACCAGCTAAAATGGATTACAGCAATACAGTGTGTAATATTGAAATATATATATATATATATATATATATTATGCTAAAGACATGTAATCTGTGCATTCCTTAAACCTTCTTCATTACACTGGACTATATAACATACAAGGTAGATATTGTCAAATAAAGAAATAACAAGCCATTCCATAACATCAGTTTCTGTGCTTGTGGCAGGGCTGGTTATATTTTTAATTGTAAGTATCTCCTGTGTAATAGACAGAGGCAATAATTAGCCATTCACCTCCAATTGCTGCTAATACATGGCTGAAAGAAATATGTATCAATGTAATTAGTAGTAATTAGTAGTTACTGAATAATCTTGGGATATTCTAATGATAAAGTAGTTAGTTCTTTGTTCCATGGATTTTGTCTTTGTGCCTTTACTATAAAACACAAGATCTAATTTCTTTTAGGCTTCTTGTTTCTTTCCTTTCCTAGATTCCCAATGCTTTTAAATCCAATACTGTATTATTTATATTCAGAAACGGAATGATCCATTATAGTAAGGCAGGTTCATGCATTAGTTAACTTACCTCCATGGACGGTAGTCAGTGGCAGTGCAGACCTGGAAATTAATAGCCCAGTGTGGTGTCAGCTCCCTGCAGTAACTGTGCAGTCCTGTTCTACAGACTGGAACTTGCTGTCTGTCCCTGGGGAAGTCTAGATTAGTCTGTTAGCAGTGTGTATGCAGAGAGAGGGCAGAGCTTTCATCAGACTGACAGGCTGAATTACTGCCAGAGCAGAGGGTACCTGACTCTCCCACTCCTTCTCTCTCTGCCCCCTCTCTTTCCAAAGCTGCTGGATTTCTTAGTGGTCGGGAGATAATCAGTAACCCAGAGATAGAGGAGGAAGTATAATGAGGTCCAGTCTGTCATTTAATGTGCATAGAAAATTAAGTGAAATTGAGGATTTACTTTAAATGTATTATGTATTTCATTTCTCGTTATTGATGGTTGAGCACATGGGGCCTGATTTACCCAGGCGTGCTGTGCTAAAAATAGGTATTAAACTCGTGCTAATATGTAAGTTTTAATTTAAGGGCTGGACTTGCCTTCAATGATAGTTTATAAACAGGTAAACCACCCCCCATAACCCTAAATGCTAATAGTTTGAAATGTGAAATATATAAGTCTAACCTGAAATCCTGTACAATGTCCTGTTTCCCCTGTTTCTACTTCCTGGTTCTTCCAGTTAGAAACTGACAGTTATGGATTTGACAGTTGACATCACAGCCAATGACTGAATGTTAATCCCCTGTCTGCCTCTTCTGAGCATGCCCAGGCTCAGTACAGGGCACTAAATTGTTCAGTTTCCATGAAGCATCCAGAAGCCTAGCAGGCATACAGTAATGAATTCATAGGACAAAGTAGCATATATCAACATATTTTAAAGAGGCCATTATTTCTAAAAGATGTTATTTTGAGGGTGGAGTTGTGCTTTAAGCCTATACATCAATAGGACACAATTTACAGATACACATGTCAATCCAGTGTATGGCAGTAGGTTTTTCAAATGGGCCACACTGATGTGCCTTTAGTGGGCCAGAGGTGCACCGGTAAATTTTGGTAATTAATATATTTTACCCAGTCTTTTGTTTTTATTTTTGACTTGCCTTAAAGGGACAATTCAGTGGAATTTATCAATATTTGTTAAATTGTTAGTTTGTGTAATGCATATTTAGTTATTCTACATATTCTCTTCCATTTTGAAAAATAGGTTGATTTCATACCCTTTGCTGTTCCCTGCTGTTGACATTAGTGAGCTGACATTTCAGGTTCTAACAGTCCTTCTTCTTCCCAGGATGCACCACATCCTTGGAATATTCCTAACAGTTATTTCTACTGATTGGCTGTTGGATGGGTCAAAGATGCTCAGATCTCTACTGAGCAACTGAATCAACCCAGGTGCTGGATCCAGTGTAAGACCTAGTGGCGTAACTACCACCCCCGCCGTTGCGGGGGGCCTGGACGGTAGTAAGGCCCGCCCCAAATCTGCGCAGGACGACCAGGTTTTAAACAGGAGATTACTCGTATGAATAAAATATACGCGCAATCAGCTGTTTAAAAGACCGGACCCGGACTTCCAGTTCAGTGCTGGCCGCGCATATACTTGATTCATACGCGCAAGGGGGGGCCCGGGTCCCTTCAGGTACGCCCTGGCAAGACTATAATGGTCTCTATTAGGGGTCCTGCAAACAGGAAGTCAGTATTTCAGTTGCATTTATTTATACACAGACGAAATGCTAAATTGGCAGATTAAGGTCATTGGGATGAAAAAATATTGCTTTTTTCTGAAAAATACATGTATTTGCTCTGAACTTTCCCTTTAAGCTAGGTAGGTACACACTTATGGTTGCAGCCAGGACCCACAATGCCTGACAAACATTGTTGATGATCCTCTGGCCTGACCTAATGCCCTTATACGAATCAATAGGCCCCTGTATCGGATTTCCATTGGGCGTTGTGGGTCCTGGCTGCCATTGTAAGTATGTAACTTAGGTATAGTATAGTATAGTATTTGAGGTTGAATAAAGAGTGGCAATCAGAAATTTCCCTGGATCAACTCTACTTTACGTATCAATACCAGTAACTTGCAACATTCCTTGTTTGCAGAAACTCATCCAGCTTTTTTTTGAAACTGACCAATGAACCTGCGATAACAACATCTACTGGAAGACAGTTCCATAGCTTTACCATTCTCACAGTGAAAAACCCTTTCCGAGCTTGAAGCCTAAACCTTTTTTCTTCAAGTCTTAAGGGATGTCCTAGTGTCTGACATGTTCTATTGGTGAACAATGCCCCAGATAGTTTATTATATGGCCCATTAATGTATTTATACACAGTAATCATATCCCCACAATATAATAAGTATAAATTGTAATAGCATTTCTATATAGAATCTACATATAGTGATTATTTTCAAAATCTATAGTAATATACACCAGAAAGTGTATGGTTATTCCAAAAGTGTCTGGTATTAAGAGCACAACAAAAAATTGCTTTGCTTAGTGGGAGCCATTGGTGTGTGAGAGAGAAATAGAATAGAGAGAAAGTGAGAGAGAGGGAGAAATAGAGAGAGGTGATGTCACAATAGGTGGGGTAGTTAAAGACATTTGATTTTCTGACCTGAAAGTAGCGTATTTGCACAGGAGTATGGATTGATATTAATCTAGTTACACATTTACATTGTTATTTTCAACTTCTATGGATCATCAAACCTTTGTAGGGTCCCTTTGTTTACAATGCAGCTAAACCACGTCCATAAATCAGAGAACCCATCATCTAATCCAAACCTGTTTTCCAGTTACTTTATCCTTGGGTTGATTATATAACCAAAGCTAAAAATGTCATTAGAATTTTATTGTAGAATAAAAGGAAACAGGCTTAATATCTTTCCCATAAGCAAATCAAATAAATCATTTTAAAAATGTTATATTTATAATCCAGAAAGGATTTCTGTTGAAAATGTGTCTTAATTCCAGTAACCATAGAAGTACATTTCCTGGTATGAGAATAATGCTGCAGTGTCACTTATTATCCTAAGTTATACTGTAGACTGAGGTTCGGGTCCCTTTGGAAATCCGGTGGAACAAATTCTCTGTTGTTACGATCTTGGAGTACTTCCTTTTACTTTTCTGCTTTCCCATGTAAGCAATATGTGGATCAGTAATCTGAGAGAATAGGAGAGGCATAAAGTCTTGCACAGTAACACAGTAAGCTTGAGGCGAAGATTAGAGAGGGTAGCCTTTGAAAGAAGATCATTCCTGTTCCAATGACCCTAGTAATAAAAAAATAAGAGTATTGTATTTCATTTTGCTCCCAATCCTTAAAAGGAATATTAAGTCCTTCATGAAATAAAAGCACTCAACCGTGTGACAAAAATCAAGATATTTCTAAGAACACGGTGGCTCAGTGGTTAGCACTGATGCCTTGCAGCGATGAGGTCCTGGGTTCGATTCCACCCTTGGACACATCTGCAAGGAGTTTGTATGTTCTCCCCCTGCTTCCGTGAGTTTCCTTCAGGCACCCTGGTTTCCCCCACAACCATAAAGACATACTAATAGGTTGTTTGTGTCAAATAAATGTGCTTAGATTGTAAGCTCTTCAGGGTAGGGCCTGATGTAAATGTATACATGCAATTGTAAAGTGCTACGGAAGATGTTGGCGCTATATAAATCCACAAAAATAATATAATAATATTATTAATAATAATAACCTTTGTAAAGATAAACAGGAGAAAAATGGACAACACAACAGTACTGCTGTTTGTACAACCTTTATAACGCAAGGGGCAATGTACTAGTCATCAAAGTAATTTAGCAAAGGGGGGAATAAAATAGACTAAAGCCCCATTAATGTAAGCATTAGGCTCGGACCTTCCTCAAAATATTTGCTATACTTTGCTATTGTAACGTTCCAAAATCACTGAATATTCCTTCAGCCCAGATACCCCAATCTTCCCCACTCGCTTTACCCATAGTCAAGCCTGTTTGCCGGGAGTCTTGAAGTGCATTACTGATTACAAGGTTAACACCAGGACTTAAAGGGCAAGTCCAGCCCCAAAATGAAAACTTACATACAGGTAAATCATCCCCCAAAACCCTAAACAGTAATAGTTTAAAATCTGAAATATAAAAGTCTAACCTGAAATCCTGCACAATATCCTGTTTCCCTTCTACTTCTTGGTTATTCCAGTTAGCAACTGTCAGTTATGGATTTGACAGTTGACATCACAGCCAATGACTGAATGTTAATCCCCTGTCTGCCTCTTCTGAGCATGCCCAGGCTCAGTACAGGTTTCAGAAGCATAGCAGGCATACAATAATGAATTCATAGGACAAACTATGATATATCAACATATTTTAAAAAGGCCATTCTTTCTAAAAGATGTTATTATTGAGGGTGGAGTTGTCCTTTAAAGGGCATCTATACCGAAAAATAGGTTATTTTAAATTGACCATAACTGAACACTATAATTCTTCCCAACCATCACTGTATAATTTTTTTTGTTGATCTGCCCCCTATTTCTTTAGATAGCCAATCTAAAATTTCTTATATTTTAGCTGTCAATCAAGTTCCTTGCTCTCAAAAACTATTCTTCTGTGAGTAGTTTTACTGTAGCTGGAATGGTGATAGAGTTTTGACAGTTGGAATGCTGTGTGCAGGCTTGACAGTTGGTTTGTGGGGAAAAAGTTAGGTCGGATGGAAGTGGTTAAAAGAGGGAGGGGGGATACTGCTCCTGAGCAAAATGTGTGCTGGATTGAAGGCATGCAGCAACACTCACAAATCAGAGCAAGTGCTACTTACATGTATTCAATTATAGATTAAGATGAGGCAAAGTAATTTTTTCAGTACAGTGTCCCTTTAATATTGATTTAAAAGTAGATATTTTCTGGTCCACACAGCAGACCGGAAATAGCAATACTCTTGCTAGTCAATACAGGTTAGAAGCCTCTGCATACTATCTATTAAAATTAAATATGTGGCTACCTAAAGGGTGTACTGGTTAGACAATGAGCTTTTGATTGTGTGAACCCAGTAAACATGTGATAGGGACATCCAAGTGTAATATTCATTGGGATTTGTTAATATGTGCACTGTACAGGCAGGATAGCAATATTTGGCATCTCTGTTATAATAGCTTTCCCTTGGTGATCTTAAAGTTGGCTTTGAGAACTAAGCTCTTCTCTTCTGCTTTCTCTAATGATTTTACTTTTCATTACCTCATTCTTCTCTTCATCTGTCTTGTATTTTTATTGCTTTTACTGTTCTTGTTTTTTCTTATCCCAGGGTTGGTCTGTCATTTTCACTTTTAATATTTGTTTAACCCTCTTGATTTCTCCTCTCACTTTTCATTGTCCCATAATGTATTCATTTTCCTCTTATGTGCTAATTTTCCTTTTTCTGTTTTACCGGAATCTTTGTTCCTTTTCTTAAACTATTACAATTGATTATTTTCTCTTCCGTGTTCCAATTTGCACCCTTAACCGTTATCCCCCATTCAGCTACCTCATATACCTTTAAACATCCTCTTCCTCTAGCGAGTCGCCTTTCCCCCCCAGATTCCCTTTCTGTCATTTTCATCCTATCATCCCTCCATCTCTATATTCTGTACTGTCCCTCTGTATTCTTTCATTCATTTTAGCTTTTTTTCCCCTATAACCATTTTTCACATTGTTCTCCCTCTCACTTTACTGCAAGTGCCTTCTGCTCTCCACACACACTCCTGCTCCTTCTAGACCACAATCAACTCCTATGCACAGGTGGAGTTTAAAGGACAACTAAAGTCTCAGAACAATATTCTTTCAGAAGGAATAGCACTTTAATATAAAAACAGTGATCTGTGTCTCACCTCTAATTTTGATATTTACCATTCTAACATGGGGTTCGTGTTTTATTTTCCAACATCCCAGTATCACACAGTGTGGTCACTGACCATTATGTTCTTTACACATGCTCAGTCCTAAGATACTGCAGCAGCTTACTAGTTGGTCACACCCACTAGTAGCCTCTAGCCAACCTTTTATAGGTCAGATTAGGCAAGGGAGCATGTGACTGAGGTCATGGGTGTGGCCAGTCACTGTACTTACACAGTTATTTCATCCAGTTCCGGGGTTACATTTACTTTAATGCTATTTACTGTAGTGGGATTCTACAGTTTATTCATGTTTTAGAGGGGATATTTTCAGATTCTGGAGTATAAAAGTTTGGGTTTAGTTCTCCTTTAAATATCTAATCCAATATCCAGTCCAATTAAAGGACAACTATACCGAAAAAGAACTTTAGAAAAACACACTTTTTTTTTTTGGTTTGCACATCCAGTGATGTAATTGTGTCCATTAACAATCATGGATCTACAAGTTTAAAGTTGATAAATTATGCACCATGTTTATATAACTTTCTTTTATATTGGGCGCATTAGAAAAGTTTGATCTGACAATACCAATTGTACAATGCTGCAATCATATAATTGGTGTTGGGCCCTTTTAGTAGACTAATTAAACCTGATGGTAATTTTCAATCAGAAAAAAGCACAGCCTTCACTAGGTGGATAGATAATCAAGAAAAATATGAAAACATGGTCCCCAATTTTATACTTATAATTACAGTCTTTTGTATTACTTGATATCATATAACGGTCAATACATCAATCCTACCAATTGGTTGTAATCATTGTTGGCTGCAGATCTGGTCATGTGTATCAGTCTTCCGATGGCTACCCCTTAAAAAGCTGGGTGCATACTGCAGAATTGTTGCAGATGACAGATTCAATTGTCATCAGCTACTCACATGCCTACTCACATTCCCGACACACTCTGCGTAGGGAGATCACTCAGGTGGCCACTCAAAGCCACTAATGGAAACTTTCGCTGCTTAAAGATTCCATGGTTGTTTGGGGTTCAATGTTTTTTTGTTACACACATTGTTGATAATTGCTCATATGTGTACCCAGCTTAACCAATAAAAAAGTGTCAACAAATTGAATTTGTGTGGTTGATTTATACATGCTGACAAAATATCAGGGTCATTTGAACATGTTTGCAAATACCTAGTGTCCGAAACAGTATAAGGCCTTCTCCTCCACTGGTTTCATGGTAGGGCTCAGTCTAGAGCACCACCTCCTCCCCGTTCTGTGTGAACTTCAAACTCAAGACTGTGAAAGTATCAGACATGGAGCTGTGCCAGGAATTTATTGGGGGCCGACAATTAACTAAAACCTAGAAAACTTAATTAATTGTGGCACTGCCCAGCAGGGAACTGTAACAAACAGGCCAGGGCCGTGAGCAGTGTCCATGGCCCTACTTCACAAATTACACTGCACACACACAAGAGACTTTTTTTTTCTTTTTTAACACCAAGTGTGAAATGTGGACAACACTTCATTATATTACAGAGGGGGCTGGGGAGCAGACTAGACCTTATGCAATCTTTTATTCTGTCTGGCGTGGTCTGTAACAGGGAGCTGAAATGGTTCTTTCAATCATATTAGGGTAAGACTGAAATCTAGACTGATACACAGTACCTGGCTTTTTACCATTTATTTAACTTCATGCTAAAAATCGTGTTTCCATTAAAAAATTACAGTGTGGTGCATGTTCTATAGGGTCTCCGGGCAATGCTGATAGATTAATGATAATAATGCACAATTTAGATATTGTAGTTTTATTACACGAGGAATATCTAAAATACTAAGCCTGTAAGTGGAATGCCATAACCAAAACTACTACCAAACCAAACTACTACCATAACCAAAACTGGTGACAGTGTAGGACAGTTTTTAGCCATCCAGATTATCTATCTAGTACATTGATGCCCAACCCACATGCGGCCCGACCGTTGAAAATCATGGCCTGCAAATAGCCATGGCAGTTGGACAGTCTGGGTGGCGGGGCAGGGCTATCTGGGTCGGCATGTGGGCAGTCTGGGGGCGGAGCTAAAAAGTATCCCAGTAGCTGCAGCCCCCAGCCTGGGCCAAGTTAGGCACCCCTGATCTAGTAATATCAAGTCAGATATGTGGTTTAGTACTATTTTGCATCTTTCCCTCATCAATTTAGCAATTTACAACTGAAACATTGTTAATAGGATTTTTAAGACACCAGCTATGTTACAAAGACAAATAATATACAATACTTGCTAAACACCTTTATACAGTTATTTGTGGAAAATGTGCCTTATTATCAGTGCACACCCAGCTAGGGTATGCTGCTGAGATGAATGAGGAGAACTAAACAGGGAAGCAGAATAGAATAGAAGAATAAATTGAGGAGAAGGGTCAGTGAAATAAGGGAGAGAGGAGGGCAATTAAATTAATAAAAAGATAGAGGAGAATAAAAAACAAGAATAGAATAAGGGGGACAGGTAGCAAAATGGAAAAAAAGGGGGGAAAGAAAAATGGAGGTAGGGAGCAAGAGGATCCAAATAATAGAAAGTGAGAATGTATAGTAGAGAAGAAGGAGAAGGAGGAACGATGGGAACATAGAACTATTGGACAGACACCCCTCTCACACATGCTCTGCAATCAGCAGTCATGCACAATAAAAAATGTACACAAAAGATCCGCAGTACCTATATTCATCCAGATTATTTAGGCTATATTAACACGAGTGGTCAAACTGAGTGGTCCAGACATTTGTTACATACAGTATAGCTCTCCTCTAGCAGCAACCATCGTGGGGCCACTCAGGAAACGTTCAGTGAAAAAGCCATTTCCCGTTTATCTGAAAGTAGCCTTAGTGTAAAGCAAACAGTAGTATTAAAAGAATCATGTTATCAAAATAATTGTTCTCTTGATATAGGTGCAAAAATATGTATTATTGCTTTTTTCTTTAGTCCTTGCTTTCATCTGTCTTTAGTTCATGGATTGTAAGAATGTACAGTACTGGATATAGAAGTGGCCCTGTTTAAAGATGGGATGTACATACATTCACCAAAGTGGGTAGAATGGCCAGTATGATTAAAGCAACATTGCAAATCCCTTTGTACCCGGTAATGGCATTATTAACAAAGGTTGGTTATTGGTTACAAAGAAGCTGTCAATTTGCTGGTAATCCCTTGCAGTTATAGACAGCTATGTCTGATGTCAGATGTGGCCATTTATAAGGTCATAAATTCTAGATACAGTAAAATGTCTTATTTCCCTCTATTATATGAGACATGATCACAGTGTTTCATTCCTTGGCAAAAACTGAAAGCAAAACTGAACGGTTGTTTTTGCTCTAGATACATTTTTAAAGATTTTATTACTGTTGTTTTGGTTTTGATAATGGGTAGATTTTTTCCCCCCCTGAAAATGATGTGTGATGTTTTATTAAGTGTTATAAATAAGCGCAGATGTTTGCTGGGTACATTACCCTCTCTTTTATTTCTTGGATCGAAAAAACAAAATGGAACGTTGCGTGCTTTGTGAACCCTCTGTAATTTCTAAAACAATAACAAAATAAAATCACAAAAAAAAAAATAAACCTTTCTGGGGTTAAAAGCACTTGTACAGACCTAGGAAATGATAAATATATTGTAAAATGTATCCGTGTAGTAATTAGAAGTTTTAATCATTTCTTTTAAATGTGTATTTTGATTTGTGGTTTGGCCAAACAATAACTGCAACAATGCCCCTCCACACCAAGTACCAATGATAATTATGTTATGACCCCCCAAAGCCAGAGACCTGGAGGGAGGACACAGAGATGACCAGTGAAGATTGAGAAGAATATCTCACTTTAGAAATATAGTTAGGCACTTTATTAGCCCCATTAGCTAGGCCTACTGTATGTCCCCTGCAGCTAGAGGAGTGGCCACACATACACACACATATGCAGGCAATATCTGCCCCTACTGCCTTCCTAATTGAAAAGAAAAAAGAAATGCTAACGCCCAGTCTGGTGATGCCAGCTCCCTATCCCCATTTGCATTCTGGAAAATTAATAAAAGTGAGACACAACACACTACCTAGGCAAGTCTGAAAAAATGTAAAAATAATAGGGAAATACATGACCAATACAAAAACCAACACTACATTTAAAAAGACACACTATCCCTAAATGAGTAGTGTTTACATTGTGCTCCCACAGACATACATGTTGTAAGGTAAGGGGTATAGGAAAAGGGGCAACTATACTGTCTGTATTTACTGTCAAAAAACATAGCTGAACAAAAGGGTTAAGAGTATATATCAATATTGAAGGTAATTGCCCCTAGGGAAGGATTTATCTACCAAGAACATGTTTCACCTGTAATTAGCTTTCTCAACACTCAAAATGATAACATAGTACGGTAACAAAATGATGGAAGTGGAATCCATCCAATTCAACCTTTATAAACTACCAATAAGCCCTTATTAATAGTTCATCCTGAGGATGGCAAAAAAAAAGTTAAAAAGGGCAATCGGAAAGTATCCCCGGATCAACAAGAACTAAATCTATGAATAACAGTAATTCTCAATATTTTTGGATTTTAGAAACTTATCTTTAGAAACTTAAAGTTATTACCACATCTGCTATTTCACCATTCTCACTGTAAAGAAACCTTTCATTCTAATCTAAAAGGATTTCCACGAGTCCTCTGAAATGACCCATTGGTGCACCAGAGAGTTTATTATATGGCCCATTAATTTATTTGTATAAAGTGATCATATCCCTGTGCAAATCTCACTTCTCCAATGTAAACAGCCCTAATTTGTCTAATAGGTAAGTATCCAGTTTAACCATGTTAAACTGCTCTTGAACCCAAAATTGAGATTAGTATAAAGGGTATGTTTTTTTTAACCCGCAGAAGCATTTAATTTTTACATATACGGGGTTATTCAATAAAAGTTCTTATCGTTTAAAATGGTGCTAATCTTGCCCCAACCAATCAAATTTGAAAGCTAACATCTGATTGGTTGGGGCAAAATTAGCACCATTTTTAACTATAAGAACTTTTATTGAATCTCCCTGAATATTTTTGCTTTATATTTTTTTTTATTGCCCTATTTTGTTTTGCTATGAATTATCAGCCATTGCTTGTGGGTCTGCCTTGTGATCTATTACCAGTAGTACTATTAAAACATAATGTCTAAAACTCATTTAATAACTGGCCACAAGGATTCAGACCAGTCTGTACACTTTGGGCTACTCCCAATTCCCATAGTAAACAGATGGCCCGGCCTCATAAATCACTACATGCAAAATACCCAGTGTTGCAAAAAATATACAAAAAAATAGAGTCTAGCTATCCTTTCAAAATCTTTTTTTTTTTTTCAGCCATAGTCACTATACATATAATTGATGTACAGAAACCCCATGAATGATTTGTCCCTCACATTTATACCACTATTAACAACAAGAAAGTATTTGACAGCTATGAGCACCATCCTTGTATCTTTCTTTCAGGTCAATCAAAAATGTTTATTTTGTATTAACACCTGTGCATAGAGTGACCCCTAGTGGATTTATGTGGATATTTAAGCCCTCTTAGTTAGCTGAATGTGTTATCACTTACGATAAAATATATTAAAAAAGAAATGCCATATCACATCTGATTCCAGAGGAGAGACTTAGTTATTTGCTAATTAGGAATTACAAAATGAATGTAGACTCATTTACATTTTAGTTGTAGCTTTTCTTTAACTTTTGGAAATACACTTAAAGGGTTTCTATACTTAAAGGGCATATCCACCCCCCAAACTATAATTTAACCCACTACTGGCCCCACTATGTAGTGTGTAAAAATCCTTACCTCACATCCCAGCTCCATATGGTTCTCCTGTAATCCCTCCCAAAGTCCCCAAAACTGCCCAGCAGGAGTACTGCACAGTCCATATAGGACTCTGCCTCCTTTGTCCCCTCTGGGAGAAAAATGTCATGCGCAGTTCAGCCCTACCCCCTCCCTCTCGATTTTGTCTCCCTTCCCCTAGCTACCCTTTTGATATAATGTACTTCTTCGTCCCCCAGCCCCAAACGCATTAGCATTATTCACAGAAAGCCCCCCGATCTTTACTTACCTTCCCTCTTTCCTCTGCCATTCTGAACTCCCGGCAGCTGCGTCCATGATTGGCTGCCTCTCAGCCAATCACAGAGGCAGCTGCTGGTCCCGCCCCCTGCTTGCAGTTCTGTGCAAGCAGAGAGCTGAGGCAGTGCGGCGAAGGAGAGAGGCATGGTAAGTAATTATCGGGGGACTTTCTGTGAATAATACTAATGCGGTTGGGGCTGGAGGAGGGAGCAGTACATTATATCAAAAGTTATGTAGAAGGGTGGACATGCCCTTTAAAAAAAATTTAGTTTAAATTGACCATTACTGGAAACTATAATTCATCCCACTCACCGCTGTACCGTTTTTAGTTAATCTGCTCCCTTTTTATTTAGATATGCAATCTAAAACATCTGTCAATCAAGTGCCTTGGTATCAAAAACTCTTCTTCTGTGAGCAGTTTTGCTGTAACTGGAATGGTGACAGAGTTTTGACAGTTGGAATGCTGTGTGCTGTTTTGACAGTTGGTTTGTGGGGAAAAAAGTCAGGTCAGATGGAAGTGGGAGTGGTTAAACGAGGAATGGGGATAATGCTCCTGAGCAAAATGTGCTGGATTGAAGGTATGCAGCAAAACACACACCTCAAAGTGCTACTTACAAGTATTTATTTATAGAATAAAATGATGGAAAGTCGTTTTTTTCAGTAAAGTGTCCCTTTAATTATCTTGGGTTGTAATCTAAGTCATTATGTGGCCATTGAAATATTATGGTGCAGGAATTGAGTTCAGTGTATTGGTCTGCCCCGTTAAACAGCGCCAGTTTCTAATGCAGACCCAGGGAATTACCCACCTCTGATATAGCCGACTATGTCCACTTTGTCCCTATGTAAAATACAGTGGATATATTTTAATTTATCTGTAAAAACTGCACAGAACTGTCACAACCCCCCACTCTGGTCCGTCTATTCACTTTTCTGTTATTGAAAAATGCACTCTAACTAAAAAAGTCAAACAGAAAGGAGACAGGAGATGGTGAACATAAATACAGCACACACTAAAATATTGTAATGAAAATATACACCATATATAGTAAATTGCCACCACATTTTTAGACAAGGTTTGTTTTGGGATATACCGTATATACTCGAGTATAAACCGACCCGAGTATAACCGAGGTACCCAATTTCAGCTAAAAATCCTAATAAAGTTGTGACTCGAGTATAAACCGAGGGTAGAAACTTGGCATGCTTTATTAGCTGGGAGTTGTAGTTTCCAAACATCTTGAATGCCAAGTGAGGGTGGCATTCAAGTGTTGGGAACTACAACTCCCTGCTAATAAAGCATGCTGGGAGTTGTAGTTCCCAAACATCTTGAATGCCACCCTCACCCTCCCCCTCCCACCCAGTTCAGACCTGTGGGCTCTTCTCCCTGTGGGTCTTCTCCATCCAAGCAAGGGCCAGCATTGAAGAAGCATCTTGCATTGAAGAAGCATCCTTGCATTGAAGAAGCATCCTGCATGAAGAAGCTGCATTCCGGCCAGCTTACCTTACCATTCCGGCAGCCGCACGATCTTCTCTGCACTGGCGCGCCGACTGACGTCACTGCCCGGCGCGGGCTGTGACGTCAGGCCGGCGCGCCAGTGCAGAGAAAGATCGTGCGGCTGCCGGAATGGTAAGGTAAGCTGTGACTCGAGTATAAACCGAGTCTGAGTTTCAGGCTGATTTTTCAGCCTGAAAAACTCGGTTTATACTCGAGTATATACGGTACTCAGAATGGACAATTAGCCTTTAAATTATTTTATCATTTATTAAAAATACAAAAGCATGCATGAAAAGATAAAGAAAATGCTTTATTAACTAATTGAAACTTAAGATAGAACACAGTTAAAAATAAAGGTGAAAAGAAAGTAATAATGGCACTCATGTCCGTGAGCTAAGTCCATGAAAACTTGGAAAAAAGACAAAAATCCCAAATCCAAGATGGAAACCAATATACGGTCAGTCCAACTGGCTAGTGTTGTGTCCTTGTTGATAGTAAATTGTCAACTGGTGGGCTGAGTCTATTGCCCTCTCCTGAATCGGGTAGTGGTTTGGTCCATAAGAGGGTGTGTTTGTCCCCTCCCTGGGAGGTGTATCCAGCTTTTTGGAGAGGAACTTTGGTATCTGTTTCCCTCTATATGTGCACTACACTCAACATACATACCACATACAAAATATAAACCATTCGTGGCCCGCTAATTTTATACAATCCAGAGATACCAAACATGATTTATTTACAAGTTTGTATGACCAAGAAGTAAAATATCTTATGTTCCCCTTGTGAATACCAACCTATAAAATGTATGTACAGATGTGCCTGCGTTCCAGTATCAGCCGACATTATTTGGGAAAATATAACATAAATCCTTCCCTTGAATTATTAGGCAATATGAATTGGCTGGGCCTCCTGCTGTTTTCATGCCAAAAAGTCTGGGGTTATACTGGTTGCTTTGCTGCTTTGATATTTCACACATTTTCCTTTTTGAAATACATAACCCTGCTGAGTCAGATCACAAATGGAGATGGGGGAATAAAACTGTAGTTCTACAAATGGTCAGTCAGAGGTTTTATTAATCATTTAAGTACCTCTGGGTTGAAATTAGTGGGAGCATATTGATTGACACTGCTAATAAAGTGAAATAAAATGGAAAATTACTGCTGCCATTATAAATGACACTCGTGTTCTTAACGAAAACAATGTATACATCTGTGTCATTGTCTGATCCCAGACCCCAATATACGGTTCACACTGGATTGACACTTTGTCATCTTAAAACTAAAATCCTTAAAGGACAACTGTATTGTCTAATCTTGCCTAGATCTTAGTCTGATGAAGTCTATCCAATGGAAAGAAGCACTTCTTGTAGAACATGTCTTCCTATTGCTTAGGCCATAGGCCAAAAAGTGGGAGGAGCAACAGCCGTACAGTTGTCCTTTAATTAGTGGTGTGGTCTTGGTTTAGTCTTTATGCTTGTATTTTTTTTTTGCTTTTTCACCAGAATGGGTGTGGATTTACTGGCCAGGTCAGTGGCCTTGTGGCAACTAGAGAAATCCAACCTATATATAATGGGTGCTCCAATAGTCGGCTCCTCCTACACTTCAGCACACTGACAATTGGATGCTAGCTAGTCTGTATAACTAAGTCGGGGCTGGCAAAAAACTAAATTGCCTTGATTGGTTGTGTCCATCATGTGTATAATTGCTATATCGAAAAAAACTGCCGTTTTGTGACTGTGCGAATCCAGTAAAATTTCTTGAATTTCGTAAAATTTCAAAAGCCAAAATTTTACTGTGAAACCAACTTCATGGCAAAACTTTGTCCATCTCTGCCGTCATCCTAACACCAGTCCCTGTCTAGAGGCAGTAATGGGAACACATGTCTATATTTAAATTGCAGATGAAAAGAGAGGAAATGCTGAAAGCAGAGATAGAGGCTTAAAAACAAAATGGAAAAAAATCTAATGTTCTAAAGGAAGCGAGTGGGTGGCCTGGCAGCCGATGGAAATGGCATCTCCAACAAACAGAAAAATGTTTTTCAAAACTAAAGTTCATCAGGATTTTCCAGCCCTGCCTTTGCACATTGTTTTCAGGGAAAAATAAAAGAAATGTTGTAAATGGAAAACTCAACATTACAAGGGGTTTAGAAGAGAAAGTAACCGTTTCCTAGTTTAAGCCAACCATGAAGGACATAAGCAAGCAGGTCAAGTAAAAAAAAAGATACAATTTCCTCATCAACTTTTTTTAGCTGTTCATGTATAGTTTAAAGGATATATCCACCCTCTTAACTTAACTTAATTATACCTCTTGAATAGTAAACTCCCAAAAAACTAATTGTCACTATACTTACCTTTACCAAAAATGCTTCTAATCTTACACAGCACAATCACTTGCTGGCTGGAAAAACACCTCCTCTGCTGCTGTACATGTAATTGACGGCCACACCAGGAAGCAACAGAGCGAAGGACCTCTGTGAGGGAAGTTTAGAAGCCTTTTGGTAAAGGTAAGTATAGTGATGCGTGAGTCTAGGGGTTCTTATTCAGTAAGTAAAGGTAAGAGGGTGGACATGTCCTTAAAGGTATTACCAAAATACCAGAAAGAAAAAGTTGCTCAAAGCCATATAAATCTATTGTGATAAAAGAGGGCGTTTACAAATTAAAAGCACAATAATTAAAATGTGTTTAAAATGTAATTTTGATTTTAAAATTGTGCATGTGTTTGCCTGTGTCGGGGAGACTCAGTGTACGCACAGATCTGTTGCATGTATTCAAAAGTGTCAGGTTGTCTTTAATTACGTGCCTATTTAAAGTAAATGAGTAAAATATGTCTAAAAATTCCCAGAAAACACAAATACCCAGATAAAACAGTAGCATGCTTTTTCTATGTGTCCTGGATGTTCATTCTGAGCTTTGGCAGCAAATAGCTGGCCTTAAAGTCACACAAAAAGTTTGTACAGATTTGGTATGTGCCAAAAGCTGGAATCGTATTAGTTCATTGGATTAGCAAGGGGCATTACAGAGTGATAGTGGCTATCAGGGCTAGGACGCACTGGAGAATGCCTGATCGTAATGCTGAATGATTGTGCGTGCTTGCATGTAGTGGGGCCACATCAATAGGCTATTACATCCTGCAATTGGTTTGCGGATCTAAAATGTGCTAGTAGGGCCTAGCCCACAATACAAAATCCACTATTGGTTGTTTTGTCGAATAGAAAAGAATCCCCCTAATTATGAATTAGTGACCTACAATTTAGAAAGAGTGCATACAATTTAGAGAAAGGGCCCCATATCATAACATTGCCACAGGCCCCATTCAGTCCTAATCAGAACCTGGCCTATAACCAGAATATGATTCCTGCTCAGCAAGTGCGCAATTTTGTCTTTCTATTTCTGGCATTTTAATGACTTTTCTTCATTTCTGCACATCAACCATAATTATAATGACTTTATGATTATTTATCATTGTCCTCACTTATAATTATTCCATTATTTCCATGCAAGACCTATATCGTGCCATACTGTGTAGAGCCCATCTCATTCCAACGGTGCATTGCAGAACGCCATGTTAACTCTCCATCTATAAAGAGACACTAAAATATTTTCTGATGGGATGCATGTAATTTATTGGAAACACAAGTGCAAGGATTCTGTATCAGCAGGAATACTAATACACTGTATAATTGTTTGGTTCTAGCACCATCTACTGGCTAGCTTGACAACATATTTTAAACGAACACTGTTCGTTCCTTAGGGAAAGATTTTTTTCACTAAGGACAGGTAAAGCACAGAATATATAACCCATACTGTGGATTTATTCCAATATAATAAGTTCTGGAATCACATTAAGGAATTTCCTATGCACAACAATTGTATTTATATACTGTGTATAAATACATTAACAGGCCATACAATAAACTATCTGGGGCATTGTTCACCAATAGAACATGTCAAAGGACAGAAGGACATCCCTTAAGACTATGAAAAAAAGACGTTTAGTCATCAAATTCAGAAAATGGTTTTTCACTGTGAGAAAGGTAAAGCTATGGAACTGTTTTCCAGTGGACGTTGTGATGGCAGGTTCATTGGTCAGTTTGCAAATAAGGAATGTTGCAAGTTACTGGTATTGATATATAATCAATACCAGTAACAATCAACATAATAGAGCTGATCCAGGGATATTTCCGATTGCCACTTGGAGTCAGGAAGGAATTTTTTTTCCTCTTCATTGATTTGGTGTTTTTTTGTTTTGCCTTTCTCTGGATCAACAGTTAGGCAGGAAGTGTGGATATTGCTGAGTAGGTTGGACACCATACCCGTCCTACCCCATACCTGCACTACACCATACCTCTACCAAAAGCTTTCTACACTATACCCTTCCTTTACCATACTCATCCAACACTGTGCCATTCCGACCTACACTATAACCATCCTACACGTACCCTTTCAATACCATACCTGTCCTAAGCCCTACCCTTTCTATACTATACCCATATTACACCACCCCTTCCTATACCATACCCTTACTACACCATTCCTGTTCTAGACTACACTTCCTACACCATACCTTTCTACACTATACCTGTACTTAAGCATACCCAACCTACACCATACCTGTCCTAAGTCCTACCCTTTCTACACTATACCCATCTACACCACCCCTTCCTATACATACCCATACTAACCATCCTGTTCTAGACTACACTTCCTACACCATACCCTCTTACACTATACCTGTACTTAAGCATACCCAACCTACACCATACCTGTCCTAAGTCCTACCCTTCCTACACTATACGCTTCGTACACCACCCCTTCCTATACCATACCCTTACTACACCATTCCTGTCCTACACTAAACTTCCTACACCATACCCTTTCTACACTATACCTGTACTTAAGCATACCCAACCTACACCATACCTGTCCTAAGCCCTACCCTTTCTATACTATACCCATCTTACACCACCCCTTCCTATACCATACCCTTACTACACCATTCCTGTCCTCCACTAAACTTCCTACACCATACCCTTTCTACACTATACCTATACTTAAGCATACCCAACCTACACCATACCTGTCCTAAGCCCTACCCTTTCTACACTATACCCATCTTACACCACCCCTTCCTATACCATACCCATACTACACCATTCCTGTCCTCCACTAAACTTCCTACACCATACCCTTTCTACACTATACCTGTACTTAAGCATACCCAACCTACACCATACCTGTCCTAAGTCCTACCCTTTCTACACTATACCCATCTTACACCACCCCTTCCTATACCATACCCATACTACACCATTCCTGTTCTAGACTACACTTCCTACACCATACCCTTTTACCCACTATACCTGTACTGAAGCATACCCAACCTACACCATACCTGTCCTAAGTCCTACCCTTCCTACACTATACGCTTCGTACACCACCCCTTCCTATACCATACCCTTACTACACCATTCCTGTCCTACACTAAACTTCCTACACCATACCCTTTCTACACTATACCTGTACTTAAGCATACCCAACCTACACCATACCTGTCCTAAGCCCTACCCTTCCTACACTATACCCATCTTACACCACCCCTTCCTATACCATACCCTTACTACACCATTCCTGTCCTCCACTAAACTTCCTACACCATACCCTTTCTACACTATACCTATACTTAAGCATACCCAACCTACACCATACCTGTCCTAAGCCCTACCCTTTCTACACTATACCCATCTTACACCACCCCTTCCTATACCATACCCATACTACACCATTCCTGTCCTACACTAAACTTCCTACACCATACCCTTTCTACACTATACCTGTACTTAAGCATACCCAACCTACACCATACCTGTCCTAAGCCCTACCCTTTCTACACTATACCCATCTACACCACCCCTTCCTATACCATACCCATACTACACCATTCCTGTTCTAGACTACACTTCTACACACCATACCCTTCTACACTATACCTGTACTTAAGCATACCCAACCTACACCATACCTGTCCTAAGTCCTACCCTTCCTACACTATACCCATCTTACACCACCCCTTCCTATACCATACCCTTCCTACACCATACCCTTTCTACACTATACCTGTACTTCAGCATACCCAACCTACACCATACCTGTCCTAAGCTCTACCCTTCCTACACTATACCCATCTTATACCACCCCTTCCTATACCATACCCTTCCTACACCATACCCTTTCTACACTATACCTGTACTTCAGCATACCCAACCTACACCATACCTGTTCTGCAGTATAGCCTTCCTATACCATACCTGTGCTATGTTAGGCCATTTATTTTACTGTATTGGAAAACCAATTACATGTTTAAAACATTTGTTACATATCAAGAACACTTTTCCATCTTACAACATTACGATAGAAAATGATCAAATAGAAGCAATGTCAGTCATTTCTGCAATACCACTACACAATCACTCCTGGGTACATATCTCTAATTTAATGGTCATGTTAAAAACTAGTAATGAGAAGCACACAATCAGAAATATAATGAAATTTGCAGGAGATGAATTCAGACAATGCAACACTTGTCTATTGTGAATTTTAATGTACAAGTCATTTCCCTACAACTCCCGTCTGTTCATGATGTGTTTTACTATGTCCTACTGTGCCCTGCACAAGAAACCTTGAACCCCCAAAACTGCTGTTATGTGGCCCCCTACTGGACTGTACAAGCCATTATGTAAACCATGCACTCTTATCCCTGCTGTCTGTACCTGTCTCCAGCTGTACTATATAAACCATTGTGCAAGCCTTGCAATCCTAGACCTGATGCAGCTGTATTCAATGCAAACCTTGTAATCCCACCCCTGCTGTCTAACATCTCATATTGTACAGTATGTTCCACCGCAAGATGTTTTACTTTCAGGCCTGATTTCTGTGTGTATTCTCATGTATACTATAAGCCACTATGCAAGACGTGCACACAGTCTCCTACTGAATCGTGTACTGTACTTTACTTCTTTCTCTCTCAGTTCTGCTATCTCCTACTGCACAGTGAAATGCATCTTTCTGTCAGTCTGTCTATATCTCACCTTTCTTTTTATATCTGTCTATATGTGTCTATCTCTCTGTATCTATCTATCTATCTATCTATCTATCTATCTATCTATCTATCTATCGTCTCTCTGTAGACTATCATGTCTCTATAGTCTCAGGGCCACTTCTAGGGGTTTTGCTGCATGTGATGATTTCTAGGCGGCGCGAAAAGCATGCTGCCGCCGCGGTAAAGTGGGTGTGGTTTTGTTTGTGGGTGTGGCTACAATTTACGATTTTTGACTTCCTATCACACAGGTATTTAAGCAATTCATCAGACAGTCAATTAGTAATAATTTAAATTACTAGAAACATACATTACATGCCTTTCTTAGTTACCACTACCATATTACTCCATTCGGGTTTTTGTTGCTCTAATCAAATTAACTTATTTTATAGCCTGTGCTATACGTGTAGGTTCAACTGTTACAATTTATTAGAAATACCGTACTGTAGTATAAAAGATTTTAGCCAAAAGGTTTGGCCAAGATTTTGGCCCCCATGACAACATACCCCTAACCCCTCCAGCCTCCCTATACTTTACAGAGACCCATCACCAATATCTCCCAGAACCCTCCATGACCACATACCCCTAACCCCTCCAGCCTCCCTATACTGTACAGAGACCCACCGCCAATATCTCACAGAACCCTCCATGACCACATACCCCTCCAGCCTCCCTATACTGTACAGAGACCCGCCACCAATATCTCCCAGAACCCTCCATGACCACATACCCCTAACCCCTCCAGCCTCCCTATACAGTACAGAGACCTGCCATCAATATTTCCCAGAACCCTCCATGACCACATATCCCTAACCCCTCCAGCCTCCCTATACTGTACAGAGACCCACCACCAATATCTCCCAGAACCCTCCATGACCACATACCTCTAACCCCTCCAGCATCTACCATGAGGCATAGTGAGTCATGTGACTCAGGCAGCAGCGCTGGGCCAGGCAGATTATCAGCGGCAAACAAAAATCCTTAACTGGCAGCCACCACAGCCGTGATAATGTGCATGCACGACCGGCAAGGACTACTGCCGCTCAGTGCCCAGCAGCCGCAAGAAAGAGGATTTGCCAATGCCAATATATATTCCTACCGGCTGAGCTGGTCTGAGTCCAAATCAGTAGTGCTGCTGTGCAGCGCTCGGCTCTCCTTCCATATTCGGCTCCTGGTTTCTGTTGCTTCTTCTGGGCTGGCCAATCAGAACCGCAACTATGACACACACACACCTCGAAGACCAGTTGTGCCCCTACCATGAAGCAAACTGAAACATTTGCTCAGGGCGCGCCCCTGCGAAGCACTTAAAAGGAGGCAGTTAAAAAAATCCTCCTTCCTGCAATACTGTATTTCAGCACCAGTCCACCAATCAGTGTTAAGGCAGCCCTCCAGTACACCAGACAGTGTTACTCACCACATCACACCCACCTCCACAAGCCAAGTCTATGTTACCTGATGAAGCTACGTCTGCTTCACTTGCCGCCCCCCAAATGTCGATAAGCGGCATTCAAAAGTTGTTTCAGGTGTCAAAAAACCTAGGAACACCCCTGTTTGTATCTATCGTCTCTCTATAGTCTATATACTATGTATCTCTCTATAGTCTCTCTATCTACCTATTTATATAGCACTAACATCTTCCGTAGCGCTTTACAGTTACATGTATACATTTTACATCAGTCCCTGCCCCGTAAAGCTTACAAACTAAGCACATTTATTTAACACAACCTATCAGTATGTCTTTATGATTGTGGGGGAAACCGGAGTACCCGGAGGAAACCCACGCAAGCACGGGGAGAACATTCAAACTCCTTGCAGATGTGTCCAGGGGTGGAATCGAACTCAGGACTTCAACGCTGCAAGGCTATCTACAGTCTATCTACAGTCTGAGTATAGTCTAACTCTCTCATCTATTGTTTTAGATCTGTCTATATGTATCTATCTAACAGATGCAAATAGAGAAATAGTGTGCACTCTACCTTCAGGTGATTCAGGTGCCTAGATGCTGCTGTTGATTCACAAATTCATAAAATTGTAGATCAAGCCACAGAGCACTCAAATCACATTAACTTTATTTAATGTGTGACAAACTAGCGACGTTTTGGTCCGTGTCTTAGACCTTTCTCAATCTACGGTTCGAAATCTATCTGTCTATCTATCTATCTATCTACAGTCTCAGTATAGTCTATCTCTCATCTATCTTTTTATATCTATCATCTATCTGCCTGTCTATCTCTATCTGTCTATATCTATCTATCTATCATCTATCTGTCTGTCTATCTATCTCTGTCTGTCTGTCTATATCCTACATATCTATCTATCTACCTGTCTGTCTTTTTATCCATATGTCTATCTCTATCTGTCTGTCTATCTCTATCTGTCTGTCTGTCTATATTTATCTATCTGTCTGTCTATATTTATCTTTGTCTCTATCTGTATCTATCTGTCTGTCTATCTAATATATCTATCTGTCTGTCTATCCATACTGTGTAGGGTTAATACTGCTGTCTGTCTGTGTCTCTCTGCACTGTACTGCACATGCCTTGCTCTACCAGCCCCACTGTCTGTGTCGCTCTCTGCATACAGAAAGGATCACTTCCGCCTGGCTGCAGGAACAAGAAGCAGGAGCATCTATCGCTGTGAGATCAGTAGACGCTCCTTGTGTGTGTGTGTCATGGAGAGCAGATGAGCCCTTAAAAAGCCCAAACCCCCAGCAGGACAGACAGACAGCCGAGCTCAGCCTGACAGGGGAAGCAGCAGGAGGAGGAGAAGGGAGATCTGCACGGTAAGGAACCTGGGGTGACACTGAGTGATGTTAAAATGTGCAGGGTACTGGGTATTGTACAGCTGGAGACAGTGCTCATCATGGTCTGTAGGAACAGACATTCTATTGGGGTTCATGGCTCCCTTCTAATGGTTATTAGCGGAATATATAATGGATCGTTCAGACACTAAAAGGGGCTTTGGTGTATGTATGTATGTTTGTGTCAATGTATGTATGTGTCAATGTATGTATGTACGTGTCTATGTATGTGTATGTGTGTGTGTCTGTGTCTATGTATGTGTCTATGTATGTATGTATGTGTGTCTATGTATGTGTGTGTGTGTGTGTGTGTGTGTCTATGGATGTGTGTAGGGAGGAGGGGGGGGGGTCAATGTGATACCAGATGGATCTTTAAATATTTAATGTGACTGACAGGATCAGACAGAAGATCCCTGTACCTGCCTATAATGTGGCTCCTTCCATAATCATGGGCCCTGTTTAATCTAATTTATCATTGTGCATGCTGAATGGAATAAGCTAAATTTGGATACTATGCAGTGGCAATCACTGACCTTAAGGGGGCGCATGATATTATGTAGCCATATAATGTGCTGTAGTCCTCATTGACAGATAATGACACAGGATAAACAGAGTGAACCTTGCACACACACCTGATATAAGATCAGGTCTGAACTCATATCCTGCACAAGAACTATGTGTACAACATGGTGCCAGGCCTACAGTCCAAAATAAAGTCTATGATCAGCAAGTGTTGATGTATGGCATTGAACTTTCGGTTAAGTAGGCTTTATGTCCAGAGATGGCAATAATGAGGGGAGCTGTCATTCTGGTAAAATAGGTCTTCATATCATTTATTTTCTTCCCAGTATATTAGAAAATGTAACCGAACTCTATAGTGTTTGTTGGCTTCTCCCTCCAATCCCCTTTCTATTAGGTCATTTTTTTGCTAAAATAATTATTATTGTCTTAAAACTTTCTAAAATAAGATTGACACCTTTTCCCAATAAAAAAAACAGTATATTGTATGTTAGAAGTTTAGCTAAGCACTTACCTTAGGCTACGCAGGTTTCTTAATTTGTAAAAATGACATTAAATTTCTAGCGCGCACCTTTCTTTGTTCACATTTTGCTACCGATGCGATTTTCTGTTGTTCTTTGGGTAAAATACTTGAAGACGGATTCTCAGTCGTCATGCTCACTGCATCAGATTTGGAAAAGCTGAGCTCTTATTGGTTGCTATGGATTAGTGCATGGGTGCAAGCCAGCATGCATTGTACTGGTGATTTAATAGACTAATAAAAGTAAATGGCTTTTTTCTTTTGCATTTTGGGTCAATGCAGTGAGGCAACATTGCACCTGTGCTTGTGAATTCTCTCCTGGTCTTTCTTATTGCTTTTTGTATTTTTGCTCTATTGTGTATTTGTAGATTTCTTCTGGGACTCGCTGACATATCACACAGTGAAGAGGTTAAACTGTGACGATAATAATAGTTACAGTAGGGATCCCTTTGTCTGTTGGGAGCTTATGTCGTATCTCAAGGTTACCTGTGCAATTAGTGTGTTGATGGGAGTTGTGCTGAGGGATGGAAACTTAACACAATGTCAGGCAGGTGTTTTCTACACTGGATTGTATTAATTACCACATTAGATTCATTCATTATCTTCAGCACTAACCTACTGTCCTTAATTAACACTGTACATGCAAGCAGTTAGCCTCCCCTTAACCTCAATTATACCACACATAGAAAATTAGGTTTTTGAAGGGATCTGGCAACACAATAGTTAAATACGAAGTTATACAGAGAGACTGTAAACAATCAAGGCTAAACATTCTGGAACTGTGTTGCTTTTTTGTTGGCTTGTATTATTAACTCTTTCTGCATGCACGGTCGAAGAGATAGTTTGATGTAATGGAAGGAATCAGATAGCCATCTAATGCCCCTAAAAATAAACACTCGTGTTTTTGTGCTGCCAAGGAGGATTATTGGCCAGTTACATACTTTCTTGAAAATAAACTAATAATTATTGATGGCTTTCTGCAGATTTCTACACAGTACCAGTATGTCAAAATTTCCATGTGCTGTTTATCTGCAAACAACCAATCAGATCCTTTGTAACTGCAGCACACTGTAAAAAACTAAAATCTGATTGCCTGTTGCAGATAAATAGCACAGGGTAACATTTGCACCTGTCATTAGATAAACTTTTATATATCTGCATATTTCTGAATGTAAAATTTTTCAGATTCAATTACAACAGCATTTTTAATAAACATGACTAGTTAATTTAGGGTTGATATATAGTACCTCCAATAAATGTTAAAAAAGGCTTTCATTTATCGGATCCAGTAACCTAATGGTGATAACATTTCAATCCACAAAGGAGAATCAGAACTAAGTAACAGAATATGAAATATTTCATATAACATGGGTTAAAGTGCAAGTCTAACCCCAAAATGAAAACTTACGTACAGGTAAATCACCCCCCAAAACCCTAAACAGTAATAGTTTGAAATGTGAAATATATAAGTCTAACCTGAAATCCTGCACAATGTCCTGTTTCCCCTGTTTCTGCTTCCTGGTTCAGTTTTCATGAGGCATCCAGAAGCATAGCAGGCATACATTAATGAATTCATAGGACAAAGTAGGATATATCACCATATTTTAAAGAGGCCATTCTTTCTAAAAGATGTTCTTATGAGGGTGGGGTTGTCCTTTAAGTAAGGCTGTGTAGACCATAAGACTACTAATCGGTACTGCTGATATTTCAGCACAACCAGTTGTGTAACTATTTCTAAACAACATGATCTGATGAAACTTACTTCTGTGTCTGATCCATTTTTTGTCTGATTTTTGTAAAACAAACAAAAAAAAATAGTTGTGAAAATTCAGGTTGCAGACAAAAAAATTTAACCTATATTTAGTTGAAATAAAAGTCAAATCAAGTAAATCTAGTTTCTAGTGTTTCTATAAAGGACAAAAAGAGAATATGGTAAAGAATATACATTCTTTACCAGCACGTTAATATGAATGTGATTGGTTATCACTGCTCTCTTTTAGGCTGGGTACACATGGGCCGATATTCTAACCCAACAGACCGATGTTTTTTACTGATCGAAATATCATCAGTCGCCCGTGAGCAGTCCACAGTCCATTGGAGACCGCACGATCAACTGAAATATACCGCCATGTCTGATCAAATATTCGTCCGATTTGGAAGAACATTTGACTGACGTTATGTATGTAAATTATTTCCAATACTTTGGCCCGGTCTACTAATATTCCAGTTGTGATGGTCAATCAGGTTGAAATATCTGACCATGTGTACACAGCGTTAGGGTAATATGTTTATAAAATGAACGTTTCAACCATGAGCCCTTAATGAACATTTTTATACTGTTGTTTTTTAAGGGGATCAAATGTTCCCTGTTACCTGTTTAGTCTTTTCTATTTATACTTCTGGATTAAAGTAAATGTTCGGTATCAAGGGAGCGGGTGTAACATTAGCATTCCTGCTGTTGGAAACTTATTACTCTCTGCTTTACAATGTGTGGTAATTAGGCTCTGCAGCCTTTATTTTTGAAGTGCCATAGTTCCCAACCCAAAATATGGCTTAATAAGACAACACTGGAGAGGTGGCTAGTGCAGTGAGTCTTTATTCGGCTCATGTCCGTTGTGGTCTGTTTTGGTACAAGTGTGGTGTGAATAAGCCTTAGGCTTCACTGCAACCCTCAAGAAACGGCAGTGTATTTCTGTGTGCTTGTGTGAGCTGAGATTCTTATATGTGCAGTTGTCCTAATCGAAACGCATGCGATCAGTAAAAAAAGGATGATCACCTGCATTGCGAGTGGGTCTGGCTACATTACCGAACATTGGCACCCACTGTACATTGTAATTGGATCGCAAAATGCAAATGAGGCAGATGCACCCAATGAAGGGTCTGGATCCCCTCATACCTCATGATACTGATGTGTGATTCACAATAAAACTCCCTTAACCTGATTTTGGTGGGTGATTCTGCATTATTGCTGTGATTGGAATAAAGGTTGGAGGAGTTGTATTCCCCAGATGAATGTACATTGCATTGTGCGTTTATATTGTGGATACTGGGTAATAGCCAGCTGGGGTAGCAGTAGACATTTTTAGTAGTGATAGTTTTCCAATGAAATTGCAGACTGACTGTGCTGCATTGCTTGCTCATAGCAGGGAACAGGTCTTTCCCTAGTAACTGCCAGTAAATAAATAAATCAATGCCATCCTGATTGGTTTTTAGCACCGACAGAACAAGGAATGTGATTAATAGTAAATAGAGGGAATTTTATAGTTTCTGGTGGAGGAGGGGTAATAGGAAGTGATGTACAAAAAGCAGAAAATGCTATTGAGCATCAGACATTATTATACAGAGACCACAAAGAAAGTAGACCCCATCTCCTGGCTGGAATAGTACACCGGGGGAGAAAATTAGTTATTGATTGTTATTGCTGGCGTGTAGAAATGGCAATACAGTCACAACAGGGCAGGTTCTGTATTCCTAACAGGAAATAGTCTATTTCTATAGTGTGTACACAATTTTAATATGACCCTATTTTATACTAGGGATCTCTTCAAATCTTAATATTAAAAACTACCGGTAAATATTAACCCTTAAATTAACCCAATGGGACCTACCCAAATGCAGATAAGTAGGAATTTTGGACAAAGTGTGATCTTGTCCTAACAGATATGCTTGGATGCAATGGGGTCTCAGGATATTTAGGTACACTAGAATGGAATCTCTCACATGGGCATACAGGTCTATTTTTTTTCTACTATGGAGGAACCAACCGAATTCTCATAAATCATTACAATTTCTAGTTAAGGTGCTTATATAAGGAATATTTCCACTTAAATGATGCTCTTAGATATCATTTATATATCGGCTTCTGTCCCTAACCTGTCCATGCAAAATGAGGTCTTGAAATGCCCTACTAATTAAAACAGAGAAAGCTCCAGCACTAAGGGAGCAAATGTTGACTCAATGCTTATTTGTGGGATTTATACAGGGCTTTAGCTAATGCATTGATCTCACTGTTATTCAGTGATAAACAGTTTCACCTTTTGCATATGATAGAGCTCTTACCCCACCAAACTGCTTTCTGACAATCATTTGTAGGGTATCCACTCCTGCTGCTGCAGACTATTAGACCTGAATAAAATGCCATTTCCTATTGCAAAGATAGGAGCAAAATATTATAAACTCCAATACCACTGAGAAAACATTCTGGACACACACTAGAATGTGTATTTTCCTAAAATCTGTTGTATTTAATTAGATCAACTGGACTTGAAGTTTAGTTCTTGGAGACGTTTCGCTAGTCATCCGACTGGCTTTTTCAATTCAGATTGACTTGTACAAATATCTGTTGGTGATAAATACCCTGAAAAGTCCCAATCGGCATATTAACGGTAAGGTGTTAGGGAGCTTCTGAACGCAAAGTGTTGGTTGCATTGTGGCTAAGAGGTGATAGAAATCAGTGCAGTGAAGTGTGCTCTGATTTGTATTTGGGGGGAGAACAAACAGCAGCTGCACCAATGTTTGGCCCAACACAGAACATCCAATTCCTGGGATCAGAACTCGGCTGTGTACCTGCATCTTAAAGAAAAAGGGACATAAGTTTTTATTGTCAACATCTTGGCCAAGGAACAGGATTGGTTCAAAAGAGGTGTAGATGCCATTTATGTCAAAGCCTGAATAAAGGTAGGGGGTTCAACACCAACTGTCTGCCAATTGTACAATGCTGTTTTGATGCCTTACCCTGGCCAGTCTTGATAAAACCTCCTAGCCACAATGCAGTCACACCTTGCATACAGAAGGTCAATAACACCTTGCCATTATATGCTAATTGGGACACATTAAAGGGTATTTATTGCCAACAGATTCTTGTACAAGTCATTCTGAATTGAGAAAGCCAGTCAATGACTAGAGAAACGTCTTCAAGAACTAAACATCAAGTCCAGTTGATCTAACTGAATACCACAGATTTACCATGAACTGGATGAATGAGAACCTTCACAAGCACTTGTATTTACCTTCACTTCCTTTTTATGCTCCCACTATTTCGAGCAAACCATCAACATTTTTGGCCATTTCTGATTGCAGTAACATTTCACACAACTGTGTGAATATGAGAAAGTTATTAAGATAATACCAATATCCTGCTTCTCTCTGTTCTGTGGTATTTAATGTAGAAAAGCAAAGATTTTTTGACCTTTTCAGCAGAAAAATTTGTAACTGTACTAAAGTTTCAAATTTGGGTTAGGAAAGGTTTCTTTACAGTGAGAATGGTGAAACTGTGGAACTGTTTTCCATTAAATGTGGTAATGGCAAATTTACTTTATTGTCCAGCTTGTGTGAACATGTCCCCCTAGTTAAGAAAATAAAGCAATATTGATTTAATTCAGATCTCTTCTTTTTCATTATGATTTTACAAATATTTTTTAATAACTATTGCTATCAAATCTACATTACCCAGAGAGTTAGGAGACCGTACGCCTACCCCCCCTTTTAAATGTTAACAGGAGCAGTAAGCTGACAGCTCTATTCCCTTTTCTAACATGCACCTATCTCATGGCTCCAACCTCATGTAATTTTATAAGCAAGGGAGTTTTAACTGGGGGGTCTGAGGTGCCAGTGGGGATAAGGCTATGGGTTCCCCATGAGGGGCCTGCAAGGGGAGGGGCCATCAAATGGGAGGCATTAAAAAAGACAAATTTACACACCTTACACACTCCCTGCTGTGGGCTGTGCTAGTCTCTGAAATTCAACCTCTTACTGGTTTCTTCTGCTTTCGCCTGCACTAAACATGTGCCAACCGCAGATTAGAAGGAGGAACTAGAATTTTGACAGCAGATTCAGAACCTCCCACCCCCTAACATTCTGATCAGTGATTTCTTCATATCTTGGGCTGTGTAGCACATTTGGTTGATGGCTTATTTTAAAGGTAGGGACCTGGGATTTCATTTCAAACCTCAGTAAAAAAAAATTATATATTGTTCTGCATGCCCTTCCACACCCAACCGCTATATTGGCACTTTACAAATCATTTGAAAACTCAAACGCGGCCGAACCGGCAGCCGCGGCTGTGATTGGCTGAGAGGCAGCCGATCACAGCTGTGGCTGCCAGTAATACAGAACCTTGCTCCTGCGGAGTTCTGTAAGTAGAGTTCCAATTCTATTTTTAAAGTGGCAATATAGCGGTTAGGGTGGGAGGGCATGCCCTACAATATATATAAAGGTTTTTATGATGCATGAAGGGCAGCCAGGGAGGGATCAGGAGGGGGGGGGGAAAGGGCTCCCCTGCGTATGTCATAAGCAACTGAAAGGACACAACAGAAACAGTCACTGCAGGAGAACCATAAGGAGCAGGGATGTAAGGCAAGGATTTTTTAAAACTGTACAGTGGTGCCAGAAGTGGGTTAATTTGGGTGGTTGACATGCCCTTTACAATCAATTGTTTGGAGACCACAGTTACCCTTTAATATTTCTCACAGTTTTTAAAGTTACAGATATACACGATCAGCTCAAGATACCTCTCCACCTTTGGAGGAAGGAAAGCTGGATGTGGGTGGGCTATGCATGTCCCACCCCTCTTCAGCTTTGATTTGACCAAGCTCCACCCCCTCAGGGACAAGGAGTGGCAGTCTGGGATTTCATGACAACCCCATAAAAATGGTATGATTAGGGAATGTGGATCCACATGAGAAATCACCTGACTTTAAACTTTAAAATTCTCTACCAGGTCTGACCAGCTTTTTTTCAGCAGAACGGCCAATATTAACAGGTAGTCTTTTGAACTGCCTGTTTTTTTTGGGGGGGGGGTTTGCCCAACTTTTTTTTTGCACTGAAAAGATAAATACATGTGAGCAGCAATTTTTGTGTTGCTGCATGATTTGTTTTGCTCAAGCTTAGTCCCCCAGTCCCCATCCAAACTATTTGACTCTCTATGAGGACAAGCATGCTCAGTAATCTCTGAGGCAGTATTGGGAGAGGGAATTTCCCACCATGCAGTTCACATACCAACCATTCCAACTACAGCAAAACTACAGAAGAGCTTATGATACTAAGGCACTTGATTGACAGTTGAAATGTAAGATGTTTACTGGATATCTTCTAGTTGGGAAGAATGATAGTTTCCAGTAATGGGCAATTAAAAAAAAAACAACAAATTTCCCAGTGTACATACCCTTTAACAAAGTAGCAGTGTTTTCCAATTCTTCAGATGTGTGCAAATAGTACAAGGCCAATGCTTGATGGGGGTTTGGATACATGGCAAGAATTGTGAATTTGTTGTTTCTATAGTTTGTAATTATTTGTCTTGTGTCTCACAAAATGACTGTATAATGCCACTGAAGGTTGAAATAAATCAAGCAACAAAGAAAAGTGTTGATGAAGGGGATTGGGTTGGCCAAACAAAAAAAGGACCCATGGTCTAAAGCAATCTGTGCTTGACTTCTTGGTATTTTTATGTAAATTATGGGACTAGGGTCTCAATTGCCATCTGCCGTTTGGTGAGTACAGACTGCGGGTATTCAAAATGTGTCTATTTTATTAGTGAAAGGCTTTCCGGAACATCAGCTGCAGGTTCTGTGCTTAATATAATATAAAACATCTAACTGTCACATTTAATGAAGCTTTAACATGCAGCTCAGAGACTGATTGTAACTCTTTTTCTGTCACCGTCATCAGCATGGAGACCCTAACCCCCCGCAAATACGGTAAATTTAAAGAAATAATGTCCTGTCAGAGGAACATGATAAATTTCTATATAGCTTTTTTAACATTGAGTCTGTTTAAGGTGTAATCACATCTCTATATGATTGTCTGTAACGGTGGAAGGGCTCCGTCACACTAGACCCTTTTCTGTCCATTTCCAGACACAAATGCGTTGCGGTTGCGATTGCCCCTTGTGTAAAAGAAAAATGCACCGATGCACACATTTCTGTCCCGGAATGGGCGTGTTTTAATTAAAAAGTTATGGAAAACGGACCAAAGTGGATTAAAAAAGAACTTTCCCTTGTGGTCCGTTTTGGTTTGCGTCAAGTGGGAACGAGCCCTTAATAAAGTTTTTTTAATTGCAAAAAGGCTGACATGGTGGAAGGGGGTTGCTTCCTTATCGTTTGTGTAATTGGGAAACCTAGCAATATGTCTGGGAGCTGCTGTGTGCAGACTACCTTGCTTTACTGGTTAGTGTCCCGTGTGGCATGATCTTAATCTCTCGGGGGTCTTTAACTTGTCATATGCTGGGATAATGGGCATTGGATGGCTGTACCTGGGCATTTTTTAATGAACAATGCATTGTACCAGGGTTTTTTTATATGTGTAAACCCTTCTGTTTTATTTATATTGAAACCTGAAGTTTATTAAAGGGTATGACCACCCCTTAGCTAAAATGTAATCTAGGCTTCTTAGTTAAAAATGGTCTCCTTGGCACCTATTTATACTTACGAGGACTCGTTCCCATCACTCTCTGCTGCTCCATGTCTTTTTTGTGCACCAGCAACAGTAGATGGTACCGGACCAGTAGCACTGTGATTATCTGAGACATCGCATCTTGGCCAGTCACTGACACCGCTACTGGTAAGTATATTTAGGAGCTGAGGAGACCCCTTTTAACCTAACAAAATCTAGCCATTTATTACCTTTCGCATGTGCATGTATATTGGTGATTTATATATATATATACTAGACATTAAGCCCGCTACAATAACGGGCGCTAGAAGCACAGAGTGCCCCCTTAGTGTCCCAAGGCCATAGTCCTCCTCCATGTCCCAAGGCCAGAGTACCCTATTAGTGTCCCAAGGCCAGAGTCCCCCCTCTGTCCAAGGCCAGGGGCCCCCTCTGTCCCAAATCCAGAGGCCCCCCTCTGTCCCAAATCCAGCCCCCCCTCTGTCCCAAATCCGGCCCCCCCTCTGTCCCAAATCCAGGGCCCCCCCTCTGTCCCAAATCCGGGGCCCCCCTCTGTCCCAAATCCAGGCCCCCCCCTCTGTCCCAAATCCAGGGCCCCCCTCGGTCCCAAATCCAGGGGGCCCCCTCTGTCCCAAATCCAAGGGCCCCCCGTCCATACACTTTGGATAGAATTTTTTTCCCTCAGCCCTCCATAAGCTAGCTGTCCTTTTCCTTTAGGTTTGTTCTCTAAAGAGGTCTTCTGTCTCTTAAACTTTTACGCTATTACCTGGAAATAGCAGGGAATGTGCAGCCATCCATACGCTTCAGCGTCTAAACAGTTACCATGACAACGATTTCCGCACATGCGCATAATCAACCGGCGTTTCGCGCATGCGCATAATCAACTGGCGTGTGTGTTTCTGAAGGTACGCTGATGGAGGTAAGCAAAAGTAAATTATGCCACACAGTAAAAGACTTTCCTGCACGAAAGGAAATGAAGGGGCTAAGAGGCTGTGGCGGGGGAGGTAGAGCACTGTCAATGCACTCTGTAATTGCCTGGAGGGAAATTGCAGAAGCCTGAGGAATAGAATGCACACCAAGTGGCAAAAAGAGGTAACTGCAGGACACACACACACACGGACACAGGGACGCACAGTTGCATTTTATTATATAGGATATATATCCTGTGAGTTCGTTATGTCAACTACTTTTCTTCTATGATTATTTGATATATTCAACAGCACCCAGGCGCCCAGGAGAGGGTGGTGGACTGAGTGCCTGTGACTGCATACTATTATATATATATATATGTAAATATATTAATGAAATCCACATAGATGCAAAAGAACCTTGCTGGATCCTCATTTGCAGTTCCATGAGAGTTGCTATTGAAATTCCTGAGCTAACAATCTGTTGTGGTAATTGATGTAGTGAAACGTAGGTGACCTTTTGCTAGTTCATATGCTGTCTCTGCTCAGTTAGAACGTCATTCTTGATGCCCTTTATTTGAAGAATGAAACATCCATAGCTTTTATTCATGGCTTGTATGCAGACAAATGTTGCTGTGAGTGTAGCCTACTGTTGGCAGAATGACTGCAACACACAAAGCCATTTTGGCCACACTCCCAATCTGTCTTAACACACCCATAGTATTAACATCATGCCCTTCTAAAGAATTTACTTCTTGGTCAAGCTTCATCATCTTTTGGTTTAAGAAAATCTATTTGTCCAGGTAAAACAGGAGTTATCTGGCTACTGTAGGTTTTACCCAGTGGGAGTCTATGTTTTGGTTTCCCAGTGTCTAATCTACAGACTAGTCACAAGTTCCAAATGCAGTGTAAATTGAGGCCAGAAGAGAAGTCCAACTAGATGAAGGCTCCATCATTTTTTTCATAGAATCATATGCCCTGATTGAAAAACAAAAAGGGGGGTTTAGTTAGAATGTGAGCAAATCACTGTAAACAATATGCAGGTAAACACTATGCAGGGCCGTCTCTAGACTTTTTGGCACCTGAAACGAAATTCCAAATTCCAAATGCAAGACAAAGTAAGATAATTAACTCCTTGTTTGAAATAACAAATAAGCCCTTTGGTATATGGCACAGCTACAAGTAGTCCCTTCCATTTCATTCCATAGATTGTGGATCAAACACAGGCATCCCACCCCTCCCGGGAGTGGGCATCACACCCCTTCTGCACACCCGGGAGACCCGAACTTACCTGGCAGCTTCGCCTCCGGAACACCTTCTTTTCTTTGGCACACCTCTTCTGTGGCGTAATATACGTCACACTCCCCCTAACTGCGCCTCTTCTGTGACGTAAATTACATCACATGTAGTGGCCTGCCCATAACCCCGCCCCTTTGTGACATCATTGACATCTGCCCGCCCTAACTCCACCCCCTTCTCCCCACCCTGCCCGGAAGCCAGATTCGTTAGGGTGGGAAGTCTGTAAACATAAACTTCAGATCTGCCTTTGGTGATCCAACCAATAGCAGACAGACCCAATAGTTATTTGTATGCAAGGTTCATTCTGAATGGCCACAATATCTTCTTTCAGTCATTTTTAAACAACACACTGTTTTTTTGGCGCAACTCACTTCTCTGTTTCTTCCTTTTATGTTTAAATTCTGAACTGGAATGGAGTTTTAATTTTACACAGATGTCCTAAAATCCAATTAAACCGGTTGGCTTGTCTAATTCCATTCTTCCCTGTGGTGTTGTATATACAAACAGTCATACTTGTTATAATCGGTAAAAGCAGGATGTTTGACATCCTGTTATATTTTGCTCAGATACAGTTTTCAGTTGAAAAGACAAAATCTGACAGACTACATTGACTCTGTACATAACTTTTTTGGATTTTTTTAATTCAAGAACCTAGAAAGAAAAAATTGCATCAAATTGGGCACATTACCAAATAGGATATATCTGAAATAATAATTTCTTCACTATGCAATGTGAAGATGATTTAAAGCAGGAGTGGGCATATTTTTTTAAAGGGCATGTCCACCCAAAAAAATAACTTTTTAGATAATGTTCCTTAGGCTTTCCCACCCCCAATCGCCATGTTAATACTAAAAAAAACCCATTCCAATAGTTACTTACAGCCCCTTCGCTCCTGCGGCTATCTTCTCCCCTCCCCTGGTAACCGGAAAAAGCAGAGGGGGCCGGAACCAGCAGCCGCGTCTGTGATTGGCTGCTGCTAAGCCAGTCACAGATGCGGCTGCTGGCTATGAAGATAGGTGCGGGAGCGAAGGATTGTAAGTATAAAACAGCGGTTGGGGGTGGGCAAGACTAAGGATCATTACATTACATGGGTTTCACGTTAGGAGGAAGGGCAGCCAGATGAGATCCAGAGGGAGGGGGGAAAAGGCTCTCCTGTGCATGTCAGCATCCCTCCCAGAGGCAAGGCAGGAGGCAGAGACCTTTGGACAGGAAGACAGCCACTACTCTTCAGCTTCCTGGACTTAGGACATGGACTGCAGGAGAACCATAAGGAGCAGGGATGTAAGGTAAGGATTTTTTTAAAATTATACTGAGCAGCCAGCACTGGGGCAAATTTTAGATTTATCAGCCAGTCAGAAAAATCTAGTAGCCAATTAAATGATACAACCAAAGGTCTAAAAACAAAGGGTTGTACAACTTAGAGAGTAAATGTGGTATTCATTCATGTCTCTTAAACCTTTCAAACAAGGCTAAGATGATGTCTCTAGCTACTCTGGTAAAATTACACTCGGACAGTCAGGATAAACAAGGAAGTGCGTGACAGTTACATGATGTGCTGTGTAGAAGCACCACCCCCTCCAGAAAAAACCCCAATATATTCTTAAGCTATTTAAAGACGGTTACCTCGGTAGGATACAACTGCACATGCTCGTGCCACAGGCATGGGGGCGGAGCAATGTTTCTGGTGATGTCAGATTACAGTGCTTGCTGGAAACACCACCTTTAATACTGCTTTAACTTTGCATAGATTGCAGCTAGAATCATGTTCCTGGTGTTGTTTTAAAGGTAGGAATGTGTTCTTTTAATAAAGGACACTTGTATGGAGACCACAGCAGTTACTCTTTAAGCAGTTAAACAACTGCATTTTTTAGCAAAGTAACAACAAAAAGCATAGTAACCAGGCTGAGCATCTAAATCGCTAAATCCTCACCTTATAGTACTTTATCCGCTTTATCCCTCCTGTCTTCCACTGTCGGTAAAACTAAACACTTTACAATCTACAGCATGCATTAAAATAGTTACAAATGTGGGCAGTGGATTGAACATTTTTCACGGCCCCTAAGGAACTAAGCGCCATGGTAAGAGAGATTCAAAGCTACCGGGCATGTCTAAAGCTGAAAAATGGAGGTTCTCAACTGTTTAACTGCAACAGCTTCAGATTGATATATTGTCACTATAAAAACTACCAATGAATCTGACAGTTAATACAGAGTACTGTGTCAAGTGCAGCATTTCTAGCTTTCAAGCCTAAAGGCGATTCTTCCACTGAAGTTTGTGCTATTTTCACACACTAACGGTTAGCCAAAGGCATTGGTAAGCATGTGGGAAACGCGCTAATTTGGCCTAGCCTATACTTGATGACACTCCTGCGATGTTCTGTAACCTGGCTGGCCCATTTATTTGCATTGAAATGTAGATCGTTAAATAGCCATCCCAGGTGATTGTTGGAACTTTGATGGAACAATGGCACATAAGTTGACTAGTGTATGGACAGCATACATTTTTTTTGTAGCCAGTTTAATAGACATCAGTAAAATTAACTGGCTCTTAGGAATCGTCTAGTCCTGGTTTAAAGGGCATGTCCACCCCCAAAACTATAATCCCCCCCACTAATGGCCCCACCATGTAGTGTAATAAAATCCTTACCTCACATCCCAGCTCCATATGGTTCTCCTGTAGTCCCCCCCCAAATCCCAAAAACTGCCCACCGAGAGGATAGCAGAGTCCATATAGGACTCTGCCTCCTGTCTCGCCTCCGGGAGAAGTTTGGCATGCGTACTGCAGCCCTTCTCCCCCTCCCGTTTTGCGATCCCTCCCCCTACCATAAAACCCCTTGTCCATATAATAGTATATCTTCCCCCAGCCCCAACCGCTAAAAAATAATATTAAGAAAGACCCCCGAACTCTACTTACCATCCCTCTCTCCCCCGGCATTCTGAGAAGCCGGCAGCCGCGTCCGTGATTGCCCGCCTCTCAGCCAATCACTGATGCGGCTGCCGGTCCCACCCCCTGCTTGCAGTGTCTTGCAAGCAGAAGGACGGGCGTCGGAGGAGAGAGGGAAGGTAAGTAAACATCGGGGCACTTTCTTAAATTTATTTTATAGCGGTTGGGGCTGGGGGAAGATATACTATGATATGGGGAAAGTTTATAATAAGGGTGGACATGCCCTTTAAAAGATTATTAAAATGTAAAGTATGAATGGATAGTATATATATATTTCCTAACTAGCAGAAATCTGTTTTGCAGCATTGTGTAGAAACCATCTTTAATTTTGCTTTTTATGAGTTCTGTAGCCTTCTTTACCATTAAATGTTCAGACATTTGTATAGAGAAGCCATGTATAGGTCACCCAGTATGGTCTTCCACAAACAATCTGATTTTCAAAAGATATTACGGTAACTTGTCGGTTTCTCCTGGTCACTACCCCTCATAAAACTGTCAAGTAGCCTATTTGTACAAGAATGGTTAGATAAAGTATCATTGGATCAATCATTCAAAATTACATTTATCTAATGTGTGCCTAGCTTAATTACTGGAATCTTCATGATGCCATCCGAGTGTTTTACAGCTTGTAAGGGATTCCAGCCTTGGCTACAACGGCTTGTCTTTATAGCCTTCCATAGATGAACTAAGTTATTTATTGGGAAATTTATATACAGAAAATAATATGAAATATTTCTTTCTTTCAAAACATTTTTGCTGTTCTACATTACCATACAGATGGTTATGCAGCAATTCAGCATTCTAGACCACTGTCTTGTTATTCTGTTTCACAAAGTCTTAGATAAAAACACGGATGAAATGCACCCATTAGGCTCCAGAGCTGGTGCCATCTTGCTTCCATCCTCCTGACACATGCGCAGACTAGCTTGTCTGGCTTTAGGCCCTCATCCACTCTCATGGACACTTTCCTTTGCTCAATCTCTGGCGAATACTTCAGGTTACAGAAGAATAAGTGGTTTCTGGTACTGCCTATAACCCCCCCCCTCCTGCTCTACAAAGTGTAGAATAGAGTTCCTACAATTTCGGAGAAATATTAAAATGTTCAGTCAGATATAGACTGAGTATCAAGGAAGTGGTTAACTGGTATTTATAAAAACTACACCTTCCTGTAATGTAAAGCAATCACTCTCTGTTATGATGAAAATGTTTAACATAAAACTTATTAACTGTGCCCCTCTTAGATAACCCCCTTGGTTTGTATGGTCATTTTTCTTTTTAGAGCCCCATAGTTGGTAACATTAATAATTTGGGTGAAAGCTCAACCAAAAGCTCAATTCCGTTGCGCCTGAATATTACCACCAATATTTTGCCCCAAAACACCTAATATTTTAGTAGCTGCAGTCAGTATGGACATATATTGGACCTTTTGTGTGGTCTCAGAATTTCATTGCAAATGTGGCCGGAAATCCAGGGTGTGCATCTTATTCTACTGCTGGACCACTCTCCAATGTTCCAAGGACATTCTTAACTTAAGATATTCTATCTGTATATTTTTACATTAGTAACTACATTCCATTCAACAAAGCAAAACATAATGCATGTATGTCTGTAAAAAAATGTGTAAAATGTAACGTTCCATAGTAGTGAATTATACATTTGCTGTAAAAGCTATAAACTAAACAGTTCTGTTGAAGACAAACCAGGATACCGATCAGGAACCTGGAGAGACAATTTGTATAATTTTCACCTAAGGCAACAGCTAGGTAAAGACAAGGTAATTTTTTTTGGGTGTGTTTGTGCATTGTTTCAACCATAAGCTGCAGTACTTGCAGTGTTGTGCTACAGGGCCCTCCAATTTTGGTGTATGTATATTCTGGTCATTTATAGAGGAGGTACATTAGAACATAAAGTTAAAATGTGTCTATCATAATACTGCTCTTGTAGCAGTAACTGAACCCCCCGGATAATAGGCAGTAGCCTAGGATAATTCAGTGCTGCAACTCCCTCCCAATTACTGCTTCATTAAAATAAACAACACATTATGCTACAGGGCTGGACCTATTCCAGGAGCCAGATAGCCAATACGCAGATTAAAGGGACACTATACTGAAAAATTACTTTGCCTCATCTTAATCTATAATTGAATACATGTAAGTAGCACTTACTCTGATTTGTGTGTGTTGCTGCATGCCTTCAACCCAGCACACATTTTTTTTAGGAGCAGTATCCCCCCTCTCTCTTTTAACCACGCCCACTTCCATCCGACCTGACTTTTCCCAGAATCCAATTGTCAAAACTCTGTCACCAGTCCAGCTACAGTAAAACTATTTACTGAAGAATAGTTTTTGAGAGCAATTAACTTGATTGACATCTGAAATATAAGAAGTTTTAGATTGGATATCTAAAGAAATAGGGGGCAGATCAACAAAAAAATTACGCAGTGGTGGTTGGGAAGAATTATAGTTTCCAGTTATGGTCAATTTAAAATAATATATTTATCAGTATAGATGCCCTTTAAGGTCTGTGGACCTTGCTGCCTAAAAAAAAAGTTTTCTGACTGGCTCCTAGTGTCAGAAATAATTTGCCCACCCCAGTCTGAGCCCATCACACCTTTCAATGTCTTTCTTCAATGTTTCAGTTTTCTAAGTTTATTTTCTTATAATTTGAAAGACCGTTCCCTAAGGTATGGGGAAACGATTGTATGAAATATTGCTGACCTAGAGTTCTGCTAGTGGATGAAAATATGTTAATTATTTTCCAAGAAATTCAACAGATGTTCAAATTCATAATGTGCCTCATTAGCACAAAAAAATCACATCAGCAATGTTCAGACATCGACATGCAGAGAGGCCTGAGTATTTTACTCAAACCAAAAATGACCATTAAACTAAATATCCGTTTAGATCTCTCCTTGCAGAGCACATTTCCATTGTTAATATGCAGTGGGGGGGTTACAAGACCAGCACTACATCACGGATTTTGAAAGCTTCGTTTGGGAAAACTACAGGAGAGCCAGGGGTGAAGACCTAGCAATTTAGTTCCTCACCCTGGGTACTATTATGGGAGGGGGGTGGTGTGCTTAATTCTGGTATAATTCTCCTTTAATGGTCAGATTTTTATCTGTGTAAGAAGTTTTATCTTAACATGCAACTTAAACCCACAACTTAAACCCACAACTTGGCATAATTATAACAAGTCGGGTATGTAGACCTATAATGAAAGGTGATTTTGTAAGTCCAGTCCTACACGCTTCTTTAGCCTGGGAACCAGCCTATGGGAAGAAGCACGACCTGCAGAGCATGTTTTCCAATAGAACCCTGGACTGAAAGGGCAAGGCTTGATTGGCAAGTGTAACTTAAAGTAAACATTGACATCTATCTAATGTACCACCAGGGGTAAGCCTGTAAACTTTTAAGTCTTCACCCTGGATACATCAAAATGGAGGGGTGTTGTTTGAGATAGGGTGGGGTTACATAATTGCCTTTAAAGAGTATGTCCACCCCCCAAACTAAAAATTCACCAACTGCTGGCCCCACTGTACAATATAAAAAAATCCTTACCTTACATCCCTGCTCCTTATGGTTCTCCTGTAGTGCCTCTTCAAAGTCCAGGAAACTGCTGCGTCTGCTCTGTCCTCTCAGTTGCTCCTGGCATGCGCAGTGGAGCCCTTTCCCTCCCTCCCTCCTTATCATCTACCATTAAATGCTTTATATATCTTGCAGGCCATGCCCTCCCACCCCAATCGCTATAATGGTACTTTTAAAATCGACTGCAAATTCTACTTACAGATCCTCGTTCCAGCGTAGTTCTGTATTGATGGCAGCCGCGGCTGTGATTGGCTGCCTCTCAGCCAGTCACAGCTGTGGCTGCCAGTCTGGCCCTCTGCTTGTAGTTCCGGCAGGCGGGGCAGCCGGACCAGAATGGCGCTGGATTGAGGAGCTGTAAGTAGAGTTTGCAAACGATTTTAAAAGTTCCATTATAGTGGTTGGGGGTGGGAGGGCATGGCCTGCAAGATATTAAAACTTTGTAAAGAGCGTGGAGATGCCCTTTAATATTTGCCAGTGATAAATTGTATAGAAAAAATCAAACAGTGATCCCTTTTGGGGCTGAAAAGTATGAATTTACCTATGCCCAGTTTTTGTGTGTGATTACCTGTGATTACCTACGTGAAAGGTTTGTTCTATTTTTAGAGAGAAATAATATATACAGTACTGTATATGGATCTAGGTGATTATTGCTTTGAGAAAATGCAAGTCTAACCAAATCATTATTTCTTCATTTTTCATTTATTTAAAATGTTATTCCAGCAGTTAATTGAAATCACATTGCTTTTTCTTGTGATCTGAAGACCCTTTAAATCCTTTAATCTCGGTAACAGAGCAAACGGCATTTTCAGATTTACCACATTTGGAATAATAATGAGGTATTTGCTGTGGTGTTTATAAAAAATTCTATTTTTATTACAAAGCAAGACTCTAGGCAGAGCCAATAATCTGTACTTTGTAAAGCCTGCTTTACTGGGCATCGATGGTAATCACATTTAACATGAGATGAATGGCTCTGATATTTGTACTTTTTAAAACAAAGGTCACTTTTTTTTTTTAACTATACCAGACTAGCAGTGTAATATGCAGGCAGTCAAGGTTTATTGCTTGCATTCAAATCCGAAAATACAGCTACCAGTGGCAAACACAAAATGGTGTATACAAGCAGAATATGTTTGTCAGTGTGCAAAAATAATGTTTAATGTAGGGAATTAGAACCACAACTCCTACTACAATATCCGTGTATTCTTATGGTAAATAGGTAGCACACCATGTTAATTTTATAGTAAACCAAAGAGACTAAGGAAGGTTGATACTTTTTGGCTGTTACAATTGGTTATAGTTTAATCCGTACTTCCAGAAATGATCGATAAAGCTTGGTACACACATTACCGATAAAGGGCTGATCCCGTCGTTACCACCAGATTAGCCCTTTATCAGTAATGTGTGTATGTTCGTAATGACTGTTATGGTTGTTACGAATGGGAAATGTGGTTATTGTAGTAAATATAGGAAGTTGTCCATGATCATTAGGTGCATGGCAGTTACAAGTGATATCCCTGTGGCTACATCTGTAAACTGGTTAGAAACATCTATAAACTCATTAGAAAAGTCCACAAAATGCATTATCTCCATCTTGGATTTAAGTAGTAATAAGCAGTAATTGTTTTGCGTTTTTTTTTTAAAATCGAAACAAGTTTCTCCGCTTTATAAATACCTTATAAATTGTCTTAAAATAAATTTCAGAAAAAATTTGTGACAAATATATGAACAGTTATAGGTGCCCCCTAGTAGTGTATAAATTAAACTAAAAGTGGGTTGTTAATATAAGGAAGATTAGGTTTATTTGATGACAAGAATGATTCCCCCAAGTGTGTCTCCCTCCTGCTATTAGATTAACTTTTATATATAAGAGTTCACAAAATGTTTTTTCCACGTTTTTGGCTCTTCTTTATTACCACTTTTCATGTTTGCAGTCTCTGCATGTACCTTTCCTATAGTCTCCTTTGTTTGTCCAAGGCTCTATTTTTTCATTTTTTGATTCTCTCCCGATACGTCTCATTTTGGTGTCCCTGCGCCCAATTCATCTATTCTACTCTCCATCCTGTTTCCATTCTGCTGCCCCTTCTTATTATTTTATTCTGATCCTCTTCCTGGCTCTGTTCTGCTGTTTCAAGCTGTATGACTCATTCTGAGCTTTAACTGTACCTATTTGCCATTTATTTGATCATGTCAAATATACATTAAAATGTGGTAAGATTGCAGCTCAATTACATCGGCAATCCCAACTGTGTTGGCCTCCAGGCAAAGAAAGTTTTAATAGGAATGAAATAGTGTGATAGTCTGATGTATGGTTTTGCAGGGAAAACACACCAACCATTCTCCACACTTACTTGTGATTTGCGTTGGGTAATAAGGTCTCGCATACATTCTGATGGATTATTGTATGCTCATCTGGTCATTCTGAAATCTTGCAGAAAGTAAGTAAACTAATTATATCCATAAACTATGGGATGCTGGGGATTCTCTGTACTGTACCATCTGCCTGATTGGTGCTCACAATAAAGATATTTCTGATCTAGGCAATACAAGATTAAATCTTTTTCATTCATCACCATGATAAAAGATAATGCTTATTCAGAATCTTCTGTGACCTTGTGATTTGCTGGAAATGTCTGTGTTATTTAATGTCTGTATTTAACGTGGAAATGACTATATAAAGGCAAAGATTAATGCAGACAAATGCTAATTAAAGCTGAAAATACTTTAACAAACTAGTTTTTATTTTTAAAAAATCCCTATTTTGATGGCACTTAGTCTGAATGTGGCATTTGTTGTTAGCACCAAGATTTCACAATTTAATTTCAAAGGGCAATTACTGTATACAGTGACAAAAACCCTTATACCCCCCCCATCACCACCTTCCCTCAAATGATCTCATCTCTGGGGTTTCCTTGTACACCCCCAAAACAAACACACAAATTACAGCTATACAAAAAATCTTGCCTTCCCATTGGTCAGTCCTAGGACTGGAGAGAGAGTGGGACACGACTAGGGTATTGAGCAAAACTTCTAAGAAGAGTTTCAGGGAATACCAAGAGGTAATGGCCTGGCAGTTTAGGTATTCACCCTGGGTACTCTTAAGGTAAAGTAAAAATATATTGGCCCTTTGATTATTTGATGCCAAAACATCTTTTGGTCCAGTTTCTTTTATGATTTTGCACAATGTTTCAGGTAAATGTCTTGAGAATTATCTTTACCCAGCACTCTGTGATGTTCTGCACTGAATTTTCTAATTTCACACGCATGCCTTTAGATTAAATTAAGGGAACATTGGAAGTGCGAGGGCAGAAGAAATGTCAAACAAGAGAAAATAGTGTAAAGGGATTAATTTACTGTGTTGTCAGATCACTGACAAAATTAGTAGCACCAATCAAGAAACTACTCTATTCTCCAAAAAGTTTCTGGCAAATAAAACACACCAGATTTGAGTTTTTTCTGTTAGATTATGTTGAATCTAGACCAGGGTTTCTGAAAGAGTGTAAGGGGTACATTGATGCCTTGAGAGAGCCAGTGGCGCTATATAAATAAACATATATACATTATTAGAACTGTTATGTCGTAAAATATAATGATAAAATTTCAATGCAGTCAATGTAGTGTACAATTAAGCTGGGTACACACAGAAATGATAAAGGGATGGTTCCAATGGGAGTGTTTACCAAAAACGACCATCCCAGAGGCTGACAAATGTTCACCGTTGGCTGGAACGCTTGTTTCAGACTGAAAATTTCTCTCAGCAACAGTTGGCTCCCTGTACTGCAGATTGATATCTATAGGAGTGTGACTGTCCCTAAAGATCTTCCCCATAGTTAATATAGGGAGACCGTTCGGCACTGTGTATAGCCACAATTTTTATATTGCAGATTCTGTCTGTCATTTGTTAATGATAGTTACAGTGGGACATATTTGTAAAGAGGCATTATCGCTATTTTGCAAAAGCACACCTTTACTGATTGTTGCCGCAATAGTATTGCGCTCGTAAATCTACGATATCGGTCGTAAATTTACCATTGACATTGTTATTGAACGGCCTTGATCGTACTTTTACAATAACCCGCGGTATCACAAATTTGCTATTCTGCGGGTTTATAAATATGCACCAGTGTGTGCCCAGCTTTAAACTAGCCATACAGTACCTTAACATTACACCAACCAAATTTTCGAGATGAATGTCAAATTAATTGTGATGTCTAGTGGAGCAGCAGTCTTATCTGGCGGCGTTTCCCAGACTGATCATATTTATAATCATAATTACAATAGATTGTAATATCGATTACAAAATGATTGGGCCAGGCGGTTGTCGGAACATTGCTCGAACTTCGAGAGGTACATTTGTAGTGTATGGCCAGCATTACATTTATAAAAATCAGATTAGGTTGAACCCAATTACTAACATTTGTAGGCTTACCAGTTCACACAAGTATTAGAAATAAACAAAAGCTTCTACAATAACTAGTACTTAACTAGGGAGGTAGGATATCCTAATCCTAATCCCTGGGTGGCTGAGCTGTGAGCCGTCAAAAGACTACTTATTCAGAAGCTGACAGCTCACTGCTCGCTTTACTGTGCTGCCTGCATGACTGTCTATCCTTTTTTTTTTTTTACAGTGTGGGAGACACAGTGGACAGCTCACAACCCCGGAAAGGGGAAAGTAGAAATTGCTACCTCAGTGGGTTAGACACTAGGTATGGCTGAAAGCTTTTGGGGAGGGTTTTTTTTGTTTGGCCATAGTTGCCTCTAAATAAACAACACAAGTTTACAAGTACACATTTAGGGAACTTAGGGGGGAACTAGAGGATTATTCAATAAAAGTTCTTAAAGTTTAAAATGGTGATAAATTTGCCCCAACCAATCAGATGTTAGCTTTCAAACTTTAAATAAGATCTGATTGGTTAAGGCAAATTTAGCACCATTTTAAACTATAAGAACTTTTATTGAATAACCCCGCTAGTGAGGGTAAAATCCACGGTAACCCAATAGTGTGTTTTATGTAGTAATGGGGGTTTTACTACAACTAACGATATTGCATCTCCCTGTTAGTGTTTTATTGTTTTCTTTTAGTATCTTGATCGTGAAGTGGTGCTGTCAAAAGGACTTTTTTGTACCCAGCAAACTTTAGCCATTTAAGATCGTGATTTGATGTGGAATCCAAGGCGCTGTAGATAGTAAGGTCCCGTTTTGTTAAATTTTTAACAACTCTCTTTATAGCAGCGTTTATGGCTCTCGAAAATATATTGTCTCTCTTATTGTACAGAGCACAATGTTCAAATAAGTGATTCATGGTCTGCAATGAGTCACACCCATGACAATGAAACTGTTCTGGTTTATGGTTGGCTCTGATCTGCTGAAGAAACATAAATGAAATTTATTTAAAGGAATAATGGAAATTAATGGTTAAAGGCCTGCTGCCAATACACACACACTGTAAAGTTATAATACTTGTAGGAAGTTCCATAGTTACATCTGCTGATTCCTCAAAGGAAGAGGCACCCTGCTATGTATATTGGGATAAGCAGGGTTTGTGAATGTCAGTGGCAGGATTAAGTGATCATATTTAATCGTTGAAGTACCAGTGTTGTAAATGGAACAGAAGATCTCTGCATGAAATTCGGACTTTATAATAAGAGAGACGCAAATAATGGGACAGGGAGGCGGAGGACCTGGAACACACAAGGTGCACAGACCAATTTGCAGTGTTAATTCCCTAAATCTCTGTTGGGGTCCAAACCTGCCAGTGTAATTTCTAGGAGCCCAAACATAATTTCCTTTTGTTCTAATTTCTCATATTGCTATTTGCTTTAAAGGTCAACTATACTGTATAAATTAACTTTTTAAAAATGAAAAGTACCTGGGACAGGAAGTTAAAGGAACACTAAAGCCAAAAAAATAACTATTTGCCATTCGTTTCTATTATTCACAGGGAGGTGAGAACGCATATTCTTACCTCCCTGTGAATAATATTACGCTTGGGAGACCTGGAACTTACCTTACCGCCGCTCCACTCGCAGACGCTTCTTCACTGAACAGCTGTTCTCTCCTAAAAACCGCGCACTATCTTTTGTATTGGTGCGCATGCGCCTAAGTTAGGGCGCGCGGTCGGGACAGAGCGGCTGTCAGTGAAGGAGCGGCTGCGAGTGGATCGGCTGTAAGGTAAGTTCCAGGTCCCCCGAGCGTAATATTATTCACAGGGAGGTGAGAATAAGCCTTCTCACCTCCCTGTGAATAATAGAAGCGAATGGCAAATAGTTCTTTTTTTGGCTTTAGGGGAGTTTAGTGCCCCTATAAGATTATTTGTTCCTACCTCCCAATATTGTTTCATTTAGGAACTATAGCAGATACAGTTTTGGTCTGCCAGGTTTGTGCCATGGGCCTTCCTGTATTAATGGTAGAGCTGAAGCACATAAGAAGCCTGGCAAAAGCAGTTTTCTTCGTGGTGCTGTTCCTCATAGAAATTATATTGGGAAGTAGAAAGTACCAACCCTACCTCTCTGCCCCAGGTTCTTTTTATTTTAACAGTTTTTGGAAAAGTAGTTCTCCTTTAACATGTTCAGTATCGAATTCAGCTGTGTCCATGCTGGAGTCTAATAAAGGGCAGGTAATCCAAGGCTAAGTAATTTAAGCCAGATGTGGTTATTTGAATTTCTGTTGGAGACAGAATATGGACAGTACACAAACGTGTTTTTGATAAATAACAGAGCTAGGGGCAATGATAAAATGTAGCTAAATGTGATGGTGAAGAGACTGCTTGCACCTAATCCCTCAAATTACACACTGCCAATTGTTATGATCCCAAAGTTCAGACTAAGGTGTAATTGCCATTAGACCATGCCCTGTGGTTGTAGGGGGACCAGGGGACCCCAATTTCTTACTATGGCTACAATCCCCTCAGGCAACTTCTGTAAATGAAGCAGGAAGTTATATAATTTTGCTGGGGGCCTGGTGAATTCTATTTATGCAGCTGATCTCTGGAATAAGACAAAAAAACCCAAAACGTTAAGATAAAGAAAAACTGCTGATCGCTGGTACATTGGCGAGACACTGATAAAGACATCATAGCTGTCTGTACATTGGGTGTACTGGTACTGTGCAGCATTTTATATTAATGCAGCTCAGACTTTAGGTTTGGCTGAGGAAAATGCTAATTTGCTTTGTAAATTAGCATTTTTGTTGTCTGGCAGCAAATTTCCATACTGTGTGTCAAGGCACAGAGTTAATTCCTATCTTGCCAAGATTGCTTGTAAGGCTGGGTACACACCAGAAGATATTTTCGGGCGACCGATTCACGGCACTTTAGGTCGGTCGGCCGAAAATTTCTCCTGATTTGGGGGCCGCCGTTGGGACGTGTCGGAAATCCCAATCGATCGGCCGAATTTGCCGCGACCGACGGACACTTTGTCTCGGCCAAGCTCGTGACAAATAGTCTCCATGTGTACCCAGCCTTAGACACCAGTAAATTGTTAGCTCAAAGCACCAACATACAACAGATAATGATCTTCCAGCTGACTTGTTTTATTGTGAATGCATGTGTTTTACACTCCTCTTGCAATATTTAAACCCCAGTACAAAGAGAAACGAAAAAAATCTCTCAATACAGTAATCTAAGCGTGAATAGTGTTTTTCTACCTATCTTTAGTGAGGTGTGCAGTTCTCAGCCTTGGCTAATTTCCTCATTTTAAATGGATTTTTTGGTCTCATAATTAATCTGCTGAAGCAACTTGACCAACTGACTGTTGAAGGGGAATATTTCCAACTGTGATAACAACAGAAGATGAAACAGTGCTCTAGGATGTATCTCAATACAGGAATCCAACATAATGGATGGACTTCCTCGGTATTGCTTTAATAACAACTGCATCAGAGTTCTAAAGGCAAACAATTCTAAGAATCCTTATCATAGTAACATTAGTTGTCTTTTTGTATACCGTATATACTCGAGTATAAACCGAGGTTTTCAGGCTTTAAAAAAAGCCTGAAAATCTTACCTCGGTTTATACTCGAGTCAATGTTTTCCCACCTTTCCGGCGGCCGCGCGATCCGCATCCTCGCTCCACAGCCGCTGCGCATCCGGATGATGTCACTACCCCGCACCGCAAAGTGAGAGGTGCCGGGTAGTACATCATCCGATGTGCAAGAGCTGTGGAGCGAGGATGCGATCGCGCGGCCGCCGAACAGGTAGGAGAAACATTGACATTGACACTTAAATGGCAAATACATACAAATAAGAGTAAAACCTTCTTTATTTGTGCATACTGGTGCACAAATAAAGGAGGATTTACCCCTATTTGCAAGTATTTGCCACTTAAGATGTTTGAAAACTACAACTCCCAGCAGCTTTATTGCTGGGAGTTGTAGTTTTCAAACATCTTAAGTGGCAAATACTTGCAAATAGGGGTAAATCCTCCTATATTTTGCATACAGTATGCACAAATAAAAAGGTTTTACTCTTATTGTAAGTATTTGCAACTTAAGATTTTTTTTTCCTAAAACTAGGTACCTCGGTTTATACTCGGGACGGTTTATACTCGAGTATATACGGTATGTTTTATATTCTTTAAAGGTGTAAAATTGTCTTTAAAGGGCATGTTCACCCCACAATTGAATATAAAAAAAGGGTATATTGGCTAATCACCCCTTAAACTCCAATACCACAATAGTGAGAAAGCTGACAGATATAGGACTAACCTGTTATGCAGTGAAATGTTCTTCTCCACCTTCCCTCTACCGCTCAAATTGTTACTGCCTTCTCTCCAAGCTCGTTTACAAGCTTGCAGGTGCTCTGAAAAGGCAGCTAGGGGAATAGAATTCAGTTATTTACTGTGATAGCAGTTGTCAGTGATGCATTATAACCATAAAAATGGGAAGCATTAAAAAAAGACCAAAGTGTACACACCATACAAACACTGCTGTGGGCTGTGCTGTTCTCCCCCATTCTGTCCTCCTTCAGTCACTGTAACTTGATCTCTTCCTGGTTTCTTCAGCTTTCTTCTGTACTGAGCATGTGCATTGTGACCACAGATTAAGAACCTCCCACCCCCTAAATTTCTGATCAGTAAATTCTTCATATCTGGGACTGTGCAGCACGTATAGAGGTGGTTGATGGCTCATTTTAAAGGTAGGAACCTGGCCTTTCATTTAAAACCAACTTGTTTGGAGACCACAGTTCCCCTTTAATTCATACCCACAGTCGAGGACTGGGACCTTTTGGCCTGGGGGGCAAATACAACCAAGCATCCCTTTCACGGTACATCACAAAATATTTGGCCACACCCACTTAACTAAGGTGACACACAATTTGCTTCAGTTATGCCCATTTTTAAGATTACTATTCTTATTTTACATGTTTGCGTGCAACATTTTCAAATGTATGTTGGGGTTTATGATTACTGACTAGTAATCTGGAGGGCTGACATAAAGGACAACTAAAGCCACAGAACAACACTGAACCAGAAGACAGAACACCTTGATATAAAACCAGTAATCATGTCTTACCTCTCATTTTGATACAGGTGCTGGGAAATTTACCTAAATAACATATGGTTTGTGCTTAACTTCACAGCATTCTAGTATCACACAGTTTGGTCAATGACCATTATGTTCTGAAGTCCTTAGCTATGGCAGAAACTGGTTACAGTTGGTCACACCCATTCATAATCTCTAGACAATCCTTTTACAGGACAGATAAAGCAAGAAAGCATGTGGCTGAGTTTAGGAGGTGTGGTCTGACACTGCACATACACACAGATTCTTCATTCAGTTCTTAACAGGCTTACATTTACTTTAATACAATTTACGGAAGTGGGGTTTATAGCATATTGGTGTTTTTAGGGGGATTGTTTTCAGATTCTGGAGTTTAAAAAATTGGGATTAGTTCTCCTTTAAGACTGGCTAATGAACTGGAGAGCTGATAACACTGGCTAATGATCTGGAGAGCTAATAACACTGGCTAATATTCTGGAGGGCTGATAACACTAGCTAATGATCTTGAGGGCTGATAACATTAGCTAATGATCTGGAGGGCTAACCACGCTGGCTAATGATCTGGTAGGGGTATGACACTGACAAAGGATCTGGCTAATGATCTTGAGGGCTGACGTAACACTGGCTCATGAATTGGAGGTCTGACTAATACTGGCTAATGAACTGGAGGGATGACTAGCACTGGCTAATGAACTGGAGGGCTGACGAGCACTGGCTAATGTACTTGAGAGCTGATAACACTGGCTAATGATCTGGAGGGCTGATAACACTAGCTAATGATCTGGAGGGCTGATAACAATAGCTAATGATCTGGAGGGCTAACCACACTGGCTAATGATCAGGTAGGCGTACGACACTAAGGATCTGGCTAATGATCTCGAGGGCTGACTAAAACTGGCTAATGATCTGCAGGGCTAACATAACACTGGGTAATGATCTGAAGGGCTGACATAGCACTGGCTAATGATCTTGAAGGCTGACATAGCACTGGCTAATGAACTGGAGGGCTGACTAACACTGGCTAATAAACTGGAGGGCTGACTTAACACTGGCTAATGAACTGGGGTCTGACTAACACTGGCTAATGAACTGGGGTCTGACTAACACTGGCTAATGAACTGGGGGCTGACTAACACTGTGCTGCTTCTATTAATTTGACAGAGGAGAGGACTTCTGTTTCTTGCTTATGTTAGAGGTAAAAGCCGGTGTGGTGCCGCTTAAGCACGTAGCTTACTAAAAGCTTCTGTGGCAGACCAAATTTTTTATTGGAGACCAGCCGAGGGGGCATCTGCCCCTCAGCCTACTGGGCCAGTCCTCTCCTGCATACCCAGTCATATGATTCATTCTGGGTTATTCAATAAAAGTTCTTATCATTTAAAATGGTGCTAATTTTGCCCCAACCAATCAGATGTAACCTTTGAAATGTTAAATAAAATCTGATTGGTTGGGGCAAATTTAGCACCATTTTAAACGATAAGAACTTTTATTGAATAACCCAGAATGAATCATATGACTGGGTATGCAGGAGAGGACTGGCCCAGTAGGCTGAGGGGCAGATGCCCCCTCGGCTGGTCTCCAATAAAAAATTTGGTCTGCCACAGAAGCTTTTAGTAAGCTACGTGCTTAAGCGGCACCACACCGGCTTTTACCTCTAACATAAGCAAGAAACAGAAGTCCTCTCCTCTGTCAAATTAATAGAAGCAGCACAGTGTTAGTCAGCCCCCAGTTCATTAGCCAGTGTTAGTCAGACCCCAGTTCATTAGCCAGAGTTTTGGAAAAGTAGTTCTCCTTTAACATGTTCAGTGATCGAATTCAGCTGTGTCCCTGCTGGAGTCTAATAAAGGGCAGGTAATCCAGGCTAAGTAATTTAAGCCAGATGTGGTTATTTGAATCTGTTGGAGACAGATTGGACAGTACACAAACGTGTTTTTGATAAATAACAGAGCTAGGGGCAATGAAAAATGTAGCTAAATGTGATGGTGAAGAGACTGCTTGCACCTAATCCCTCAATTACACACTGCCAATTGTTATGATCCCGAAGTTCAGACTAAGTGTAATTGCCATTAGACCATGCCCTTTGGCTGTAGGGGGACCAGGGGACCCCAATTTCTTACTATGGCTACAATCCCCTCAGGCAACTTCTGTAAAAGAAGCAGGAAGTTATATAATTTTGCTGGGGGCCTGGTGAATTCCATTTATGCAGCTGATCTCTGGAATAAGACAAAAAAAACCAAAAACGTTAAGATAAAGAAAAACTGCTGATTGCTGGTACATTGGCGAGACACATGATAAAGACATCATAGCTGTCTGTACATTGGGTGTACTGGTACTGTGCAGCATTTTATATTAATGCAGCTCAGACTTTAGGTTTGGCTGAGGAAAATGCTAATTTGCTTTGTAAAGACTGGATTATCTCTCGTGGTGACACGCTGTATGATTTTTTTTTATAGTTTAGATTACTGGGAAGAAAGCCACACTATACAAAGACCTGGAGTGGGGATTAAAGATCCATAAATCAAGCTGTTTGCTATATTGTTAAAGCCAGGTTTATGAGAAGACATTCTGTTGTCTGGCAGCAAATTTCCATACTGTGTCTCAAGGCACAGAGTTAATTCCTATCTTGCCAAGATTGCTTGTAAGGCTGGGTACACACCAGAAGATATTTTCGGGCGACCGATTCACGGCACTTTAGGTCGGTCGGCCGAAAATTTCTCCTGATTTGGGGCCGCCGGTCGGGACGTGTCGGAAAATCCCAATCGATCGGATCGGATTGACATTGACACTTAAATGGCAAATGTATTTGACACTTAAATGGCAAATACTACAAATAAGAGTAAAACCTTCTTTATTTGTGCATACTGTGGTGCACAAATAAAGGAGGATTTACCCCTATTTGCAAGTATTTGCCACTTAGATGTTTGAAAACTACAACTCCCAGCAGTTTATTGCTGGGAGTTGTAGTTTTCAAACATCTTAAGTGGCAAATACTTGCAAATAGGGGTAAATCCTCCTATATTTTTGTACATACAGTATGCACAAAAGAAGGTTTTACTCTTATTTGTAAGTATTTGCAACTTAAGATGTTTGAAAACTCAACTCCCAGCAATAAAGCATGCTGGGATTTGTAGTTTCCAAACATCTTTAGTGGCAAATACTACCCCCTCGGTTTATACTGGTCAGTGTGGCTTTCCTCTTTTTCCTAAAACTAGGTACCTCGGTTTTTACTCGGGACGGTTTATACTCGAGATATACGGTATGTTTTATATTCTTTAAAGGTGTAAAATTGTCTTTAAAGGGCATGTTCACCCCACAATTGAATATAAAAAAAGGGTATATTGGCTAATCACCCTTAAACTCCATACCACAATAGTGAGAAAGCTGACAGATATAGGACTAACCTGTTATGCAGTGAAATGTTCTTCTCCACTTCCCTCTACCGCTCAAATTGTTACTGCCTTCTCTCCAAGCTCGTTTACAAGCTTGCAGGTGCTCTGAAAAGGCAGCTAGGGGAATAGAATTCAGTTATTTACTGTGATAGCAGTTGTCAGTGAGCATTATAACCATAAAAATGGGAAGCATTAAAAAAAGACCAAAGTGTACACACCATACAAAAACTGCTGTGGGCTGTGCTGTTCTCCCCATTCTGTCCTCCTTCAGTCACTGTAAATTGATCTCTTCCTGGTTTTTCAGCTTTCTTCTGTACTGAGCATGTGCATTGTGACCACAGATTAAGAACCTCCCACCCCCTAAATTTCTGATCAGTAAATTTCATATCTGGGACTGTGCAGCACGTATAGAGGTGGTTGATGGCTCATTTTAAAGGTAGGAACCTGGCCTTTCATTTAAAACCAACTTGTTTGGAGACCACAGTTCCCCTTTAATTCATACCCACAGTCGAGGACTGGGACCTTGGCCTGGGGGGCAAAAAAACCAAGCATCCCTTTCACGGTACATCACAAAATATTTGGCCACACCCACTTAACAAGGTGGGACAATTTGCTTCAGTTATGCCCATTTTTAAGATTACTATTCTTATTTTACATGGTTGCGTGCAACATTTTCAAATGTGTGTTGGGGTTTATGATTACTGACTAGTAATCTGGAGGGCTGACATAAAGGACAACTAAAGCCACAGAACACAATGAACCAGAAGACAGAACACCTTGATATAAAACCAGTAATCATCTTACCTCTCATTTTGATACAGGTGCTGGGAAATTTACCTAAATAACATATGGTTTGTGCTTAATTACAGCATTCTAGTATCACACAGTTTGGTCAGACCATTATGTTTGAAGTCCTTAGCTATGGCAGAAACTGGTTACAGTTGGTCACACCCATTCATAATCTCTAGACAATCCTTTTACAGGACAGATAAAGCAAGAAAGCATGTGGCTGAGTTTAGGAGGTGTGGTCTGACCTGCACATACACACAGATTCTTCATCAGTTCTTAACAGGCTTACATTTACTTTAATACAATTTACGGAAGTGGGGTTTATAGCATATTGGTGTTTTTAGGGGGATTGTTTTCAGATTCTGGAAATTAAAAAATTGGGTTTAGTTCTCCTTTAAGACTAATGAACGGAGAGCTGATAACAATGGCTAATGATCTGGAGAGCTAATAACACTGGCTAATATTCTGGAGGGCTGATAACACTAGCTAATGATCTGGAGAGCTGTAAACATTAGCTAATGATCTGGAGGGCTAACCCACTGGCTAATGATCTGGAAGGGGTATGACACTGACTAAGGATCTGGCTAATGATCTTGAGGGCTGACGTAACACTGGCTCATGAATTGGAGGTCTGACTAATACTGGCTAATGAACTGGAGGGATGACTAGCACTGGCTAATGAACTGGAGGGCTGAAGAGCACTGGCTAATGTACTTGAGAGCTGATAACACTGGTAATGATCTGGAGGGCTGATTACACTAGCTAATGATCTGGAGGGTGATAACAATAGCTAATGATCTGGAGGGCTAACCACACTGGCTAAGATCAGGTAGGCGTACGACACTAAGGATCTGGCAATGATCTCAAGGGCTGACTAAAACTGGCTAATGATCTGCAGGGCTAACATAAACATGGGTAATGATCTGAAGGGCTGACATAGCACTGGCTAATGATCTTGAAGGCTGACATAGCACTGGCTAATGAACTGGAGGGCTGACTTAACAGTGGCTAATGAACTGGGGACTTACTAACACTGGCTAATGAACTGGGGTCTGACTAACACTGGCTAATGAACTGGAGGGCTGACTAACACTGGCTAATAAACTGGAGGGCTGACTAACACGGATAATAAACTGGAGGGGACTTACACTGGCTAATGAACTGGGTCGACTAACACTGGCTAATGAACTGGGGTCTGACTAACACTGGCTAATGAACTGGGGGCTGACTAACACTGTGCTGCTTCTATTAATTTGACAGAGGAGAGGATTCTGTTTCTTGCTTATGTTAGAGGTAAAAGCAGGTGTGGTGCCGCTTAAGCACGTAGCTTACTAAAAGCTTCTGTGGCAGACCAAATTTTTCATTGGAGACCAGCCGAGGGGGCATCTGCCCCTCAGCCTACTGGGCCAGTCCTCTCCTGCATACCCAGTCATATGATTCATTCTGGGTTATTCAATAAAAGTTCTTATCATTTAAAATGGTGCTAATTTTGCCCCAACCAATCAGATGTAACCTTTCAAATGTTAAATAAAATCTGATTGGTTGGGGCAAATTTAGCACCATTTTAAACGATAAGAACTTTTATTGAATAACCCTGATTGAGTTTGTTTTGACTATCCTATGGTTGGCATTAGGCAGCTCAATTTGCATTACTTTTACGCTCATATTCTGGGAATGTTTATTATAAATAGTAAAGAAATTCTGTACACACCAGACCTGAGTGCCTTCTATATATTTGCATTGGTTTGTGAGGTTATACACTGGCTGAATTCACATTCCTGGCCTCAATCCTCCATTATTAGGACCTTCCACTGATCTCCAATGCACGTATATGTCCATTGGTAAATAGGGAGAAGCCAAATAACTTCACAGGCTAAGCTGTATCAATAGTGTTTATTCTACACAACATGTTTGGGTCCTCATAGAGACCGTATTCAAGTGCCTTCTATATATTTATGTTTAAAAAGCATTCAAATTTCAGGTACTCCTTCTTATTTCAAGGGTTGACGTTAAAGGGACTTTAAAGTCACAAGTTTAAATAAAATAATTTTGACCATTTGATCAGGTTATATTATAAAGGTTTTGCACACCTGTGTTGAATTAGGAGCTTTAGGGTTCATTTTTGCATTAAAGGACTTCTGCTGCATTCATGATTTACATGAATTTAAAGGGGAACTGAAATGGGAGAGAGATCTTTCCATTTACATATGGTTGGCAGGCAACGCTCTTGTTGTTGTAGAGCAGGAACACTAGCATATAAACAGATTGTAACTACTCACACACCATTAGAATTCAGTATCCAGCTTAAATCCCACTCCACTCCATCCAACAGCATACAAAACAAATGTAGGAGAGACGTGTGCAGAAGTTTAACTGCAAAACACTCTTATTACGTGCACTAGAGCAACATGTTTTAGGAGCTACGTGCTCCTTAATCAAGCACTAGTGCACGTAATAAGAGTGTTTTGCAGTTAAACTACAGCGCACGGCTCTCTTACATATGTTTTTTATGCTGTACAGCAGGAACAGCAGTATAAGCTCTGTTTTGCCTACTTGTGACATTGCAGGAGCCTACTTCTATAACAGAACAACCAAACAGATTACACACTTTGTGTAGAACTTGCATTCTGATAGATTGGCCAGTGCCAAGTTTTTGGCAGTAGGACCCCTGCACTTTCTGCTGTAAAGGACAAGGTAATAAGAGTGACATGCCTTAAGGCTTCCTGCCTACCTTATTTAAGTAGAAATTGGGTCTTTCCCCTCTTAAACTATTATGATGATGATACAGCTGTATAAAATAATGTGTACAGTGTATGAGAAGTCAGCCACAGAGGTACATAAAGCGGATTTCTAGTCAGAAGGAAAAGTGGACCTGAAGAGCATCTTGCAAGTTTTTGTGTAGGAGAGAATGCTTTCTCATTTGCAATTTATTCGGGACTTCTTGGGTTTCCTACATATACGTACTGTGCTGTAGACCTAAAGCTATTCATATCTTTCCAAGTCTTTTACATTCACAAACTGTACTGGCCTAGCAAGCAGCTGGGCTTCCTGTCCTCTTCTAAAATACTGGCCTAAGCAAGGTTGATGAAAATCCCACAGTGAGAAACTGTCAGCTTGTCCAATTGCATGAACTGAAATAAATTATACCGTATATAGAGTGGGACCAAAGAGCAGTGATAACTGTGAGGGGCAGTAGGTAGTCTAGGCTGAAAAAAGTAATCTTATTCCATCTGAGAGTTTTCAAAGGAAGGTTTTGGTTGTTCGGTTCAGTCTGATGTACAATGGATGTGATAGGCGGTGAAGCCAACAGAATAACAACCCTGTCACTTTCCATTGACCTACAAAGAGCACAATCTATGTTAGGATGGCTTTAGAGCTTGCCTTTTTTGAAGCAGAAACTATTTGACAATATTTCCCTTGACTGTCAGTTAATGTTCATATACACATTTATGGAATTAAGGATGTTTTTTTCCCGTGAATCTCATGCTGTGTACACACTTCAACGATAAGGGGCCAAATCTGTCGGATGTAATAGAATCGCCAGTTTATTGTTAAAGTGAGTACCAGTTCCAAACGTTTTTGAGGGCGATGAAAGTTCACCATTGATTGCAACGGCCCGAACATTTCCCTTTCTTGCGAAACGCCCCCTGTGCTAAAGTGTAGGGAGAAAACTCGGGACTCTCTGTAGCCTGATCTTTAAAAATTGACAGACAGGATCATAAAGATTGTGACTGTCATCTTTTAAAGATCTTTGCTGTGTGTACCCAGCATTGTATTGGTAGAGAAGTCATCATTGTATAGTGCTACATATTTTACCTGAGAATGGACAAATTATATGGCAATTTGCACTTAAAGGGCATGTCCACCCCCAAAACTAAAATTTAACCCACATATGGCCCCACTATGTAGTGTTTAAAAATCCTAACCTTTCATCCCAGCTCCAAATGGTTTTCTTGCTGTGCCCATTCTAAGTCCAGGAAAGTGCAGTGTAGGAGCCTGTCAGTGAGTCATCCGTTCCCTTCTATTTCCCTACCTCAACAAGGTATGGTACATGAGTGAAGGAACCCCCCCCCCCCTCCCTCCTGCCCGAGCTAACTTTTAAAAACCATTCCCCCAATGTTCAGCAAAACTGGCAGCCGCGTCCGTGGTTGTCTGCCTCTCAGCGAATCACAGACGCGGCTGCTGGTCCGGCACCCTGCTTGCAGTTCCAGCAAGCAGAAGGCCGTGATTTGAGCTTCGGAGGAATGGAGGATTGTAGGTATCGTTCTGAGTTTTTTTGGAAAAATCTAACTTGCCGGTTGGGGGTGGGAAAGGGGGACCTAAACTACAGCAAAAATTTGTCAATGTATACATGTAACATATCCAGGCAAGATGTATCTGATTTTAAAAGGTAAATTCAGGTTTACATATATTGGATATACTTTGCTTAAATAAGCTTTCTAAAGGTCCCACTATGCACGTTGCATTCCATTTTGCATGAGCTTTGTGAATTGCAATGTAATTTTAAAATATAATGGAAATCGCGAGAATCAGTTCCCACTGTATAATTCAGGTTTGGAATCTTTGTGGTCCATTTTTTATCTGCATGCGTGCACAAATTTTGGTCTGTATGTGTCAGAATTGCAGTTTAATAATAGTCTATAAGAATGCAAACAAAAGCGGATGCACAAACTCCCCCCCCCCCCGTTTTTTTTTGCATTTTCTCCAGTATTTCCAATTGATTTTCCAAAAACTGCACATGCACGCAAATGAACCTTGCCTTTACTGTACAAGTGTGCTTCATATTCTGTAAAAGATTATTTAAATATATTTATATTTAAATATAGGAGGGCTTTAAAATTTTAAAAAGGGCGTGCAATATAGTGAAATGGGCATTATGCACCTCCCACAGTCATGGTCACCGACAGCATCTCTGACATTGGAGAACAAGTGTTAATGGAGGAGATTTAAAACAGTCCATTACTGCATAAGTATACTCCATCAATATGACGTAGAGGGCTCTGTGCTGTTTGCTGTAGGCAGACTACTAAAAGTCTACCCCATTTTAGCCGATAATCTAGGATAGATGTTTTTGCCTCAAAGACCAGCATTAAAGGACTTCAATTCCATTAACCTCCAACAATAGAAATGATGTTTTGCCCCAGACAGGCCAGGAGTAGAGTAGATGTATTTCTTGTGTAGTTGCTACTGGTGTCCGATATGTAGTTGCTGCAATGCCAGTTTACAACGTGGGAAGTTAGAGACATGTTTGCACCTGGGTAAGCATGAACAGAGCAGTTTATTAGTAACTGTTTCAGAAGTGGCCACAGTCCTTGTTGAGGTTAGGGAAGTAGCAGGGAACAGACGAATCACTGACAGATTCTACTCTTCACTTTCTTGGACTTTGAAAAGGCACTGCAGGAGAACCATAAGGAGCAGAGATGTATGGTACACAGTGGGGTCAGTAGTGGTTGAAATTTTAGTTTTTGGTGTGGAAATGCCCTTTAAAGGGCATGTCCACCCCCAAAACTATAACCCCCCCACTAATGGCCCCACCATGTAGTGTAATAAAATCCCTACCTCACATCCCAGCTCCATACGGTTCTCCTGTAGTCCCCCCCCCCCCCAAGGTCCCAAAAACTGCCCACCAGGGACAAGCAGAGTCCATATGGACTCTGCCTCCTGTCTTGCCTCCGGAGAAGTTTGGCATGCGGACTGCAGCCTTCACCCCTCCCCTCCCCCTCCCGTTTTGCGATCCTCCCCTACCATAAAACCCCTTGCCCATATAATAGAATAACTTCCCCCAGCCCAACCGCTAAAAAAAAATTTAAGAAGACTCCCGAACTCTACTTACCTTCCTCTCTCCCCCGGCATTCTGAGAAGCCGGCAGCCGTGTCGTGATGGTTGCCTCTCAGCCAATCACGGACACGGCTGCCGGTCCCGCCCCCTGCTGGGAAATTTTTTTTCCAGATTAGAAAGAATTAGGCTATTGGCGTTTGACAAACAGGGAAATCTGAACGTTGAAGTGATATTTTTGCCAATGCTGGGATTTTCTGACAATTTAAACTTGTAAATAATCTTCCCTTTTCAGTAGTGAAATCCCATTTTATTAATTCAATGTTTTTTTAGCCTTTCTGTCCCGAGATGTATTGTGCGCAAGGTTAGCTAGGTTAATGGAAAAGCTCTGGCAAGGCATCTTCTCGCTGGTGTTTTCTCTAAAGGCAGTTACATATTCAGCCGAGCAAAGACAATCCAGAGAATTATAATATGCTACAAGCAAATTGATGAGACCAACATTTAAAAACAAATAAAAAGCCACTGAATAATAAATACTGTTGTGTGCTCCAAGTCCCAGGATGCCCCATGATTTAGGCTTTTTATTTGTTAAATTGAATGTGTCTTCAGGTATTTATCGCAGGACAGCTGCAGGTGTTTAATAAACACAAAGCACCATGTAGATGAAAGATTTATGGGATGCAAGATCTCTGGGACAGGTATCAGCTTCCTGTATTGTCATATTCTTCTCAAGAGCTTTACCGTTTGACTGCATTTAGCAGGATTTGTAAAACCCTCGGCAAATGTTTCCCTTTTTACTTACTACAAATGACACCCTTGTGGTCTAGTAAACATTTGGTGTAGCTCTGTAAACTGTGAATCTATATTATGTTTATGGTAGTGCCCCCTCATTTGGTATTAGGATAAAGTATACACTGAGCCAATGAGCAGTTGCTATTGCAGAGCAGTTCTATAGTATATCTGTTATAGTTCTGGGGTATATAGTAGGGTATTTTACTAGTCCTTGCGCTTCGTACACACCAGCCAGCATTACTTCAGGCTACAGATCAATAAACCCAATTGGTCTTTTAGGAATTTAAGTTGTATTGCTAATTTTGGTGAGGCGGACCCCATCAGCCATTCGTAGCTTTACTATCAGGAGAAAGTTTCCAGGCTAAATATTTCAGCCCATATTTTTAAACAATTGACAAGTTGTTTTTGTTTTTGGGATAAACATGAGAAAATGTTCAGTATAAAGATTGTGGCTGCAGCCACACTACCACGCGAGTGAAATGTCCAAATGCGATATTGAACACATGAAATGCGCAAAAAAATGGTGATTGTATGTGCTGCAAAAACAGATCGCAATTGGCCACCCACATTGTCATGCACAGACATGAGATTCTCACAGATTACAAAACGTGATCATAAGCGCTAGTAGGGAAATGCACTAGTGTAGCCCTAAAGCTAGGTACACACACTGCCGATAAGTTGGTCGCTGTCATGGGAAACACACAAGGAGAACGCTCAGGACTGTGTGTTCCCTGTTTTTTTTAAAAAAGACAGATCTTGCAGTTCCTGTCTGTCATCTTTGAAAAATCTTTACTGTGTGTACCCAGCTTTACTGCCAATTCAAAAATTGATTGGCTGAATAGGACAAGTTTTCAAAGGGAATAGATCCAAGCAAAGAGTTTATGTGGTACTGCAGTAATTGGAGAACAATGTAGAGATATGGAACCACTGAGAGCATGTCAAGAGTACTAATCAGAAAGATTAAAATCATCCAGGATAACACAGTTGCTGTACACAAAAGAGGAGAAAACGCGTATTAGCTAAAAATGATAAAGAGTGTTGAAAGCTGTAGATAATGTTGAGCATAACTAAAAAGAATTTGGATTTAGCTGTAAGGGGATCATTAGCTAGTTTAAGTAGAATAATGAGAAACAAAACAAGATTGCAATGGTTCTGGTAAGGAATTAAAGGAGAAGTAATCTGACAACTTCTTGGTTGGTGTGGACGATAGGACGTGTCGGGAAATCATAGCCACAGGCATTTTTATATAGGGCACATACTTGGTTACACCAAAATATTAATGATCGCTATATTATTCTCGACTGCTGATCTGGATCTTTGGCAGGAATATCAGACAAAAATGTGCCCTGTGTGTTGGGAAGAGGATAAAATATTACATTCAGCTTGATTAGCAACATGATTTAAAAGAAAAAGAAAATAATGTGTTCCAGTTTTCTTCTTGTGGTATATGACATGGGGAAAGATGAAATGCTTAATGGCAAAAACCTGCTGTGGGTGTGTTTATGGGTGATCAGTTCTATGCATGGGAGTGCATGTTCATAGGGAGCAGAACTGGCTTTTATAGCTATTCCCATTAATAAGACAAAAAAATTTAGTTGTGAGTTGTGGGGAAACTTATGCCAATATTTTAACCTGACAGTCCAAAATATTGTATAGGTTCAAATTATCAGTCCGTGTGTACCTATACTTCGAGTACTACTGAGAGGATAAATAATGGTTGTAGTTTATTTTACTTTTTTTAAATCCAAAAGTGGTCTACAGTGGACAATTTGGTGCAATCAGATGGTTTATTTACCTAAACCATTATCTGTGCTCCACTGCAGATTGACTGTCTGACCCAATCCTATTCCTTTCCAATGAAATGGTCACTAGACTGGTAGTTCCTGCTGCTCTAATATTTGAGTTACCCATCTCTATAAAAATAAATATTGCCTTATTCTTAGAATTGTGGTTTATTTCTCTATCAAAGCAGGAAAAATAAATTAAAGGGACAGTTCAGTGGAAATTATCAATATTTGTTTAATTGTTAGTTTGTGTAATGCCTTCTTAGTTATTCTACATATTCTCTTGCATTTTGAAAAATCAGTTGATTTCATACCCTTTGCTGTTCCCTGCTGTTGACATTAGTGAGCTGACATTTCAGGTTCTAACGGTCCTTCTTCTTTCCAAGATGCACCACATCCTTGGAATGTTCCCAACAGTTATATCTACTGATTGGCTGTTGGATGGGTCAAAGATGCTCAGATCTCTACTGAGCAACTGAATCAACCCAGGCGCTGGGTCAAGGGCAAGACCATAACTGTCTCTACTAGGGGTCCTGCAAACAGGAAGTCAGTATTTCGGTTGCATTTATTTATACACAGACAAAATGCTGAATTGGGGATTTCGGTCATTGGGGTGAAATAATACTGCTCTTTTTTTTGAGAAGCATATGTATTTGCACTGAACTTCCCCTTAAAGGCAACCCCGATTTAATGGTGTCCATTTAAAAGTTCCATCCTTCGAAATTCCGAAACTTCCACCTGATTTGCGACTTTTCGAAACTCGCAGTTCTATCTGGAAACAAGGTTCTTTTCGAAACTGAAACTCATCAGTAGTGCCTGATCACATAAATGGAGTCAATTGGCTCAATTATGTTATTGGACATGCTGAAATTATTTGGTTTGAGAAAACCTCAATGAAATCATGAACCCCCATGAATGAGGATGTTAGTGGATTTAAGCAGATACATCTCTGTTGCCAGCTGATAAAACTGTAGGAAGTTAGGAACCAAGTGTATATTGGAACAGTCTGATGTCTTGTTTTTCTAATCTTATGGTCTGTGTAGATTTTACAAGGTTTGGTTATTTAGTTTCAGAGGACTTGGTAAAAAAACAATAAGGTTTCTGCCAGAATCAGAGTGGAAAGGAAGATTAATAAACCCTAAATCAATAACAGAGGTTACTAGAAAAAGCAAGGTGTTGTTATTATAGGGACAGGGAGAGTGAGGGTGGTCATCTGGAATATGACAGCAGCTGAATTTAAATGTGGAATAAACAAAATTGACTATTTTGTAGTCAAATTAGGGTTATTGTTACATCACCGGGAAACTGAAGGATCTGATGTTGTTTTTAAAGACAAAAGTTGCATTGCTAGTTTATACTGCAGACATCTCCTGTTTTCCTGGGTGATATAGTGTTTTACCTTGTGGGCATTGCGGACCTATTAAAGCTGAATTCAGTTCCTGGCTATTGACAAAATTGTTCCATGAAAGTTGACCAGGAAACCGAAGAACTTGTAGTCTGGATGTAGCCTTCAAACTGATTTTAATTGAGTATTGTGCACATGTCGTTAAAAATCATTTGACTCAACCTTAATAGAAATATTTAGGTTGAGTCAAATGATGTTTAACAACATGGGCACAATACATATCTCCCAACATGTAACGTGGGGCCCTAACCTTTCCATCAGGCTAAACATTTACATATATTTTCCATTCATGGAACAACCAAAGGTTTGCCAACAACACTCCCTGTTAGCAGTAGTTCAATATAGTTGATATATGTGTGTTATATACAGTCATGTTACATGGCACTGTCCAGACATTTTCATTAATCAGATTGTCATAGTTCCCTGGTATATTGGTAACCTAGTTTTCTGAGTAAATATATTTGCTGTTTCCAGTGTAGTGATGCAGCTGACATGTTTTGCTTTATTTGAATTGCCTTTCTTTGCATTGATTAATAAACCCCAAGTATAAATGTGCCAATAACCAGCACCGTTGTTTTATGTTTCTCACCGATTATGCCACACAGTGTAAAAAGCAGGAAGCCTCCAATAAAATGCTAAGAATTAGGAATGCACATTTAAAACACAGCCAGCAGGGAATATTGCTCATTAATGGTGAAACACTGTGGTTTTATAGCAAAAGTAAGATTTGATTTGATTTCTAATGAAGTGTCAGCGGCGTTGAATCATTGGGACATGTTTTATTGATTTAATCTGAATTAGAAAAACAGGATATTTTCTCTGCGATGGTTAAACAATTCCAGATTTGAGTTGGCTGGTATTAAATGGAATAAACTCAGGGTAATGTTTATTTAAACCAGAGCTGGGTCAAGGGCTGAAGGCTTACTACAAGCTGAATAATTAGCATCTGTACCATGTTTCATCATTAGTCATAGATCTTAGATGTCAGAGTATCCAGCTGACTCCAGATGTCAGAGAGGTCTCCTCTGTTGTACTGATACATTACAGTTTGTCTGGAGCCAGACTTGACTGTCATTACAATTCCAATATTCTTCAGATCACCATAGACCCACTGTCACAGGAGGGCAGTATACCGGGACATTGAAAATAAACACATTTAACAAAAACCCTATTACTGTAGGTTTTGAAAGTCATCGATTCACCTTGATCTATGCCAGAGGTAATAACAGTGAAGTTGACAGCTGCTCTCAACTGCTCAGATTTCTCTCCATCCTCCAGTTACGTTTGATAAAACATATTTAGTTCCCGATCTTGTGGAAAGTACATCTTGGTGAACATTTCCATGAGCCTGCACCTGTTAACTCTTCTTTAGTTGCTTACCATTGTTACCAGCAAACATTCCCATGCATTTGCACAGAAAAGCGTGTATTGGGTTAATATAGAAGGGAATCACCCAGGATTGTAGCAGGACAATTTAAGGTTTTTAAGTGTATAAGGCAGCAGCACAGAGAGGCAGAATAATGTTCTGTGCTCTTAGCTTTAGTCTTTCCTAAATATCTAGGGCAGTGGCGTAACTAGGAATCACTGAGCCCTCCCAGCAAAACTATTGATTGGACCTCTCTCCATGCTTCATTTACTGTGGTTTTCTGATTGGAGGCTGTATCTGCAATAGGGAAAATAAGAAGATGATCCCCCCTGGTTGCGGGGTCTGCTCCCCTCCCTGGTAGTTACACCCCTGATCTGGGGTGCCAGATGTCACAAACATTTAGAATGTACATGTGTGAATCCACATATATAAAGCTAGGTACACACACTAGCGATTAAAGCCAGATACCGTCGAATACCACAGTATTGGGGCTTTATCGGCAGTGTGTAGATCGGCTTTCACAAAAGAGTGTGCAGCTTCCGAATGTTCCTGTTGGCCAATCGGTCGTTTGGGAAAAAACTAAAATTCCCCTCACCCATGGTAGTCTCCCTATAGAGGGAATCCAGGTTCTTTTCGAGACCAAAACTCATCAGTAGTGCCTGATGACCTAAATGTAATATTTTGGTTTTAGCAAATGGCAATGAAATCATGAACCCCCATGAATGAGGATGTTAGTGGATTTAAGCAGATACATCTCTGTTGCCAGCTGATAAAACTGTAGGAAGTTAAGAACCAAGTGTATTTTGGAACAGTCGGATGTCTTGTTTTTCTAATCTTATGGTCTGTGTAGATTTTACAAGGTTTGGTTATTTAGTTTCAGAGGACTTGGTGAAAAATAATAAGGTTTCTGCCAGAATCAGAGTGGAAAGGAAGATTAATAAACCCTGAATCAATAACAGAGGTTACTAGAAAAAGCAAGGTGTTGTTATTATAGGGACATGGAGGGTGAGGGTGGTCATCTGGAATATGACAGCAGCTGAATTTAAATGTGGAATACTGTATATACTAGAGTATAATCGAGGTTTTTAGACTTTAAAAAAACTCCTAAAAATCCTACCTCGACTTATACTCGAGTCACTAACCTGAAACCTGGCAGCCGAACGCTTGCTTTCTCTTCCACATTCACTGTGCTGTGTCTGGGGTCACCGGCGCCGAGTTGTCACGTCAAGCACCTGAACTGTGGATGTGGAAGAGAGAGAAAGCATGCGGCTGTCGGATGTCAGGTTAGTTATTTCAGTAAGATGCAGCCAGATTACTAAAGACCTTAAAGAAAGTCTTCTCTTCTACTGGAGGGGCTCTGGGGGGTAGGTGCAGTGCTTGCCATTGAAGATGTTTGGAAACTACAAGTCCATTTAAAGGGCAACTAAAGCCTCAGAACAATACAGAATCAGAAGGCAGTATTGGTCATAATTTCTACCCTCGACTTATACTCGAGTCAATCATGTTGTACTCATTTCTAGGTAAAAATAGGTACCTCGACTTTTCTTTTTAAAGGCAAAAGTAGCATTGCTAGTTTATATTGTAGATATCTCCTGTATTCCTGGTTTATATGGTGTTTTACCTTGTTGCGGACCTTTTAAAGCTGAATTCAGTTCCTGGCTATTAATCTTTCCATGGAAGTTGACCAGCCACGGTTGACGGAAACACACAGTCCCGAACATCCTTCTCCCCATGCTGTGTATAGGGAGAACACTTGGGTCTGTGTGTAGCCCAATCTTTGAAAAATGAAACACGATCTTTCAGATCCTGTCTGTCATTTTTCAAAAATCTATCCTGTATGTACCCAGTTTTTGTAGATATGTAGATCCCACTCCAAATCACAATAGTGACAGCTTACCTGTAACATTTGCCTGATGTTCAGCTACTGGTTACACTGCAATCTGAAAGGTTGCTGCTTCCTTTTAAATCTGTACAAACTCTTTAGGAGCTTCCTAGTGCATAGATAAGACAGCATTGCATTTAGCTCGGCTAAGCTCAGGTTCACTTCATTATCTTCCATCCCATCTACAATCAAGTATTAAAGGGCATTTCCACCCCCAAATCTAAAATTTGCCCAAGTGCTGACCCCTATGTACAGTTTTAAAAAACCCTTACATTCCTGCTTTATATGGTTCTCCTGTAGTCCTTGTGCAAAGTCCAGGAAACTAAAGAGTAGTGGCTGTCTTCCTGTCCAATGGTCTCTGCCTTCTGTGATGCCTCCGGGAGGGATGCTGACATGCGCAGGGGAGCCCCCCCCCCCCCCCCCCCGTCCTCCCTCCCTCCCTCTCTCCCTCCGGATCCAATCTGCCACCCCTTCCTCTTAGCGTAAAATGCTTTTAATATAATGATGCTTAGGGTTGCCCACCCCCAACCACCATAATAACACTAGAAAAAAACACCTTTCAGATGTTTACTTACAGCCCCTTGCTCCTGCGCCTGTCAAGCTTAGCCAGCACCCGCGACTGTGATTGGCTGAACGGTCTGGCCCCTCGGCTGTTTCCTGTTAGCAGAGAGGGAAGAAGAGAGTTGCGGGAGTGAAGGGTCTGTAAGTAGATATTGGAAAGTTTTTTTAGTGTTATTATGGCGGTTGGGGGTGGGCAACCCTAAACATCATTATATCAAAAGTTATTTTTTAAACTGGACATGCCCTTTAACTTTTAATACGCACTGTATTGAGAAATGCCTTGCACAGATCAGGGTCACTATATCTACCTGCAACTCTGCACCATGTTGTTTATATAGGTGTACCCAATAAAGGGAAATGTTGGAGGGTATGCCACTTGCATCTCTGCACAATGTTGGGGGCGATGTTCTAACACCTATGTTTGCTGTAGATCATCCATACGATTGTGTCAAAGTCTGGTTCTTAGTGCCAGACTCTCCCTGCCTGCTGTAAGTTTTGAGATTTGTCCAAGAAGATACACTCTGAAGAAAGCTGCTAGACCAGTGTGGGAACAGTGCTGGACTGTGAGAGGGTGCAGGGCCTGACCGGCATCATGAACTGGGCAATCTACAGCATACTGGTTTCCATACTGGTATTGCATGTGCTGTCTTCTTTGATTTCTGTGTATATGTTGTGAGACGCAGCAAAGGCAGAAAGCAGATTTCTTCTTTAATTACATTAAAATTGAAAGCAGGAGATGTTTAAGTTTAAATTTATAGTCACCCTGTGATTGCAAGTTACCCTTCTTTTCGAATTTTCGCTCAGCTGCTTGGAGAAGAGCATGACTGCCGGGTAAATTATTAAGAGGTTCTGTGGGTCATGGAATTCATTAAATTGTGGAATTATCTTCATTATACTTGGATTAGGTTTTAATTATTCGATTAACTTCAGGGACCTTACTACAAGATAACATTACTAGATCAACTGGAAGTTCACCTAAACTTTTTGGTGTGCTACACTTTACGTTTTTCAGTCTGTTAAGAGAAAGAAGACAAGCACCACAATTCTTTGCTGATTAAAATTTTTTAATCACACGGCACTATGTTTTGGGAGACTTGCCCCCTTTGTCAAGCTGTGCACCTCATTAATTATACACTGCTTGAGTCACTTTAAATACTTTATAACAGGAAAATTACATCATACTACTCATGACTATGCCACATCGGGGTTGCCCACAGTACACTAGCTGGATTAACAACTGTCTGCAATGTCAACACATTTAGTATAATATTTTACACATGGTTCATACAAAAAACAATCGGAGAGATTCAATAACATAAATCTTATCGTTTAAAATGGTGCTAATTTTGCCCCAACCAATCAGATGTTAGCTTTCAAATGTTAAATAAGATCTGATTTGGTTAGGCAAAATTAACACCATTTAAAATGAAAAGAACTTTTATTGAATCTCCCTGAATAACTTCACAATGATTTATCAAAAAAACAGATAAAGGTTGTAGCCCCTGTTTAACCCCTTAGGGGCCAGGGACTGTAGCCTTTAAATCCACCATACCCCCCGCCTTTTCAGTTGTAATACCTTATCACCTTCATACTTCTCTGGGATTGTTTCTAGCACTATAAATTTGAAATCTTCACTGCCATGGCCTAATTCTATGAAATGTAAAATTTTATTTATATAGCACCACTTTGGTAAACAGCACTGAACATTATAAAATACAGTGTATACAAACAAGGTGATAAGTGCAATCCATTATACAGATAAATTAAATTTACTTAAATAAAGTTTCAAAAGTTAACATTTTTAGCTTAAAATAGACTGGAGAGGAGAGAGATGACAGGTTGGGAAACCAATAATGGAATGTTACAGTAGTCCAGACGGGAGATTATAAGAGCATGCATGAGCATTTTAGTAGTAGAGCGAGAGAGGAAAGGGCGGATATTGGCAATATTGTGAAGGAGAAAATGACAGATCCTGTCTGTCATCTTTCAGAAATCTGTGTGTGTACCCAGCTTAAGGCAGTGGTGTGCCATCCAGGAGGAAATTAAGAGCAGACATTTAAAGATTAGAGATTGAACTTCAGTGGTTAGTGTTGGGTGGACAAGTAAATTTGGGTATCATCAGCATGTAGATGATACTTAAAGACAAAAGAACTGATTTCTCCTTAAGAGATGGTGTAAAGGGGGAACAGCAAGGGTCCTAATGTTTAGCCCAGAGAGACCCCGCACCAACACTAAGCGGAACTGGAGAGGAAGACTTATTAGCAAAAGAGACAGATCTGTTTGAGAGATAAGAAAACAACCACGCCGCTGCTTGATTTCGGATGCCCAGAGAATTTAGAAGAGAATAGTCCACAGTATCAAAGGCAGCCGATAGGTTAAGGAGAATAAGGACCGAGAACTGTACTTTTGGCTTTGGCAGTTTGTAGGTCTTTTGAGACTTTGCAGAGGGCTGTTTCAGTTAAATGACGCGGCTAGAATCCTAACTGCAATGGGTCTAATAGGTTATTAGCATGGAGGTAATTAGTAATGCGTGAAGAGACAAGATGTTCTAAAAGATAAGTTGTAAGTGGTGAAGACAACAGAAGGTTGAGGACTTCAGAATGGGTGTAGGGGTAAAAGATTCCAGAACTGCAGATGGTAGGGCAGGCAAAAGAAAGTGTAAGTTGTCCTGGTGATTGAAGAAGTGCAGCTATCATCTACTTAAGTTCTAATGTAGTCGTCAAAATCCAGAGGAGCGTTAATGGAATGAAGAGTATCAGTAGTTTTGCTTCTGAAAGAGCTGAATTAAGACACGACAACATGTACTTGTAGTGGTAAAAGTCCGCCTGACTGCAGGACTTTTTCCACAGCCGCTCAGCTGCACTAGTACAGTTGTGTAGGAATTTGGTTTCTGAATTGAGCCAAGGACGGGGTCAGTGAGACGATGATTGTGAGTTTGTAGGGAGGCAAAGGAGTCAATAGTAGATGATAAGTTAGTTATATGAATGTATTAGCCAATCAGTTAGAATCAGACATGAACTGAGAGAAGAGGATAGAGCTGGAACGTCTATTGCTTGGGTGTTGTGAACAAGGACACTAGGTGGAATGTCAGAGGAGAGGGGAGAGTAGGTGGTAGAAAAAGTAATAGGATTGTGACCTGAGAGAGGTTAAGAGGTGCTGGCAAACTGTGAGACAGATACATTTTTAGTAAAGACCTAGTCCAGGAAGTGACCATCCTTTTGGGTACTAGTGTTGGTCCACTGCTGGAGGTAGAAGGAGGAAGTTAGGTAGAGAAAGCAACAGGGCCAGGATTGCTTAGTGTCATCAATGTGTCAATTGAAGTAACTTAAAATTATAGCCCAGGAAGGTGGCTGGGGCTGAGACAGAAGAGGGTCTGTATATGACTGCTAACCATAAGCATGAGGGGTGAAAAAGTTGGACAGCATGGACTTCAAATGAGGAAAAAGCAAGCAAGAAGGTGGAAGAGAAACAAGTTTAATGTGTCAAATAGGGGAATACAGAAGACCCACCCCTCCACCCCATCCTGAGAAAGGAGGTGAATGAGAGAAAGATAGACCACCATGCCTTAACTACAGTATAATGTTGGGAGATCCAAGTCTTCGTAAGAGCCAGGAGGTGAAAAGAATTAGAACAGAACAGGTCAGGAATAAAGGTGTGTTTGTTAGCAAGAGAGCGTGTATTAAAGAGGCCACAGGAAAAGGGTAAAAGAGTAGGGTTGGTTATGAAATTAGAAAGATGAGAGCCTCGAAAGTAATAGGTGGGGGGGGGGTAGAAAGGCGAGGATGATGGCAGATGAAAATGTTGCAGGGTCCAGGGCTGGGAGCAATATCCCCAGCAGCAAGAAGGAAAATAATAAACAGGAAATAGAGGTGATGGGCGGACCCTGTACTAGGTATGTGTTAAATGTGCCACAGTCATTTGAATCATGATGTAATTTCCTGTTATAAAATATTTAAACTGACTCAAGTGATATAGAAATAGTACACACCTAAGAACGTGGGTGGTCAGGTACACCTGAGTCTCCCACTCAGGAACTTGGTCAAACCCCCCGAGAAACCCTAAAGGGCGTGGCCAAGAAAAGACAAAGAAAATATAATGTGCCTACCACCACAAAAAGACCACACCTCACAGTATTATAATGTATAACAATAACTATAATTATACAACAATGAATGGCCGGCCGGTCACAATATTAAAATATAACAATCACATATATAAAATACTATATTAATAAACCCTCAAACCCTAAAGTTTATTCTATATATATAAATAGCTAATACATAAATAGAAATATAGTAGGAGGGGGATATCTGGCTGATGAGTTAGATCATCCAAAACAGTCCTCCTAATCGTTGGTATCCAATAAGCATATAGTCCGTGATGATGTGTATAGTAGTAATGGGATAAAAATCAAAAAACCATGGTGTGCGCACACCTAAAAAATATATATATATAAAAAGGACGTAAAAAATATGTCTATATCACTAGAGGCGGGGGTTAAAAATAGATCAATACTGCACCGTGCTCTCGTCGTACGTAATTGGGCAGTATTATTATTATAGTTATTGTTATACATTATAATACTGTGAGGTGTGGTCTTTTTATGGTGGTAGGCACATTATATTTTCTCTGACTCAAGTGATGTATAATTAATTATATTTTTTTCCCCTCTATATACACTATAGAAGATCCAAGTACAGATATCATAGAGTATAGTAGCAATAATGGTATAAAAGATTCAAGTGCGCTTTGGTTAACCGAGGATATGGTACAAAAAGAACTAAATAAGGTTAATATTAATAAATCTCCTGGACCGGATACAATACATCCTCGGGTACTTAGGGAGCTAAGTTCAGTTTTATCTAGGCCATTTTGTCTTATTTTTGCCAATTCCCTCATGTCCGGTGGTTTGCCTCTGGATTGGAAAAAGGCTGATGTTATTCCAATATTCAAAAAGGGTAGTTGTTCACAGCCGGGTAATTACAGGCCTGTAAGTTTAACTTCAATGGTGGGGAAGATCCTGGAAAGATTGAAAAGGGAACATGTTCTAAAGTATGTTTCAAGGACTGACATTATAAATCGTAACCAGCATGGATTTAAGAGGAATAGATCTTGTCAAACTAACTTGCTTGGCTTTTATGAGGAAGTAAATAGAAATTTAAGGTGCCCATACATCTATAAGATTTTACTTACCCGACCGAGCGCTCACGCGATGTTCATCGATGCTGCCGGAACCGCTTCTTACATTCGGCCGACATGCGATCTTACATTCGGCCGACATGCGATCGCAAAATCCCATTCGTTTTGCAATCGCAATTCGGTCGAATGTAAGATCGGGAGAAGCGGTTCCGGCAGGATCGAAGGAACATCGGGTGAGCGCTCGGTCGGGTAAGTAAAATCTTATAGATGTATGGGCACCTTTAGACTCTGGCATAGCAGTAGATGTAGTTTACTTGGATTTTGCAAAGGCTTTTGATACAGTCCCCCATAGGCGACTAATGTATAAGCTGAGGTCTGTTGGTCTGGGGAGTCACATTTGTACATGGATAGAAAATTGCTTAATGAATAGGATGAAGAGAGTAGTTTTAAATGGGGCTTCATCATTATGGACTAAAGTGCTAAGTGGGGTGCCACAGGGTTCTGTGTTGGGGCCGCTTCTATTTATTCTATTTATTAATGATTTGGAAGTGGGTATTGTCAGCAAGGTTTCTGTGTTTGCTGACGACACAAAACTTTGTCAACCATTCAAAACTTCACAGGATGTGCAATCGTTGCAGGGGGATCTAGTTAGATTGAATCTCATCTGCCACTTAGCAGCCCAATGTGACAATGTTGATAAATGTAAGGTGACGCATTTTGGACTTAAAAATCCTTGTGCTACTTATACTATAAATGGCTCTGTGGTAAGTGAATCCCTGTTGTAAAGGGATCTTAGAGTTTTGGTGGATAACAAACTTAAAGGTAGCAAGCAGTGCCAGGCGGCAACAGCCAGAGCCAGCATGGTATTGTCTTGTATAAAGAGAGGTATGGATCCAAGGGAGGAAAAGGTAATTCTCCCTCTTTACAAAGCATTGGTAAGGCCTCATTTGGAATATGCAGTGTAATTTTGGAATCCTGTGTACAAAAAGGACATCTTTGAAATTGAAAGGGTTCAGAGAAGGGCGACTAAACTGTCTTCCAGTGGACGTTGTTATGGCAGGTTCATTGGTCAGTTTAAAAAAAAAGCTGGATGAGTTTCTGCAAACAAGGAATGTTGCAAGTTACTGGTATTGATTCATAAAGTAGAGTTGATCCAGGGAAATTTCCGATTGCCACTTGGAGTCAGGAAGTAATTTTTTCCCCTTCATAAATTTGGTGGGTTTTTTTTTGCCTTCCTCCTTGATCAACAGTTAGGCAGGAAATGAGGATATTTCTAGATGGGTTGGACTGGATGGACATATGACTTTATTCAACCTCAAATACTATAAACTATGGGGGTTATTGAATAAAAGTTCTTATCGTTTAAAATGGTGCTAATTTTGCCCCAACCAATCAGATGTTAGCTTTCAAATGTTACATAAGTTCCGATTGGTCGGGGCAAAATTAGCACCATTTTAAATTATAAGAACCTTTATTGAATCTCCCTGTATGTCCACAACTTGACAAAGGGGGAAAGTCTCCCAATCAGCAAAGAATTGTGGTGTGTCTCTTCTTTATTTCTATGCATTTAGGAGAGTTTGGACAGATCTCAGTCTGGAGTAGCACACTTTATGAATTGGATAAAATGCTACTGACTTTCTATAGCTATACATATACATCTAAAACAGTCCAATTAAATATTGCACATACCTCACAAAATGCATGCACTGTTGCATTATGTCATTCACTAGTGACATTCAAATTTAACCCCATCCAGGTGCAATACTTCTAGGAGGCATATCCCGCTACTTACAAAATTTCTACTGTATTAGAATACAGCCTAATTAAGTGCTGCATGCACAATGCAGATGCTGAGGGAAGATTAGTATGGGTAAGAGAAATGCCTGAGATAGATAGAGGTTTCTGAAAGGTTCCATGCAATGATAAGGTTAAATAGAAAAGATTGCAAAAACCATGACATTTAGGGCTAGGCCCCACTACAACGCACTAAATCGTGCATGCAATCGTGAGCGTTATCGCACGCGGTTGTGAGCGTCATTCTTGTGCGTTTTCTGTTTGCGCGTGCGATACGGAAACGGATGCGCAATCGCATGCGCATGGGAAATCGCGGGATTTTTGCGTTCCCGCTATTTCCATTATAACCAAATCGCATGCGCTTTTGCGGACGCAAAACGCATGCGCAAACGCTTAACAAACGCGTAAGTGGGGCCTAGCCCTTAGAAGGCTGGAGGGGTACGAATGATTTCATGGTGTTGAAAGACTGTAATTCGGTACCACTGTTCCCCTTGAATGTGAATAGTTTCTCAAACTTTGCAGCTTTGTCTCCCTGGCTGATTCCTGCAAAAATGGTTTGTTTTCATTGAAGTCAGTCAGACACTAAAGGCTGCAAGCACTCTTACATAGAGTAAAGCTGTGTACACATATTAGCAATAAAGGGCAGATCCTGACGGAATTTATCACTATCACTAATGTGTGTACCGAACAGTCACCGTTGGTCTTGAGATTGTTCCGAACTGCCATGAAAATTTCTCACGCTCGGGGGCCTCTCCCTTTACTAAAAGTATAGGGAATTGGCCACGGCTGAAGAAAATGTGCAGTCCCAAGCATTCTCCCTATGCCTCTGTCATTTGTGTACCCAGCTTTATAGATTCTAGGTAGTGGAGGTAGAGATTTGTTTTGTAATTTGATCTTCAATCCACACACCTTTAGCTGAGCACACACTTCCCGATAAAGGGCCGCGGTAGACGGTACCAGGGGGAATGGCCCTTTATCGGTAAAGCATGTACGGCCGAAACAATTGTTTCCGACACCAACAAACATTCCACGTCATTGTCGGAAATGGTAATTTCAAACAAAAATTCTCTCGCCGTAGTCAGCCCCCTGTATTAAAGTATGGGGAGTCTGCCGCAATAGTAGGGAGAATGCTCGTTACTGTCTGTAGTCTTATCTTTTAAAGATGACAGACAGAATCTGCAAGATTTTATCTCTCATCTTTGAAGGATTGGTACAGTGTGTACCCACTTTTTGTCTTTAATCCTTCTGTGCTTGGGCAAGGGACCCTTTTAGCATGCAAGAACAATCTACCAGCAAAAGACCTATCATGTTTTAGATAAACTTGACCTTTAAAATAAAAATGTAAGTGGTATTCTTATTTTTAAAGGCAAAATCATCTGTTGTTCAAACTACTGAGGATTTCTTTAAATGATGTAATAGGATGGATAAATAAAACCAGGCACTGTAAACTGTGTGCTTTGACCTATTACCTACCACTAGAGGTCTCTATTGTAATTCCAGCATTATTTTTACATTACATTGATATCAGATGGTGTGTAGCATTATTTGATCAACAAAAAAATCTTTCTAGGGCCTGGATGTGGAATTAAGGATTACGGTAGAAGATTGAATGAGTCAATATGAATTTATACAGCCTGCTTCTCAAAAACATAGGCAAAAAATGTAAATATTTTATTACAGGTTTCATCATTTATGGATGTATGCTAATGACATGGGATGGGTTGGAAGAACGCTAGAAGTAGTTTTATTTAACAAGATCCGTCACCACCTGTGAATGGTGATGGACTATAGATTTCAGATGGTGATCTGCCAACGTGACAGGACATGATGTATAAGATCGGTCAAGAATGAGAGTTAATGACATGGCAATGACATTTCCTTCCTCTGCTTAACATCAATTCATTTTCAACTGTAATGATTATCAATATTTTAGTTTAAGCTTTAGAGTCTCCTACCCTGTTAGAGGGAGAAATTTTCCCTTAAAACCCATGGTATGTTATTAGGGAAAACATAAATCGAAGAAGCAATAAATATCCCTGTATCCTAAAATATGCATGAAGATCTGATATGTTCTAGATGTGCATATAATTATGCATTACACTCAAAGCTGGCATTAATATGTAGGAGTGTTTGAAAGAAAGTCAATAGTCTCTCTGTGTTTTTAGGCATGCCCTCCAGGGATCTTTATATCTAAGGTTTTATTTTTTTAGACTGAGATGGAAAATGCATGTAGATGTTAGATGCAGCACTGGCCAGACAAATAGGAGGAGATGGAATAGTGGACAGTATTGCGTGGAGCCTACACCGCTTCCATTAATGGCGAAACGCACGCCAGTGTTCTCCCCAGAATTTTTTTCCAGCCGGGTGGCATGAATAAGTAGCCGGGTGAGGTGGGATGGGGACATTTGGTGGTGGGGGTAAATGTGCACTGCATTATGCTCATTATATAGGTCAGGGATGTCTACCTTTCGTCCCACTAGATGTTTGAAAACTATGATTCCCAGCATTCCGTGTTTGTAGAATGTAGAGTGGAGTTGTAGTTCGGCAACATCTGCGTGGAGTTGTAGTTCGGCAACATCTGCGTGGAGTTGTAGTTCGGCAACATCTGCGTGGAGTTGTAGTTCGGCAACATCTGCAGGGAGTTGTAGTTCGTCAAAATCTGAAGGTAACCCAGATGTAATATGGCAGCACAAGCACATGTGCCACCATTTTGTGGAATTAGGGATCTTGGAAAATCTACTTAACGTGCTAAAATAATCTTGCAAGTATAAAAAAGTGGTCTGGACTGGGCAGTTTTGGCGGGAGGTTTTACTGACCTATTGGTACACCTATTAAACCTACATCTAAATTTTTTCAAATCACAAGTGTTCTCTCAAGAAATTATTTCCAGCCGGGTGGCATGAAAAAGTAGCCGGGTGGGCCGCCCGGCTAAAAGACCCTAGGGAGAACACTGCACGCAATGTATTACTGAAAACATTTTTGAGCTACTATGTAACGTAAAACTTTATAGGGGAGATGTAATAACATCAGTGTAATATCGGGTTATCGTGGGTTTAACTAAGCCCTTCTGGGACCTGAGCAATTAATTGTGACGGGCACCATGTTTATTTTTGTAGCACCAAAACAAACGCCTTACTTACCTTATGGGTTGCAGCAATGCAGTAAATCTCGCTAAGTGATATTACTGCATCATGGGATCTCGGACAGGTAAGGAGCATATCTTACTGTTATTGCATATCCCCCATAATCACCAGAAAAAGTGCTGTAGTTTATCTTTGGTGGCACAGTAAAGTTGAGCTCCTGTATAAGACTGATATATATATAACGCATAGAAAACCAGTCCACCATAGGAGATGTCGTAACTAACACATGTGCAGTAATTACGGTAAATGAATGTGGGTTTATTTAATAAGAAATACAAATTCTATCATGTGCTGTTAATTTGCAGCAACAAATTAAATGATACATATTTACTAGTCTATAGCAGGTGGAAATCAATTGCTAGTATTGCTGATTGCACATGTTGCATATTTAGGGTGAACATTTAATAAGAAACAGGAACTTGTTGCCCCTTTCATCAATCTCCATTACAGACATAAGCTAGTTATGTTCATTCCCCCTTTCCTGAGCAGTACAGTTACCTCCTTTATATCACATTATATACACATCACACCCAATTTCGGGTCAGTTGTTGCAATGTGCAATGTCCAAGCTCACTGTGCATCCTTAATACTTCATGCATCTTTAAATAAAATCACCCACTAGGTAATGAATCTATACGGGGAAGTTTTCTTTGGTATATGCCTTGTAACTTCCTGAAACTGTCAGATATCCTGTGATCTGTAAAATACGGATTATGCTTAATAGGAGCTCCTAAGTAAATGCCCTGCTCTCATTAAAGGGCATGTCCACCCCCAAAACTATAATCCCCCCCACTACTGGCCCCATTGTGTAGTGTAGTTTAATATTTACCTCACATCCCAGCTCCATATGGTTCTCCTGTAGTCCCCCCCCCAAAGTCCCAAAAACTGCCCAGCAGGAGGAATAGGGCTCTGCCTCCTATCTGGCCTCCAGGAGATGTTTGGCATGCGTACTGCAGCCCTTCTCCCCTCCCTCTCCCTCTCCCTCCCTATTAGGATTCCCTCCCCCTACCATAAAACCCTTTAGGTAAATCATTCCCCCTGTCCCCCCAGCCCCAACCGCTATATTTGTTATTTTAGAAAGTGCCCCAAACTTTACTTACCTTCCCTCTTTCCTCCGCCACACTGAACTCCCGGCAGCCGCGTCCGTGATCGGCTGCCGCTCAGCCAATCACAGATGTGACTGCCGGTCCCGCCCCTCTGCTTGCATTTTCTCGCAAGCAGAGGGCCTGGCAGCGCGACGGAGGAAAGAGGGGAGGTAAGTAAAGTTTGGGTCACTTTCTAAAATAACAAATATAGCGGTTGGGGCTGGGGGGACAGGGGGAATCCTATATCAAAAATAGTTTTTAAGGGTGGACATACCCTTTAATTTTATTTGGACTTTCTATATATTGGCACTGGACATACTTGGGCCTTTACAGTTAAATGTTTGTTCAGTTGATTCCTGATCATAAAGGCGACTAGCTAGCATTGTGCGAGCCTCAGACCACAACCAACTATGAACACTAGGGGGCTACAATAAATATCTGCAGTTCAGAGCTTCACATGTAGTTTTTTTAAACCTCCATTGCAATTAAGGATGGAACCAACAAACCCCCGATTCTATAGAGAATTGTCCCTGCGTGCATACACCACCTGCAGTGTGCACCTCCCCCCACGCGTGCATACACCACCCGTGGCGTACACATCCCCCCCCACCCCCGGACCCACCTGTGGGTGTTGGCTGAAGATGTCTCATGGCCAGCAAGAGCAGGTGGGTCCAGTGTCTGTGCATATCGACAACCTTCTTTTAGTATACAGGATACTAAAGCTTGATAAAACTACATTAGCTAACGACTCATGTCAAATTCATGATTCAGCACAGATCAACTTCACTCAGGTATTGCTCTTTTGTTATCATTTGATTTTCACTGTAACCTCATCCCTACAGATAGATTGATGCTGGCATCAGATCTGACAGCTGAGTGAGTTAGGTACAGTAGTTAATATTTATGGGCAGTGCTAATGACAGGGTAGGCAAAGTGATATGCATAGTGACAGACGCCTTAACCCAATAATGAAGGATTTTTTTATAGGCTTTGTCACAAATATTTAAAAACTCCTACAAATTATCAAGTAATGTGATTATAAAAGAAAAGAATGGAAGTCTCCAATTCATCTGAATAAGATCTCTACTGTAATCTTCCCATACACGGGCAGACGTTTTTCCGATCAGATTTCGATTGAGGGCAATGATCGAAATCTGATCGGAAGAAACGAACAAAGTTCCCCACCTTGAGGCCTCGCTCTTTCTGCAGATTTCAGCTTGAAACCTGCAGAGAGATTGGGAGATTGGAAGATGGGGTTGGCCAAAAATCTCTACTTGGCTTCGTTTTCCCCATCGAGCAGAAATGGGTTTCGACATTTTGAGCGGTCCGATTGAATTGGCAAAATCCTGTATATGGGGTGCATTACTTTTTAAGAAATTGTGGAAGCAGTGCTGATAGCTTACATTGTTGGTGGTACTGCCCAACTTGGTTGTCTAATCCTGCTGCATGTACCATTGTTCTTAACATATGAGAAGCTATTTTTAATCTTCCCAAGGAAGAAATGCCCAGATATTTGTAACATGTATGCACTGCGATCAGATGTATGATAGCGACCCATTGATAGGGTCCATGCCCTCCTATGAAGGTATTAATGAATAATATATGGTATAGTTACAGAAATTGACATTTAACTGAAGACACTTCTGTTAAAACTACTGTAGTTACTGTACAATTTTATATATTTAATGGTATATACTGTGATGTCCTTTTAGCCTTTATCTTTCCTGTTTCCCCTTCCATGCTATCTTATACTGGCCCATACACTCGTCATTCGACCATCCTATCTTTCTTATAATTAAAAAGACCATCAGTTTTATCTCTCGAGGTTCTCAATCCTTGTCTATTAATTTCATGATCATTACAAAATGATTGGGAAAGGTGGTTGTCTAAAAATTGCAGTACATGTATTAGTGTATGGCTAGATTTAGACAAACGCCAGATGGGCTACTACTCTGATATACATGTTAAATGAAGTGATAGAGTAATCTAAAGTTTCAGCAGCTGCAGTGACTGAGTGAAAATGAGTATGTATAGTGCATTGCAATACTGTCTAATCTCTTCAGGATTGATGGTGGGGTAAGCTTGACCACTGATATACTCCTACCCTGTAAACTGTGTTTATCTACCACCATACACAGTCAATGTTTAACAAATCCTGGCTGATCTGCCATTGGCATTGTGACCTATCGGTCCAAACCGAAAGCTTCCATTGTATCATTATAGGCTTTACAACAGTATAGCGAGCCCATAACATTGTGTGAGTGTGTGTGCGCAATGAACGATTGTTCTATATTAAGTATAAATCAAATGATCGTTCCTGTGTAAAATCTGGGCAAATTCATGACCAGATTCCTATGGAGTCTGATGTGAAGTTGCATGTGTATGGCCACCTTAAGGTTGCAAATAAAATTGTGGCACATCATTGTGTTTCAAGAACAACTATATACATTATAATGAAATAATAGCCTCAAGCTGAAATCCCATGCACTTTAGCCTAAACAGCCAGCATTCATTATTAATACACCAACTTCATGTACTAATATTAATAATGCAAACAGGCTGAGCCAGTCAGGAAGCTGTATTAATGCTGGAGAGACAGCACATGTCCCTGTATGCAAAATTGTCCACTTTCACCATTGCAAATGTAAAGTGATGTACAACTATAAGCTAGAACTCTTGTACTTCCTGTTTTTGCACACTAACTATTGAGTAAGAGGAAATAACGTGAGCATTGAGTTTTCTCACATCATGTTTAGTGAGAACTGCATTTTTTTCTGTTTGATATCTTGCAAAAACCTTTCATGTCTGTTGAAGCTTTGCAAAGGTCAGTTAGGATGATCCATTGGCATCTTCGCAGTAAAACTGCAGTGTTATGGTAGAGTCTAGAGAATAAAAAGCTGCTGACATTGGAAAACCTCAAGGGGAGAAATCCTAAATCTCCATCATGTTTTTAAGAAATCTTATAAAATAATGTCTATGTTGTTCAAAAAAATGCTTATGGTTTAAAGGTGATGAAACAGATGGCACAGTTTTGTTCGTAGAGGAATCGCCTTGATCTTAAACCTTCTGGTCCTGTCTGACTCCCCTGCTGCTTACTTTTCTCTTATCACATAGTGAGCTCTAACTTGCCGGCCTTCGTGTGTCTTGCCTCAGCTTTGGAAACCTGCAGAAACTTAATTAGCTGAAAGTATATTTCTGTAACACAGATGGATGTTATGTTCTTTTGGTAATCAGTCTATGTCTGTGAGTTATTTTTGGTTTATGATGACAGTTTTAATATACATGTGGTACATCTTTTTTTTATTTTTGTTATTTGAAGTAAATGTTCCTGTGTTAATACTTTTTTTGCATTCCTAAAATCCTCCCCTCTCCCTAGTATTCTGTAATTAAGTGCCACCCCCCCATATTCTGAAATTATGGATCCCCCAGTATTCTGTAATTATGGACCCCCCCAGGTATTCTAAGAAATCAAATAAGATAGGAAGAATATAAGGCGTTGGAGCTCCCCTTACTTATAATAAGGGATAAAAAGCTACCTACAGTGTAATATAAGGACATTGCCCCACAGAGTAGTTCCCTGACCATATAGAAGCACAAGGCCATAGGCTGAGTGCTTTTATACAGGGCAGGGAACTCCGAGGGGAAGTAATATCCGTATATTATTCTGTAGGTAGCTTATTATTCCATATAATACATAAGACCAGCCTAACAAAAAAACAGCACAGACACACTGTCTCCCCCCTCTCCTTCCCTGTATAAATCCTGTACATATGAAGATGTTTTTTTCTGAATATAAATAGTTGACTGCCGTTTGTGCTTGAAAGTAAAGGAAGGGACTGTTCATCAACTCTCACCCTGTCCCCATCAGGTTCTGGTTTGTTTCACTAAATGAATTACAGTGCAGATGAGGAGCGAGCGCATTCCTGTGAGTCATAATTGACTCAATGCGCTCGCTCCTCTTCATCTGCACCGTAATTCATTCAGTAGAACCTGACAGGGACAGGGTGAGAGCAGATGGTCAGTCCCTTCTTTTACTTTGAATTACAAATGGGAGTTAACTATTTCTATTCAGAAAAACAGGCTTCATGTCTACATGACTTATACAAGCAGGGAGAGAGACAAGGGAGGTGCAGTGGGAGACAGGAAGTCGCTCAGTGACGCAGCTAATTGACTGTAATATAGATTCTCTCCACTGCACCTCCCCGTTGAAAATGCCTAGCCTTATGTATTCTATAATGATACCTAAAAAGTGATCCTTAAATAAGAATACTGATCCTCAAATTGCGGTATTTTTACAACAATTCCCAATAATCCAGACATTGATACCTACTACATGCTACCCAACAAAGCACATGATAAAGGCACCTTCACCATTAAAGGATCATACTGCTGCACATCCAGGAATGTAGTTTACATGATCCAATGTAACAAGTGTAACAGTGCATGTTATATTGGGGAAACAAGAATTACGCCAGAGAATGAATAACCACAGACACACTATAAAAATTCATGAAAATAAACCTAATTTCCAGGATAACAACACAACTTGCATACCAGTCAGACACCATTTCACACTTCCTAATCATTCTGACATGGACCTCTCAATATTGATACTTAAAGGACAATTTAAAAACACCCAGGAAAGGAAAACCTTTGAACTTTAAATGATCCTTTCATTTAAAGGGCATGTCCATCCCCAAAACTATATCTTAACCCACTACTGGCCCTCTGTGTAGTGTAGTGTAGTAAAATCCTTACCTTACATCCCTACTCCAAATGGTTCTCCTGTAATGTTCCTCCAAAGTCCCAAAAAGTGACCACCAGGAGCCTGGCTGAGTCCCATTCTGTCTCTGCCTCCTGTCTCTCCTCCGGGAGAAAAATGACATGCACACTGCAGCCCTCCATGCCTCCCTCTCCCTTCCGTTTTCCTCTACTACCCCTAGCACAAAACCCATTTGCTGTTGTGTTGGGCTCTCTCCCCAAACCCCAAACGCTATAGCAGTTGCCTGCAAAACTCCCACGATCTATACTTACTTTGCCTCTTTCCTCTGGCGATCTGCACAGCCGGAAGCCGCGTCCGTGATTGGCTGCCTCTCAGCCAATCACGGATGTGGCTGCCGGTCCGGCCCCCTGCTTGCAGTTTTATGCAAGCAGAGGGCCATGACAGGTCACCAGGGGAAAGAGGCATGTAAGTAATGAATGGGGGAGTTTTGCAGGAAACTACTATAGCTTTTGGGATTGGGGGAGGGAGCCCTACACTACAGAAAAAGTTGAAGAATAGGGTGGACATGCCCTTTAACATTAAACAAACTGGTCTAAATAAGGACACGCGATTCCTCAGCCACTATCAGGAATATGTTTGATCTATTCTCACTTCCTTCATCCCTGGCTGCTTGTACCTTGTCTGTATCTAACTAATTACTTTCACTAATTATGTCCTATTTACAGTTCCCTAGTGTTTACTTTGTTGTTGTTTTTATTGCTTTACTGCTTATAGTTCACCCCATATGCTTATCCTTGTTTACATTACTAACATAATAGGATTTCCAAAAAAAGGTTGTATGTAACTCTATCAATTTATGAAGGAATGTTGGGTTAAACATTAGACTAAAGGTGCCCATTCTAGTGCGGTCACAAACTCAAGATTCAATTCCGGGTTTGCTGATGCAGGCATACGCTTGTTCCGTATATACCTTATACAGAGCGCTCCATCGTTATTTCTATCAATCTAGGCGGAAATTTTCAGTTTGGCCTATTAGGGCACGATGCAAATGATGGTAACACACCGATATCACAACCTATCTATAGACATTGGCGATATTCAGTAAATCCCCTCGGGATCTACTGAATATCCGCAATGTGGATGGGAACCTTAAATCTGATATTGGAAGTCCAAGCTAGTATTTGGGTACAGAAGGTTAGTTACTATGACACGAAAAGAGGGTCATAATAAGCACCTTGGTCCTTGTGTTTGCTGCTGGATAAGTCAATAAATTATTCACATTAAATCGGCGAAAGTTGCAGCCTTTGCTCCTCTGTTAGTGATTTATGTAAATTGTACCTTCCTGACAAAGAATGCCATCTGTCACTACACCCAGCACTGCTCTAGACAATCCCAAATCTCCACTTTACTGACAAGGTGACAAAATACACTGTTTGGCAAACAATAGGGCTGCTTACCATAGTAGGTGCTCATGAGAATCATTATGTTAAACCTATGAAGTCTCACATGCTTCTTGTTTAGATTGTTATGTTTTTAACTAGATTTGTAATAATATCAAAAACCAATATTGATTGCAAATTTTAATTATCGTTTTGTTCACATGTTAAGACAGTGGAGCATCTACTTATTTTGATTTTATTTTCAGCCTGAATGAACCATGCAACATACCGTACAGTGAACCATACAACATACCGTACAGTGAACCATACAACATACTGTACAGTGAACCATACAACATACTGTACAGTGAACCATACAACATACCGTACAGTGAGCCATACAACATACCGTACAGTGAGCCATACAACATACCGTATGGTGAGCCATACAACATACCATACAGTGAGCCATACAACATACCATACAGAGAACCATGCAACATACCGTACAGTGAACCATGCAACATACCCTACAGTGAGCCATGCAACATACCATACAGTGAGTCATGCAACATACCGTACAGTGAACCGCGCAACATACCGTACAGTGAACCGCGCAACATACCGTACAGTGAACCATACAACATACCGTATCTTTCTTTCTGTGTATGCAACAGGATTTTCAGAGGTGCTAAGATTATAGAATAATATATGTTCAAGCCTATTATAACCTTCCAAATCACCCAACAGATCTTTCAGATTATATTGAGAGTATTTCTGTACATTGTTAGAGTGAAGGTGTCTAATCAATAAAATTCTTAAAAACACCCAAATGAATTGCTCGCCTGTTGCTTACACTTTTCTTTAGTGATAAATGCATTGTATTTAGATTCATAGAAAGCATTGCTTTCTAAGATGCATTAAGAATTATAGTTTCCTTTAAGGATTGGATCTTCCCCCTGTATCTGACAAACTCGTTATTCTATTATCAGGAGCTGACACTACTCAGGTTGTCACGACAACCATCTATGATTCAAAGCCGCCATGAAAGATCTGTACCCCCGGCAAATATGCAGCCTTGAGCTTTCAGCAGATGCTGGGATGCTCAACCAATCGCAGATCAGCTGGGGAAACCATGACATCATATTCCAGCTATTTCTAACAATTTAATTCTTGGTTTGTAGTCCCCTTCCTATTAGGTTTTATGTCACAAAAGAGCAGCATATTTCAATCTACTGCCTTAGCATGGAAGTCTGTCATGGCTCATTATTAACATTGCCAGGTTACATTTAATAAGCACAGTTATTCAAGTAAGGCCGACTATGCAAAAATCGATATAGCATGGCAATATTTTAATTTCTTTGCATTATATACTTTTTCTTACATTTTTAGTTGAAAATTGTGGTCTTGGAGTTGCTATTGTTAGATCTATAAAACAGCCCGCAATGGATTGCAATTCAGAAATGACCAATTGTTATATTAATTGTGCTACAAGCCTCAACTTGCCTAAATATCTTAATTCACACTATAGCTTTAATATCTTTCAATGGAAAAATCTGCGTATCTAATATAAAAGAGTTTGTATTGCGTGTAAAGAGATTTAATGTAATGGTCTTTTCCCACTAGAGACTTATGCTGGCCATACACTTATTACATATTAGATAGATGTAACGATCAAACGTTGAATCTAACACCGTCCATATTACCTGCCAATGTTCCCAAGTGCAATATTTATTCCTGCCAGTATGTAATAACCACTTCAGACGAGGCCCCACTACAACGCACTAAATCACACGATTGTGTACGCGATTCATGTGCGTTTTTCGTTTGCGCATGAGATTTTGCCGTTTTCTGTTCTGGAAACGCATGTGTTAACGCAGCAAAAATTGTGAACGCATGTTTTACCAAAACCCGAACGGAATCGCAGGGATTTTTGCGTTCCCACGATTTCCATTATAACTAAATCGCATGTGCAATCACAAGCGCAAAAAACGCGTTAGTGGAGCCTAGCTCTTACTGTTTAAAATGTGTTTATAGAACATCATTGCTAATCTGTTGTACACATGTACAGACTTTGGGTTCAGGTGTTTCAGCTGCAACCAATTAGTTCCCAATGGGCCATTGATTTTTAGGGAACTTAATTACAGACAGGGAGATGCAGCCACAACAGCCAACAAACTGTTGGTACAAACAAGAATCAGTTAATGTATGGGTGTTCAGTCATGGGTCGTCCATGATCTGCTGCCCAGAAATGGACTCATTTGGGAACTTGCATAGATAGCAGGAAAATGGAGACCATGATTTCTAGGTTATCAGCTACACAGGTGTTCTCCAAAATCTCACTACATGGTGAGAGTCCTTTGTAAAACTGGACATCAATCAGTACTTCCTAAAATATTTATATACAGTACACATGGCTCTATATCAAGTTACAGCAGTATTCTTTCTTACACCTTGTCCAAAACACCCATTTTTATTTGGCCAGTGGTTTCAGCTTGCAAAGGAAAATGGTAAGTATCAAGAGGAACGTGTACTCATGGACAAAACTTAAAATAAAAGTCTATGGAGTTGATGGGATTGAATATTAACCAAATTTCTACCCGGCATTGACATTTTGTGTCAAACATGTTTCCTGCAGAGATCCATCGCTGCAAAGACAGGAAATAGTGACTCCTCCAGTCACTTCCTCATACCTGGTGATTAAATCAAGATCTAACGTTATTATTATTAGTCATTATTAGCTTGTGTGTTCTAATCGTTAACCTGCAAGTTATACGCTTTCATTCTTCCTTTTGCAAGGAAAAGCTGTGACCAAATAATGCAATTGGGCGTTTTTGCCTGAATTTGACATTGTCAGATCCGTTTTTCCACCCAATGAAACCTGACTGGGTAAAATGCCTGCATAAACGACGCCTTAGGCTCTTTACACATGAATGTTTAAATGAATGACACATCAAAATAAACGCAGACGCAAACATATAAATAGCTGTGTTTAATGATAGTGTGCATTTAATAATGTGCCCCTTTACATGAATATACAGCTAAGCGTCAGGGAGATTCAATAAATGTTCTTATCATTAAAAATAGTTCTTATTTTGCCTCAACCAATCAGATCTTATTTAACATTTGAAATCTAACATCTGTTTGTTTGGGGCAAAATTAGCACAATTTTTAACAATAAGAACTTTCATTGAATCTCCCTCAGTGTTTACGAGTGCAAATGTCTCACAGCCCGGTAGTGTTTACGTGTGTAAGAAATCTATAGGGAGATTCAATATAAAATTCTCGCGATACAATTTCAGATGTAAACGATCGCATAAATCTAAGACGCTCATGGTTGTGCTCCTTTAGCGTGCCAAACAAGACCACGTTAGGTTCCGCTCTACAAGGTAGCGCAAAACTTAAAGGGCATGTCTTCACTTTCTAAAATACAAATATGAGCGGTTGGGGCTGGGGGGACAGGGGAATCCTATATCAAAAATAGTTTTTAAGGGTGGACATACCCTTTAATTTTATTTGGACTTTCTATATATTGGCACTGGACTACTTGGGCCTTTACAGTTAAATGTTTTTCAGTTGATTCCTGATCATAAAGGCGACTAGCTAGCATTGTGCGAGCCTCAGACCACAACCAACTATGAACACTAGGGGGCTACAATAAATATCTGCAGTTCAGAGCTTCACATGTAGATTGTTTTTTAACCTCCATTGCAATTAAGGATGGAACCAACAAACCCCCGATTCTATAGAGAATTGTCCCTGCGTGCATACACCACCTGCAGTGTGCACCTCCCCCCACGCGTGCATACACCACCCGTGGCGTACACATCCCCCCCACCCCCGGACCCACCTGTGGTGTTTGGCTGAAGATGTCTCATGGCCAGCAAGAGCAGGTGGGTCCAGTGTCTGTGCATATCGACAACCTTCTTTTAGTATACAGGATACTAAAGCTTGATAAAACTACATTAGCTAACGACTCATGTCAAATTCATGATTCAGCACAGATCAACTTCACTCAGGTATTGCTCTTTTTGTATCATTTGATTTTCACTGTAACCTCATCCCTACAGATAGATTGATGCTGGCATCAGATCTGACAGCTGAGTGAGTTAGGTACAGTTTAATATTTTGGGCAGTGCTAATACAGGGTAGGCAAAGGGATATGCATGTGACAGACGCCTTAACCCAATAATGAGTTTTTTTTATAGGCTTTGTCACAAATATTTAAAAACTCCTACAATTATCAAGTAATGTGATTATAAAGAAAGAATGGAAGTCTCCAATTCATCTGAATAAGATCTCTACTGTAATCTTCCCATACACGGGCAGACGTTTTTCCGATCAGATTTCGATTGAGGCGATGATCGAAATCTGATCGGAAGAAACAACAAGTTCCCCACCTTGAGGCCTCGCTCTTTCTGCAGATTTCAGCTTGAAACCTGCAGAGAGATTGGGAGATTGGAAGAGGGGGTTGGCCAAAAATCTCTACTTGCTTCGTTTTCCCCATCGAGCAGAAATGGGTTTCGACATTTTGAGCGGTCCGATTGAATTGGCAAAATCCTGTATATGGGTGCATTACTTTTTAAGAAATTGTGAAGCAGTGCTGATAGCTTACATTGTTGGTGGTACTGCCCAACTTGGTTGTCTAATCCTGCTGCATGTACCATTGTTCTTAACATATGAGACTATTTTTAATCTTCCCAAGGAAGAAATGCCCAGAATTTGTAACTGTATGCACTGCGATCAGATGTATGATAGCGACCCATTGATAGGGTCCATGCCCTCCTATGAAGGTATTAATGAATAATATATGGTAAGTTACAGAAATTGACATTTAACTGAAGACACTTCTGTTAAAACTACTGTAGTTACTGTACAATTTTATATATTTAATGGTATATACTGTGAGGTCCTTTTACCTTATCTTTCCTGTTCCCCTTCCATGCTATCTTATACTGGCCCATACACTCGTCATTCGACCATCCTATCTTTCTTATAATTAAAAGACCATCAGTTTTATCTCTCGAGGTTCTCAATCCTTGTCTATTAATTTCATGATCATTACAAAAGGATTGGGAAAGGTGGTTGTCTAAAAATTGCAGTACAGGTATTAGTGTATGGCTAGATTGACAAACGCCAGATGGGCTACTACTCTGATATACATGTTAAATGAAGTGATAGAGTAATCTAAAGTTTCAGCAGCTGCAGTGACTGAGTGAAAATGAGTATGTATAGTGCATTGCATACTGTCTAATCTCTCTGGATTGATGGTGGGGTAAGCTTGACCACTGATATACTCCTACCCTGTAAACTGTGTTTATCTACCACCTACACAGTCAATGTTTAACAAATCCTGGCTGATCTGCCATTGGCATTGTGACCTATCGGTCCAACCCGAAAGCTTCCATTGTATCATTATAGGCTTTACAACAGTATACGAGCCCATAACATTGTGTGAGTGTGTGTGCGCAATGAACATTTTTCTATATTAAGTATAAATCAAATGATCGTTCCTGTGTAAAATCTGGGCAAATTCATGACCAGATTCCTATGGAGTCTGATGTGAGTTCATGTGTATGGCCACCTTAAGGTTGCAAATAATTGTGGCACATCATTGTGTTTCAAGAACCTAATATACATTATAATGAAATAATAGCCTCAGCTGAAATCCCATGCACTTTAGCCTAAACAGCCAGCATTCATTATTAATCACCAACTTCATGTACTAATATTAATAATGCAAACAGGCTGACCAGTCAGGAAGCTGTATTAATGCTGGAGAGACAGCACATGTCCCTGTATGCAAAATTGTCCACTTTCACCATTGCAAAGTAAAGTGATGTACAACTATAAGCTAGAACCTTGTACTTCCTGTTTTTGCACACTAACTATTGAGTAAGAGGAAATAACGTGAGCATTGAGTTTTTCTCACATCATGTTTAGTGAGAACTGCATTTTTTTCTGTTTGATATCTTGCAAAAACCTTTCATGTCTGTTGAGCTTTGCAAAGGTCAGTTAGGATATCCATTGGCATCTTCGCATAAAACTGCATGTTTGGTGAGTCTAGAGAATAAAAAGCTGCTGACATTGGAAAACCTCAAGGGGAGAAATCCTAAATCTCCATCATGTTTTTAAGAAATCTTATAAAATAATGTCTATGTTGTTCAAAAAAATGCTTATGGTTTAAAGGTGATGAAACAGTGGCACAGTTTTGTTCGTAGAGGAATCGCCTTGATCTTAAACCTTCTGGTCCTGTCTGACTCCCCTGCTGCTTACTTTTCTCTATCACATAGTGAGCTCTAACTTGCCGGCCTTCGTGTGTCTTGCCTCAGCTTTGGAAACCTGCAGAAACTTAATTAGCTGAAAGTATATTTCTGTAACACAGATGGATGTTATGTTCTTTTGGTAATCAGTCTATGTCTGTGAGTTATTTTTGTTTATGATGACAGTTTTAATATACATGTGGTACATTTTTTTTATTTTTGTTATTTGAAGTAAATGTTCCTGTGTTAATACTTTTTTTGCATTCCTAAAATCCTCCCCCTCTCCCTAGTATTCTGAATTAAGTGCCACCCCCCCAATTCTGAAATTAGGATCCCCCAGTATTCTGTAATTATGGACCCCCCCAGGTATTCTAAGAAATCAAATAAGATAGGAAGAATATAAGGCGTTGGAGCTCCCCTTACTTATAATAAGGGATAAAAAGCTACCTACAGTGTAATATAAGACATTGCCCCACAGAGTAGTTCCCTGACCATATAGAAGCACAAGGCCATAGGCTGAGTGCTTTTATACAGGGCAGGGAACTCCGAGGGGAAGTAATATCCGTAATTATTCTGTAGGTAGCTTATTATTCCATAAATACATAAGACCAGCCTAACAAAAAAACAGCACAGACACAGTCTCCCCCCCTCTCCTTCCCTGTATAAATCCGGTACATATGAAGATGTTTTTTTCTGAATATAAATAGTTGACTGCCGTTTGTGCTTGAAAGTAAAGGAAGGGACTGTTCATAACTCTCACCCTGTCCCCATCAGGTTCTGGTTTTTTCACTAAATGAATTACAGTGCAGATGAGGAGCGAGCGCATTCCTTGTGAGTCATAATTGACTCAATGCGCTCGCTCCTCTTCATCTGCACCGTAATTCATTCAGTAGAACCTGACAGGACAGGGTGAGAGCAGATGGTCAGTCCCTTCTTTACTTTGAATTACAATGGAGTTAACTATTTCTATTCAGAAAAACAGGCTTCATGTCTACATGACTTATACAAGCAGGAGAGAGACAAGGGAGGTGCAGTGGGAGACAGGAAGTCGCTCAGTGACGCACTAATTGACTGTAAATATGATTCTCTCCACTGCACCTCCCCTTTGAAAATGCCTAGCCTTATGTATTCTATAATGATACCTAAAAGTGATCCTTAATAAGAATACTGATCCTCAAATTGCGGTATTTTACAACAACAATTCCCAATAATCCAGACATTGATACCTACTACACATGCTACCCAACAAAGCACATGATAAGGCACCTTCACCATTAAGGATCATACTGCTGCACATCCAGGATATGTAGTTTACATGATCCAATGTAACATGTAACAGTGCATGTTTATTGGGGAAACAAGAATTACGCCAGAGAATGAATAACCACAGACACACTATAAAAATTCATGAAAATAAACCTATTTCCAGGATAACAACACAACTGCATACCATCAGACACCATTTCACACTTCCTAATCATTCTGACATGGACCTCTCAATATTGATACTTAAAGGACAATTTAAAAAACACCCAGGAAAGGAAAACCTTTGAACTTTAAATGATCCTTTCATTTAAAGGGCATGTCCATCCCCAAAACTATATCTTAACCCACTACTGGCCCTCTGTGTAGTGTAGTGTAGTAAAATCCTTACCTTACATCCCTACTCAAATGGTTCTCCTGTAATGTTCCTCCAAAGTCCCAAAAGTGACCACCAGGAGCCTGGCTGAGTCCCATTCTGTCTCTGCCTCCTGTCTCTCCTCCGGGAGAAAAATGACATGCCACACTGCAGCCCTCCATGCCTCCCTCTCCCTTCCGTTTTCCTCTACTACCCCTAGCACAAAACCCTTTGCTGTTGTGTTGGCTCTCTCCCCAAACCCCAAACGCTATAGCAGTTGCCTGCAAAACTCCCACGATCTATACTTACTTTGCCTCTTTCCTCTGGCTCTCTGCACAGCCGGAACCGCGTCCGTGATTGGCTGCCTCTCAGCCAATCACGGATGTGGCTGCCGGTCCGCCCCTGCTTGCAGTTTTATGCAAGCAGAGGGCCATGACAGGTCACCAGGGGAAAGAGGCATGTAAGTAATGAATGGGGGAGTTTTGCAGGAAACTACATAGCTTTTGGGATTGGGGGAGGGAGCCCTACACTACAGAAAAAGTTGAAGAATAGGGTGGCCATGCCCTTTAACATTAAACAAACTGGTCTAAATAGGACACGCGATTCCTCAGCCACTATCAGGAATATGTTTGACTATTCTCACTTCCTTCATCCCTGGCTGCTTTGACCTTGTCTGTATCTAACTAATTACTTTCACTAATTATGTCCTATTTACAGTTCCCTAGTGTTTACTTTGTTGTTGTTTTTATTGCTTTACTGCTTATAGTTTCACCCACATATGCTTATCCTTGTTTACATTACTAACATAATAGGATTTCCAAAAAAAAGGTTGTATGTAACTCTATCAATTTATGAAGAATGTTGGGTAAACATTAGACAAAAGGTGCCCATTCTAGTGCGGTCACAAACTCAATTCAATTCCGGGTTTGCTGATGCAGGCATACGCTTGTTCCGTATATACCTTATACAGAGCGCTCCATCGTTATTTCTATCAATCTAGGCGGAAATTTTCAGTTTGGCCTATTAGGGCACGATGCAAATGATGGTAACACACCGATATCACAACCTATCTATAGACATTGGCGATATTCAGTAAATCCCCTCGGGATCTACTGAATATCCGCAATTGTGGATGGAACCTTAAATCTGATATTGGAAGTCCAAGCTAGTATTGGGTACAGAAGGTTAGTTACTATGACACGAAAGAGGGTCAATAAGCACCTTGGTCCTTGTGTTTGCTGCTGGATAAGTCAATAAATTATTCACATTAATCGGCGAAAGTGGCAGCCTTGCTCCTCTGTTGTGATTTATGTAAATTGTACCTTCCTGACAAAGAATGCCATCTGTCACTACACCCCAGCACTGCTCTAGACAATCCCAATCTCCACTTTACTGACAAGGTGACAAAATACACTGTTTGGCAAACAATAGGCTGCTTACCATAGTAGGTGCTCATGAGAATCATTATTTTAAACCTATGAAGTCTCACATGCTTCTTGTTTAGATTGTTATGTTTTTAACTAGATTTGTAATAATATCAAAAACCAATATTGATTGCAAATTTTAATTATCGTTTTGTTCACATGTTAAGACAGTGGACCATCTACTTATTTTGATTTTATTTTCAGCCTGAATGAACCATGCAACATACCGTACAGTGAACCATACAACATACGTACAGTGAACCATACAACATACTGTACAGTGACCATACAACATACTATGACCTACAACTACCGTACAGTGAGCCATACAACATCCCGTACGTGAGCCATACACATACCGTATGGTGAGCCATACAACATACCATACAGTGAGCCATACAACATACCTACAGAGAACCATGCAACATACGTACAGAACATACAACATACCTACAGTGAGCCATGCAACATACCATACAGTGAGTCATGCAACATACAGTACAGTGAACCGCGCAACATACCGTACAGTGAACCGCGCAACATACCGTACAGTGCCCATACAACATACCGTCTTTCTTTCTCTGTGTATGCAACAGGATTTTCAGAGGTGCTAAGATTATAGAATAATATATGTTCAAGCCATTATAACCTTCCAAATCACCCACGATCTTTCAGATTATATTAGAGTATTTCTGTACATTGTTAGAGTGAAGGTGTCTAATCAATAAAATTCTTAAAAACACCCAAATGAATTGCTCGCCTGTTGCTTACACTTTTCTTTAGTAAATGCATTGTATTAGATTCATAGAAAGCATTGCTTTCTAAATGCATTAAGAATTATCGCCGGCAGCCGCGTCCGTGATTGGCTGCCGCTCAGCCAATCACAGACGCGGCTGCCGGTCCCGCCCCTCTGCTTGCATTTTCTCACAAGCAGAGGGCCGGCAGCGCGGCGGAGGAAAGAGGGGAGGTAAGTAAAAGTTTGGGGCACTTTCTAAAAATAAAAATGAAGCGGTTAGGGCTGGGGGACCAGGGGGAGTACTATTTAAAAAATTAGTTTTAAGGGTGGACATACCCTTTAACAAAAGGGGTTTTGTATAGCTAGCACAGTGCTATTTCCAAAAACATTTGCAAATGGCGCTGTGCCCTAATATCCATGTAAAACACACGTTAATCCGATATACTATCCGGTTAATGTGGGTTTAACATGGATTATGTCTACCGTATATACTGGAGTATAAAACGACCCAAAATAAGCCAAGGTACTTATTTTTAACTGATAAACTAGGAAAACTGCTTGACACGGTTATAAACCGAGGGTTGACACATAGAAAGTCCAATACACAGCCCCATAGTTAGTTCCACAGACAGCCTCATAGAATGTCCCGCACACAGTCCCATAGAAAGTCCAATACACAACCTCATAGATAGTTCGACAGACAGCCCCATAGGAAGTCCAATACACAGCCCCAAAGATAGTTCCACAGACAGCCCCATAGAAAGTTCCATAGAAAGTCCCATGATAGTTCCACAGACAGCCCCATAGAAAGTTCCATAGAAAGTCCCATACACAGCCCCATAGACCGTTCCATAGAAAGTCCCATACACAGCCCCATAGAAAGTCCCATACACAGCCCCATAGTCCCATTTACAGCCCCATAGAAAGTCCCATTCACAGCCCCATAGAAAGTCCCATACACAGCCCCATAGAAAATCTCATACACAGCCCCATAGAAATCCCATACACAGTCCCATACACAGCCCCAT
>CM033476.1:163035737-163235852 GCA_019447015.1 Hymenochirus boettgeri
ACCACAGCCCATAGAAAGTCCCATAACAGCCCTAGTCCATTCACAGACCCATAGAAAGTCCATTCACAGCCCCATAGAAAGTCCCTACACAGCCCCATAGAAAATCTCATACACAGCCCCATAGAAATCCCATACACAGCCCCATGAAAAGTCCATTGAAGTCCACCTACGCAACCCCATAAGAAAGTCCCATACACAGCCCCATAGTAAGTCATACACAGCCCCATAGAAAGTCCCTAACACAGCCCCATAGAAAGTCCCATACACAGCCCATAGAAGTCCCATACACAGCCCCATAGAAAATCCCATACAAAGTCCCATTTAGATAAAGTCTCCCCTCGGGTTATCGGATTAACGTGTGTTTTACATGGATATTAGGGCACAGCGCCATAGTTAGTTCCACAGACAGCCTCATAGAATGTCCCGCACACAGTCCCATAGAAAGTCCAATACACAACCTCATAGATAGTTCGACAGACAGCCCCATAGGAAGTCCAATACACAGCCCCAAAGATAGTTCCACAGACAGCCCCATAGAAAGTTCCATAGAAAGTCCCATACACAGCCCCATAGACCGTTCCATAGAAAGTCCCATACACAGCCCCATAGAAAGTCCCATTCACAGCCCCATAGAATCTGAAGGTAACCCAGATGTAATTGGCAGCACAAGCACATGTGCCACCATTTTGTGGAATAGGGATCTTGGAAAATTACTTAACGTGCTAAAATAACTTGCAAGTATAAAAAAGTGGTCTGGACTGGGCAGTTTTGGCGGGAGGTTTACTACCTATTGGTACACCTATTAAACCTACATCTAAATTTTTTCAAATCACAAGTGTTCTCTCAAGAAATTATCCAGCCGGGTGGCATGAAAGTAGCCGGGTGGGCCGCCGGCTAAAAGACCCTAGGGAGAAAACTGCACGCAATGTATTACTGAAAACATTTTTGAGCTACTATGTAACGTAAAACTTTATAGGGGAGATGTATAACATCAGTGTAATATCGGTTATCGTGGGTTTAACTAAGCCCTTTGGGACCTGAGCAATTAATTGTGACGGGCACCTGTTTATTTTGTAGCACCAAAACAACGCCTTACTTACCTATGGGTTGCAGCAATGCAGTAAATCTCGCTAAGTGATATTACTGCCATGGGATCTCGGACAGGTAAGGAGCATATCTTACTGTTATTGCATATCCCCCATAATACCAGAAAAAGTGCTGGAGTTTATCTTTGGTGGCACAGTAAAGTTGAGCTCCTGTATAAGACTGTATATATATAAAGCCATAGAAAACCAGTCCACCATAGGAGATGTCGTAACTAACACATGTGCAGTAATTACGGTAAATGAATGTGGGTTTATTTAATAAGAATACAAATTCATCATGTGCTGTTAATTTGCAGCAACAAATTAAATGATACATATTTACTAGTCTATAGCAGGTGGAAATCATTGCTAGTATTGCTGATTGCACATGTTGCATATTAGGGTGAACATTTAATAAGAAACAGGAACTTGTTGCCCTTTCATCATCTCCATTACAGACATAAGCTAGTTATGTTCATTCCCCCTTTCCTGAGCAGTACAGTTACCTCCTTTATATCACATTATATACCATCACAACCCATTTCGGGTCAGTTGTTGCAATGTGCAATGTCCAAGCTCACGTGCATCCTTAATACTTATGCATCTTTAAATAAAATCACCCACTAGGTAATGAATCTATACGGGGAAGTTTTCTTTGGTATATGCCTTGTAACTTCCTGAAACTGTCAGATATCCGTGATCTGTAAAATACGGATTATGCTTAATAGGAGCTCTAAGTAAATGCCCTGCTCTCATTAAAGGGCAGTCACCCCCAAACTATAATCCCCCCCACTACTGGCCCCATTGTGGTAGTGTAGTTTATATTTACCTCACATCCCAGCTCCATATGGTTCTCCTGTAGTCCCCCCCCCAAAGTCCCAAAAACTGCCCAGCAGGAGGAATAGGGCTCTGCCTCCTATCTGGCTCCAGGAGTGTTTGGCATGCGTACTGCAGCCTTCTCCCCTCCTCTCCCTCTCCCTCCCTATGGATTCCTCCCTACCATAAAACCTTTAGGTAAATCATTCCCCCTGTCCCCCCAGCCCAACCGCTATATTTGTTATTTTAGAAAGTGCCCCAAACTTTACTTACCTTCCCTCTTCTCGCCACACTGAACCCCGGCAGCCGCGTCCGTGATCGGCTGCCGCTCAGCCAATCACAGATGTGACTGCGGTCCCGCCCCTCTGCTTGCATTTTCTCGCAAGCAGAGGGCCTGGCAGCGCGACGGAGGAAAGAGGGGAGGTAAGTAAAGTTTGGGTCACTTTCTAAAATAACAAATATAGGGTTGGGGCTGGGGGGACAGGGGGAATCCTATATCAAAAATAGTTTTTAAGGGGGGAATACCCTTAATTTATTTGGACTTTCTATATATTGGCACTGGACATACTTGGGCCTTTACAGTTAAATGTTTGTTCAGTTGATTCTGATCATAAAGGCGACTAGCTAGCATTGTGGCGCCTCAGACCACAACCAACTATGAACACTAGGGGGCTACAATAAATATCTGCAGTTCAGAGCTTCACATGTAGTTTTTTAAACCTCCATTGCAATTAAGGATGGAACCAACAAACCCCCGATTCTATAGAGAATTGTCCCTGCGGTGCATACACCACCTGCAGTGTGCACCTCCCCCCAGTGCATACACCACCCGTGGCGTACACATCCCCCCCCACCCCCGGACCCACCTGTGGGTGTTGGCTGAAGATGTTCTCATGGAGCAAGAGCAGGTGGGTCCAGTGTCTGTGCATATCGACAACCTTCTTTTAGTATCAGGATACAAAGCTTGATAAAACTACATTAGCTAACGACTCATGTCAAATTCATGATTCAGCACAGATCAACTTCACTCAGGTATTGCTCTTTGTTATCATTTGTTTTCATGTAACCTCATCCCTACAGATGATTGATGTGGCATCAGATCTGACAGCTGAGTGAGTTAGGTACAGTAGTTAATATTTATGGGCAGTGCTAATACAGGGTAGGCAAAGTGATATGCATAGTGACAGACGCCTTAACCCAATAATGAAGGATTTTTTTATAGGCTTTGTCAAAATATTTAAAAACTCCTACAATTATCAAGAATGTGATTATAAAAGAAAAGAATGGAAGTCTCCAATTCATCTGAATAAGATCTCTACTGTAATCTTCCATACACGGGCAGACGTTTTTCCGATCAGATTTCGATTGAGGGCAATGATCGAAATCTGATCGGAAGAAACGAACAAGTTCCCCACCTTGAGGCCTCGCTCTTCTGCAGATTTCAGCTTGAAACCTGCAGAGAGATTGGGAGATTGGAAGATGGGGTTGGCCAAAAATCTCTACTTGGCTTCGTTTTCCCCATCGAGCAGAAATGGGTTTCGACATTTGAGCGGTCCGATTGAATTGGCAAATCCTGTATATGGGGTGCATTACTTTTAAGAAATTGTGGAAGCAGTGCTGATAGCTTACATTGTTGGTGGTACTGCCCAACTTGGTGTCTAATCCTGCTGCATGTACCATTGTTCTTAAATATGAGAGCTATTTTTAATCTTCCCAAGGAAGAAATGCCCAGATATTTGTAACATGTATGCACTGCGATCAGATGTATGATAGCGACCCATTGATAGGGTCCATGCCCTCCTATGAAGGTATTAATGAATAAATATGGTATAGTTACAGAAATTGACATTTAACTGAAGACACTTCTGTTAAAATACTGTAGTTACTGTACAATTTTATATATTTAATGGTATATACTGTGATGTCCTTTTAGCCTTTATCTTTCCTGTTTCCCTTCCATGCTATCTTATACTGGCCCATACACTCGTCATTCGACCATCCTATCTTTCTATAATTAAAAAGACCATCAGTTTTATCTCTCGAGGTTCTCAATCCTTGTCTATTAATTTCATGATCATACAAATGATTGGGAAAGGTGGTTGTCTAAAAATTGCAGTACATGTATTAGTGTATGGCTAGATTTAGACAAACGCCAGATGGGCTACTACTCGTATACATGTTAAATGAAGTGATAGAGTAATCTAAAGTTTCAGCAGCTGCAGTGACTGAGTGAAAATGAGTATGTATGTGCATTGCAATACTGTTAATCTCTTCAGGATTGATGGTGGGGTAAGCTGACCACTGATATACTCTACCCTGTAAACTGTGTTTATCTACCACCATACACAGTCAATGTTTAACAAATCCTGGCTGATCTGCCATTGGCATTGTGACCTATCGGTCCAAACCGAAAGCTTCCATTGTATCATTATAGGCTTTACAACAGTATAGCGAGCCATAACATGGTGTGAGTGTGTGTGCGCAATGAACGATTGTTCTATATTAAGTATAAATCAAATGATCGTTCCTGTGTAAAATGGGCAAATTCATGACCAGATTCCTATGGAGTCTGATGTGAAGTTGCATGTGTAAGGCCACCTTAAGGTTGCAAATAAAATTGTGGCACATCATTGTGTTTCAAGAACAACTATATACATTATAATGAAATAATAGCCTCAAGTGAAATCCCATGCACTTTAGCCTAAACAGCCAGCATTCATTATTAATACACCAACTTCATGTACTAATATTAATAATGCAAACAGGCTGAGCCAGTCAGGAAGCTGTATTAATGCTGGAGAGACAGCACATGTCCCTGTATGCAAAATTGTCCACTTTCACCATTGCAAATGTAAAGTGATGTACAACATAAGCTAGAACTCTTGTACTTCCTGTTTTTGCACACTAACTATTGAGTAAGAGGAAATAACGTGAGCATTGAGTTTTCTCACACATGTTTAGTGAGAACTGCATTTTTTCTGTTTGATATCTTGCAAAAACCTTTCATGTCTGTTGAAGCTTTGCAAAGGTCAGTTAGGATGATCCATTGGCATCTTCGCAGTAAACTGCAGTGTTATGGTAGAGTCTAGAGAATAAAAAGCTGCTGACATTGGAAAACCTCAAGGGGAGAAATCCTAAATCTCCATCATGTTTTTAAGAAATCTTAAATAATGCTATGTTTGTTGTTCAAAAAAATGCTTATGGTTTAAAGGTGATGAAACAGATGGCACAGTTTTGTTCGTAGAGGAATCGCCTTGATCTTAAACCTTCTGGTCCTGTCTGACTCCCCTGCTGCTTACTTTTCTCTGATCACATAGTGAGCTCTAACTTGCCGGCCTTCGTGTGTCTTGCCTCAGCTTTGGAAACCTGCAGAAACTTAATTGCGAAAGTATATTTCTGTAACACAGATGGATGTTATGTTCTTTTGGTATCAGTCTATGTCTGTGAGTTATTTTTGGTTTATATGACAGTTTTAATATACATGTGTACATCTTTTTATTTTTGTTATTTGAAGTAAATGTCCTGTGTTAATACTTTTTTTGCATTCCAAAATCCTCCCTCTCCCTAGTATTCTGTAATTAAGTGCCACCCCCCCATATTCTGAAATTATGGATCCCCCAGTATTCTTAATTATGGACCCCCCCAGGTATTCTAAGAAATCAAATAAGATAGGAAGAATATAAGGCGTTGGAGCTCCCCTTACTTATAATAAGGGATAAAAAGCTACCTACAGTGTAATATAAGGACATTGCCCCACAGAGTAGTTCCTGACCATATAGAAGCACAAGGCCATAGGCTGAGTGCTTTTATACAGGGCAGGGAACTCCGAGGGGAAGTAATATCCGTATATTACTGTAGGTAGTTATTATTCCATATAATACATAAGACCAGCCTAACAAAAAAACAGCAGACACACTGTCTCCCCCCCTCTCCTTCCCTGATAAATCCTGTACATATGAAGATGTTTTTTCTGAATATAAATAGTTGACTGCCGTTTGTGCTTGAAAGTAAAGGAAGGGACGTTCATCAACTCTCACCCTGTCCCCATCAGGTCTGGTTTGTTTCACTAAATGAATTACAGTGCAGATGAGGAGCGAGCGCATTCTGTGAGTCATAATTGACTCAATGCGCTCGCTCCTCTTCATCTGCACGTAATTCATTCAGTAGAACCTGACAGGGACAGGGTGAGAGCAGATGGTCAGTCCCTTCTTTTACTTTGAATTACAAATGGGAGTTAACTATTTCTATTCGAAAAACAGGCTTCATGTCTACATGACTTATACAAGCAGGGAGAGAGACAAGGAGGTGCAGTGGGAGACAGGAAGTCGCTCAGTGACGCAGCTAATTGACTGTAATATAGATTCTCCCACTGCACCTCCCCGTTGAAAATGCCTAGCCTTATGTATTCTATAATGATACCTAAAAATGATCCTTAAATAAGAATACTGATCCTCAAATTGCGTATTTTTACAACAATTCCCAATAATCCAGACATTGATACCTACTACATGCTACCCAACAAAGCAACATGATAAGGCACCTTCACCATTAAAGGATCATACTGCTGCACATCCAGGAATGTAGTTTACATGATCCAATGTAACAAGTGTAACAGTGCATGTTATATTGGGGAAACAAGAATTACGCCAGAGATGAATAAACCACAGACACACTATAAAATTCATGAAATAAACCTAATTTCCAGGATAACAACACAACTTGCATACCAGTCAGACACCATTTCACACTTCCTAATCATTCTGACATGGACCTCTCAATATTGATACTTAAAGGACAATTTAAAAACACCCAGGAAAGGAAAACCTTTGAACTTTAAATGATCCTTTCATTTAAAGGGCATGTCCATCCCCAAACTATATCTTAACCCACTACTGGCCCTCTGTGTAGTGTAGTGTAGTAAAATCCTTACTTACATCCCTACTCCAAATGGTTCCCTGTAATGTTCCTCCAAAGTCCCAAAAAGTGACCACCAGGAGCCTGGCTGAGTCCCATTCTGTCTCTGCCTCCTGTCTCTCCTCGGGAGAAAAATGACATGCACACTGCAGCCCTCCATGCCTCCCTCTCCCTTCCGTTTTCTCTACTACCCCTAGCACAAAACCATTTGTGTTGTGTGGGCTTCTCCCCAAACCCCAAACGCTATAGCAGTTGCCTGCAAAACTCCCACGATCTATACTTACTTTGCCTCTTTCCTCTGGCGATCTGCACAGCCGGAAGCCGCGTCCGTGATTGGCTGCCTCTCAGCCAATCACGGATGTGGCTGCCGGTCCGGCCCCTGCTTGCAGTTTTATGCAAGCAGGGCCATGACAGGTCACCAGGGGAAAGAGGCATGTAAGTAATGAATGGGGGAGTTTTGCAGGAAACTACTATAGCTTTTGGGATTGGGGGAGGGAGCCCTACACTACAGAAAAAGTTGAAGAATAGGGTGGACATGCCCTTTAACATTAAACAAACTGGTCTAAATAAGGACACGCGATTCCTCAGCCACTATCAGGAATATGTTTGATCCATTCTCACTTCCTTCATCCCTGGCTGCTTGTACCTTGTCTGTATCTAACTAATTACTTTCACTAATTATGTCCTATTTACAGTTCCCTAGTGTTTACTTTGTTGTTGTTTATTGCTTTACTGCTTATAGTTTCACCCCATATGCTTATCCTTGTTTACATTACTAACATAATAGGATTTCCAAAAAAAGGTTGTATGTAACTCTTCAATTTATGAAGGAATGTTGGGTTAAACATTAGACTAAAGGTGCCCATTCTAGTGCGGTCACAACTCAAGATTCAATTCCGGGTTTGCTGATGCAGGCATACGCTTGTTCCGTATATACCTTATACAGAGCGCTCCATCGTTATTTCTATCAATCTAGGCGGAAATTTTCAGTTTGGCCTATTAGGGCACGATGCAAATGATGGTAACACACCGATATCACAACCTATCTATAGACTTGGCGATATTCAGTAAATCCCCTCGGATCTACTGATATCCGCAATGTGGATGGGAACCTTAAATCTGATATTGGAAGTCCAAGCTAGTATTTGGGTACAGAAGGTTAGTTACTATGACACGAAAAGAGGTCATAATAAGCACCTTGGTCCTTGTGTTTGCTGCTGGATAAGTCAATAAAAATATCACATTAAATCGGCGAAAGTTGCAGCCTTTGCTCCTCTGTTAGTGATTTATGTAAATTGTACCTTCCTGACAAAGAATGCCATCTGTCACTACACCCAGCACTGCTCTAGACAATCCCAAATCTCCACTTACTGACAAGGTGACAAAATACACTGTTTGGCAAACAATAGGGCTGTTACCATAGTAGGTGCTCATGAGAATCATTATGTTAAACCTATGAAGTCTCACATGCTTCTTGTTTAGATTGTTATGTTTTTAACTAGATTTGTAATAATATCAAAAACCAAATTGATTGCAATTTTAATTATCGTTTTGTTCACATGTTAAGACAGTGGAGCATCTACTTATTTTGATTTTATTTTCAGCCTGAATGAACCATGCAACATACCGTACAGTGAACCATACAACATACTGTACAGTGAACCATACAACATACTGTACAGTGAACCATAAACATACCGTACAGTGAGCCATACAACTACCGTACAGTGAGCCATACAACATACCGTATGGTGAGCCATCAACATACCATCAGTGAGCCATACAACATACCATACAGAGAACCATGCAACATACCGTACAGTGAACCATGCAACATACCCTACAGTGAGCCATGCACATACCATACAGTGAGTCATGCAACATACAGTACAGAACCGCGAACATACGTACATGAACCGCGCAACATACCGTACAGTGAACCATACAACATACCGTATCTTTCTTTCTGTGTATGCAACAGGATTTTCAGAGGTGCTAAGATTATAGAATAATATATGTTCAAGCCTATATAACCTTCCAAATCACCCAACAGATCTTTCAGATTATATTGAGAGTATTTCTGTACATTTTAGAGTGAAGGTGTCTAATCAATAAAATTCTTAACAAAAACCCAAATGAATTGCTCGCCTGTTGCTTACACTTTTCTTTAGTGATAAATGCATTGTATTTAGATTCATAGAAAGCATTGCTTTCTAAGATGCATTAAGAATTATAGTTTCCTTAAGGATGGATCTTCCCCCTGTATCTGAAAACTCGTTATTCTATATCAGAGCTGACACTACTCAGGTTGTCACGACAACCATCTATGATTCAAAGCCGCCATGAAAGATCTGTACCCCCGGCAAATATGCAGCCTTGAGTTTCAGCAGATGCTGGGATGCTCAACCAATCGCAGATCAGCTGGGGAAACCATGACATCATATTCCAGCTATTTCTAACAATTTAATTCTGTGTTTGTAGTCCCCTTCCTATTAGGTTTTATGTCACAAAAGAGCAGCATATTTCAATCTACTGCCTTAGCATGGAAGTCTGTATGGCTCATTATTAACATTGCCAGGTTACATTTAATAAGCACAGTTATTCAAGTAAGGCCGACTATGCAAAATCGATATAGCATGGCAATATTTTAATTTCTTTGCATTATTACTTTTTCTTACATTTTTAGTTGAAAATTGTGGTCTTGGAGTTGCTATTGTTAGATCTATAAAACAGCCCGCAATGGATTGCATTCAGAAATGACCAATTGTTATATTAATTGTGCTACAAGCCTCAACTTGCCTAAATATCTTAATTCACACTATAGCTTTAATATCTTTCATGGAAAAATCTGCGTATCTAATATAAAAGAGTTTGTATTGCGTGTAAAGAGATTTAATGTAATGGTCTTTTCCCACTAGAGACTTATGCTGGCCATACACTTATTACATATTAGATAGATGAACGATCAAACGTTGAATCTAACACCGTCCATATTACCTGCCAATGTCCAAGTGCAATATTTATTCCTGCCAGTATGTAATAACCACTTCAGACGAGGCCCCACTACAACGCACTAAATCACACGATTGTGTACGCGATTCATGTGCGTTTTTCGTTTGCGCATGAGATTTTGCCGTTTTCTGTTCTGGAAACGCATGTGTTAACGCAGCAAAAATTGTGAACGCATGTTTTACCAAAACCCGAACGGAATCGCAGGGATTTTTGCGTTCCCACGATTTCCATTATAACTAAATCGCATGCGCAATCACAAGCGCAAAAAACGCGTTAGTGGAGCCTAGCTCTTACTGTTTAAAATGTGTTATAGAACATCATTGCTAATCTGTTGTACACATGTACAGACTTTGGGTTCAGATGTTTTCAGCTGCAACCAATTAGTTCCCAATGGGCCATTGATTTTTAGGGAACTTAATTACAGACGGGAGATGCAGCCACAACAGCCAACAAACTGTTGGTACAAACAAGAATCAGTTAATGTATGGGTGTTCAGTCATGGGTCGTCCATGATCTGCTGCCCAGAAATGGACTCATTTGGAACTTGCATAGATAGCAGGAAAATGGAGACCATGATTTCTAGGTTATCAGCTACACAAGGTGTTCTCCAAATCTCACTACATGGTGAGAGTCCTTTGTAAAACTGGACATCAATCAGTACTTCCTAAAATATTTATATACAGTACACATGGCTCTATATCAAGTTACAGCAGTATTTTTCTTACACCTTGTCCAAAACACCCATTTTTATTTGGCCAGTGGTTTCAGCTTGCAAAGGAAAATGGTAAGTATCAAGAGGAACGTGTACTCATGGACAAAACTTAAATAAAGTCTATGGAGTTGATGGGATTGAATATTAACCAAATTTCTACCCGGCATTGACATTTGTGTCAAACATGTTTCCTGCAGAGATCCATCGCTGCAAAGACAGGAAATAGTGACTCCTCCAGTCACTCCTCATACCTGGTGATTAAATCAGATCTAACTGTTATTATATTAGTCATTATTAGCTTGTGTGTTCTAATCGTTAACCTGCAAGTTATACGCTTTCATTCTTCCTTTTGCAAGGAAAAGCTGTGACCAAAAATGCAATTGGGCGTTTTTGCCTAATTTGACATTGTCAGATCCGTTTTTTCCACCCAATGAAACCTGACTGGGTAAAATGCCTGCTAAACGACGCCTTAGGCTCTTTACACATGAATGTTTAAATGAATGACACATCAAAAAACGCAGAACGCAAACAATAAATAGCTGTGTTTAATGATAGTGTGCATTAATAATGTGCCCCTTTACATGAATATACAGCTAAGCGTCAGGGAGATTCATAAATGTTCTTATCATTAAAAATAGTTCTTATTTTGCCTCAACCAATCAGATCTTTTTAACATTTGAAATCTAACATCTGTTTGTTTGGGGCAAATTAGCACAATTTTAACAATAAAGAACTTTCATTGAATCTCCCTCAGTGTTTACGAGTGCAAATGTTCACAGCCCGGTAGTGTTTACGGTGTAAGAAATCTATAGGGAGATTCAATAAAAATTCTCGCGATACAATTTCAGATGTAAACGATCGCATAAATCTAAGACGCTCATGGTTGTGCTCCTTTAGCGTGCCAAACAAGACCACGTTAGGTTCCGCTCTACAAGGTAGCGCAAAACTTAAAGGCATGTCCTCCCCCAACTACTGGCCCCATCATGTATGTAGTTTAATCCTTACCTCACATCCCAGCTCCATAAGGTTCTCCTGTAGTCCCCCCCCCCCCAAAGTCCCAAAAACTGCCCACCAGGAGGCTAGCAGAGTCCACTAGGACTCTGCCTCCTACCTGGCCTCCGGGAGAAGTTTGGCATGCGCACTGCAGCCCTTCTCCCCCTCCCTCCCTCTCCGATTCCCTCCCCCTAGCATAAATCCTTTTTAATATATTATTCCCCCTGTTCCTCCAGCCCCAACCCTTCATTTTTATCTTAAAAAGTGCCCGAACATTACTTACTCCCCTCTTTCCTCCGCTGCACTGAATGGCCGGCAGCCGCGTCCGTGATTGGCTGCCGCTCAGCCAATCACAGACGCGGCTGCCGGTCCCGCCCTCTGCTTGCATTTTCTCACAAGCAGAGGGCGGCAGCGCGGCGGAGGAAAGAGGGGAGGTAAGTAAAAGTTGGGGCACTTCTAAAAAAAAAATGAAGCGGTTAGGGCTGGGGACCAGGGGGAGTACTATTTAAAAAATTAGTTTTAAGGTGGGACATACCCTTTAACAAAAGGGGTTTTGTATAGCTAGCACAGTGCTATTTCCAAAACATTTGCAAATGGCGCGTGCCCTAATATCCATGTAAAACACACGTTAATTCCGATATTACTTCGGTAATGTGGGTTTAACATGGATTATGTCTACCGTATATACTGGAGTATAAAACGACCCAAAATAAGCCAAGGTACTTATTTTTAACTGATAAACTAGGAAAACTGCTTGACACGGTTATAAACCGAGGGTTGACACATAGAAAGTCCAATACACAGCCCCATAGTTAGTTCCACAGACAGCCTCATAGAATGTCCCGCACACAGTCCCATAGAAAGTCCAATACACAACCTCATAGATAGTTCGACAGACAGCCCCATAGGAAGTCCAATACACAGCCCCAAAGATAGTTCCACAGACAGCCCATAGAAAGTTCCATAGAAAGTCCCATACACAGCCCCATAGACCGTTCCATAGAAAGTCCCATACACAGCCCCATAGAAAGTCCCATACACAGCCCCATAGTCCCATTCACAGCCCCATAGAAAGTCCCATTCACAGCCCCATAGAAAGTCCCATACACAGCCCCATAGAAAATCTCATACACAGCCCCATAGAAATCCCATACACAGCCCCATAGAAAGTTCCATTGAAAGTCCCATACGCAACCCCATAGAAAGTCCCATACACAGCCCCATAGTAAGTCCCATACACAGCCCCATAGAAAGTCCCATACACAGCCCCATAGAAAGTCCCATACACAGCCCCATAGAAAATCCCATACACAGCCCCATAGAAAATCCCATACACAGCCCCATAGAAATCCCATACACAGCCCCATAGAAAGTCCATACACAGCCCCATAGAAAGTCCCATACACAGCCCCATAGAAATCCATACACAGCCCATAGAAAGTCCCATTCACAGCCCCTAAAGTCCATACACAGCCCCATAGTAAGTCCCATACACAGCCCCATAGAAGTCCCTACACAGCCCCATAGAAAATCCCATACACAGCCCCATAGAAAATCCCATACACAGCCCCATAGAAAATCCCATACACAGCCCCATAGAAAGTCCCATACACAGCCCCATAGAAATCCCATACACAGCCCCATAGAAAGTCCCATACAGCCCATAGAAAGTCCCATACACAGCCCATAGAAATCCCATTCACAGCCCCATAGAAGTCCCTACCAGCCCATAGAAAGTCCCATTCACAGCCCCATAGAAGTACCCATACACAGCCCCATAGAAAGTCCCATACACAGCCCCATAGAAACCAAAAAGTCCCATACACAGCCCCATAGAAAGTCCATCACACGCCCATAGAAAGTCCCATACACAGCCCCATAGAAAGTCCCATACACAGCCCCATAGAAAGTCATATACACAGCCCCAAGAAAGTCCCATACACAGCCCCATAGAAAGTCCCGTACACGGCCCCATAGAAAGTCCGTACACGGCCCCATAGAAAGTCCCGTACACGGCCCCATAGAAAGTCCCGTACACGGCCCCATAGAAAGTCCCGTACACGGCCCATAGAAAGTCCCATACAAGGCCCCATAGAAAGTCCCATACACGGCCCATAGAAAGCCCATAGGCCCATAGAAGTCCCATACACGGCCACGTAGAAAGTCCCATACACAGCCCCATAGAAAGTCCCATACACAGCCCCATAGAAAGTCCCATACACGGCCCCATAGAAAGTCCCATACCCAGCCCCATGGAAAGTATTTTTAACTGATAAACTAGGAAAACTGCTTGACACGGTTATAAACCGAGGTTGACACATAGAAAGTCCAATACACAGCCCCATAGTTAGTTCCACAGACAGCCTCATAGAATGTCCCGCACACAGTCCCATAGAAGTCCAATACACAACCTCATAGATAGTTCGACAGACAGCCCCATAGGAAGCCAATACACAGCCCCAAAGATAGTTCCACGACAGCCCCATAGAAAGTTCCATAGAAAGTCCCATACACAGCCCCATAGACGTTCCATAGAAGTCCCATACACAGCCCCATAGAAAGTCCATACCAGCCCCATAGTCCCATTTACAGCCCCATAGAAAGTCCCATTCACAGCCCCATAGAAAGTCCCATACACAGCCCCATAGAAAATCTCATACACAGCCCCATAGAATCCCATACACAGTCCCATACACAGCCCCATGAAAGTTCCATTGAAAGTCCCATACGCAACCCCATAGAAAGTCCCATACACAGCCCCATAGTAAGTCCCATACACAGCCCCATAGAAAGTCCCATACACAGCCCCATAGAAAATCCCATACACAGCCCCATAGAAATCCCATACACAGCCCCATAGAAAATCCCATACACAGCCCCATAGAAAGTCCCATACACAGCCCCATAGAAAGTCCCATACACAGCCCATAGAAATCCCATACACAGCCCCATAGAAAAGTCCCATCACGCCCCATAGAAAGTCCCATACACAGCCCAAGCAAGTATCCCATACACAGCCCCATAGAAAGTCCCATACACCAGCCCCATAAAATCCCATACACAGCCCCATAGAAAATCCCATACACAGCCCCATAGAAATCCCATACACAGCCCCATAGAAAGTCCCATACACAGCCCCATAGAAATCCCATACACAGCCCCATAGAAAGTCCCATTCACAGCCCCATAGAAAGTCCCATACACAGCCCCATAGAAAGTCCCATTCACAGCCCTAGAAGTCCCATACACAGCCCCGATAGAAATCTCATACACAGCCCATAGAAATCCCATACACAGTCCCATACACAGCCCCATAGAAGTCCCATACACAGCCCCATAGAAAATCCCATACACATCCCCATAGAAAATCCCATACACATCCCCATAGAAAGTCCCATACACAGCCCCATAGAAAGTCCCATACACAGCCCCATAGAAAGTCATATACACAGCCCCATAGAAAGTCATATACACAGCCCCATAGAAGTCCCATACACAGCCCCCATAGAAAGTCCCGTACACAGCCCCATAGAAAGTCCCGATACAACGCCCCATAGAAAGTCCACGTACACGGGTGGGGGCCCCATAGAAAGTCCCCGTTACACGGCCCATAGAAAGTCCCATACACGCACCCATAAGAAAGTCCATACACGGCCCCATAGAAAATTCCCATACACGGCCCCATAGAAGTCCCCATTAACACGCCACGTAGAAAGTCCCATACACGGCCCCATTAGAAGTCCCATACCCAGCCCCAGGAAAGTATTTTTAAACAATAAACAGAAAATGCTTGACACGGTATAAACGAGGGTTGACACATAGAAAGTCCAATACAACCGCCCATAGTTAGTTCCACAGACAGCCTCATAGAATGTCCCGCACACAGTCCCATAGAAAGTCCAATACACAACCTCATAGATAGTTCGACAGACAGCCCCATACACAGCCCCATAGAAAGTCCCATACGCAGCCCCATTTAAAGTCCCATACGCAGCCCCATATAAAGTCCCATACACAGCCCCATAGAAAGTCCCATACACAGCCCCATAGAAAGTTCCAACATACACGCCCTATAGAAAGTCCCATACACAGCCCCATAGAAAGTCCCATACACAGCCCTATAGAAAGTCCCATACACAGCCCCATAGAAAGTCCCATATACAGCCCCATACACAGCCCCATAGAAAGTCCCATACAAACCCCTATAGAAAATCACATTCACAGCCCCTTAGAAAGTCCCATACACAGCCCCATAGAAAGTGCCATACACAGCCCCATAGAAAATCCCATACACAGCCCCATAGAAAGTCCCATACACAGCCCCATAGACAGTCCCATACACAGCCCCATAGAAAATCCCATACACAGCCCCATAGAAAGTCCCATACACAGCCCCATAGAAAGTCCCATACACAGCCCCATAGAAAGTCCCATACACATCCCCATGGAAAGTCCCATACACAGCCCCATAGAAAGTCCCATACCCGGCCCCATAGAAAGTCCCATACACCGCCCCATAGAAAGTCACATACACAGCCCCATACACAGATGTGCCCTGCATACCTTTCTGTGCAGCCTAAACACTTAAAAATCATTTTCCCTATTTCCTTGCAGTTTGGGCTGATCTGAGTGAGCAGGACAGCAATGCTTTTATTTGATAATCTGCCCACATCGCCAGCCAGTATAACAAATGGAAGCCATAGAAAGATCAATTTTTTCTACCAATTCAATTGGGTTGATTGAAACAGACGAAAAAAATCAACTTGTGTATCCCTAATGAATAGAACATCTCACCACCAGAAATCAAACAAAGGTTTAATTATACTCTGTGACAAAGGTTCCAGTTGAAGTTTTAGAGCTTCCAACAATTTACAGATGGGCAAAGCAGTTAAATTGATATTATAAAACAGATATTGATGTGATTTACTGAAAGTGACAGTTGCATCAAAATAACAGATTTTTATGCTGTCATCAAAATAATGAATTTTTTCACTCGTCAAAATAACAGATTTTTAACTCTCATTAAATTAACAGACATTAATCTGATCCCAGTCTTTGCCTAGTACTGTACGGAGACTTTGAAAATAAGTTTTTTTTAAAGGGCAAGTCCAGCCCTAAAATGAAAACTGACATACTGGTAAATCACCCCCCAAAACCCTAAACTGTAATAGTTTGAATGTGAAATACATAAGTCTAACCTGAAATACTGCACAATGTCCTGTTTCCCCTGTTTCTGCTTCCTGGTTCTTCCAGTTAGCAACTGTCAGTTATGGATTTGAATGCTAATCCCCTAGCTGCCTCTTCTGAGCTTGCTCAGGCTCAGTACAGGTCACTAAATTGCTCTGTTTCCATGAAGCATCCAGAAGCATAGCAGGCATACAGTAATAAATTCAGAGGACAATGTAGGATATATCAACATATTTTAAAGAGGCCATTCTTTCTAAGAGATGTTATTATGGGGGTGGAGTTTCCTTTAAGCCATATTTTCTGCTTGTACGACACTGGTTAAAAACTAGACTTTTAATGCCATGCCTGGATAGCGGGGTCCACAATTGTATGCTTGTACATTACCAGCATAATGTCTGGGGGGAGGGGGATTCTTACAAGCCTAAATACATCATTGTGTTGTCCATTTGATGAAGGTGGGACTGATCAGTGGTCCCTGGAGTGAATTTTCACTTTTGGCCATTTGGAAGTCTTGATGGACATGACTTAACATGCTGCCCAATCATATTATTTTGCTGCTCAGTGGAGCGTTAAGGTGGGCGAGGTGACAGTGGGCTGAGTTGGGACAGGCTGGGACTAAGTAGAGGTGAGAAGGAGGTGAAGTTGAGGTATGCTAGGGGGTGCATAGGATGGCCTAGTATATCACAAAGGGGGTCGCTAGTATGATGCTTACGGTAAGCTGGGTTGAGTAATAGTGATTTAGAGAGGTTTGTTTTCCTTGGTTTTAGATAGGCTTAAACAATTACATTCTAAAGAATGGAAAGCTTTTAACTTCAACTGGAAGTGGTTTGGCGATGGTCCTTTCCTGTTTCAGTATGATACTTCCCCATAGTCCACAAATAAATATTTTGCTTAATCTCGGACAGAAGAACTTTATTGTACTGTTGAGTCTCAATTAGAAACCCATTGGCATGATTTGGAATCCCACTGTTCTTGTGTTAAACATGAATACATGACCAAAAGATCTGAAACAAATCAAATCCTTGCAGCATGGATTAAACGTCTTGTGGAGAGGGACAGAGATGGAAATAGAGAGATCACATATCAGGCCTGTGGTTCAAGGCCACCAACATAGTAGGTATCAAATGTATTAATTTCTGCCTGGGGCCATAAACCATTATTAATAAACTGTATAGCATCTCATCAAGGACTATTTTATTGCTTAAAGCTATGTTCACACTTCCAAATGTAAACACAGGGAAAAACCCACTGAGCAAGTCAGCCCATATCTCCCTGCATTTGTGTTTGCTAGTCTATTCTATGCAGTGGGACTTCTATAGATATGCATACAGCAGTGCATCAAAAGCACTGGGCTTATTTTTCAGAACATATGGGACATGTGATGAACCCTTAGTACCGTATATTGCATCTGGCATCTTAAGCAGCATGTAATAACCTGAGATTAGTTTTGTTGGTGTATGACTAGGATATTATCTATTTGGCATTTGAATGTTATGCTTGTTTTTGTACAAATGTGATGTCTTCCTGACAAATTTGTCTGGTACTGACCAATTAGTGGCTAATCCCCAAGTGGCGCTATATAAATAAACATATACATACGGTATAATCTTACTGTTTAACAAACATCTAGCACCAACTGACCAACCTACTGTAGGCCAAATGACTGGATCTTTTCAATAAAAATAACAGACCTGCCATTAAAGTAACGTTGTTGGCCAATTTGTATATCTGAAATCCCCTGCATTTGTTGAATTTGGACTTGGTTAAGGGACTTATAAAAAAAAAAATAAAAAATCAACATAGCTAATTAAAAAGTATATTTAAAAAAGTGGACGTAATTGAAGATTAGAATTTACAGCATTTCATTACGTGGTCACATGCAAACTTACCTTAGGCTCCACGTGAATAACAGAATGCTTAAAATCTCAGGCCCCAAAACTCCACCTTATTCTTGTATTTTAATTATTAAAGAGAATAACTAGGTTGAGGAAAACAATTACTTCAGACAGTGGAGCATCAGAGTAAATTAGCTTGGTAAAGAAGCTGTAAACTCCTTGTGTACACTAAAGTCAGTTGCAGATTTTGTACAAGTACCACGTGCTGAATACAGTAATAGATATTGTGGGAATTATCATTTTCTCTCTGTTATGTGCCACATCTGCACATTTATATAGATGTTATATATATTATATATATATATATAGATGATATTTCTGTATGCAGTCCATGCGTGCCATTAATCCTCCATCTGTAAATGCAGTGTGCGCTCAAATGCAAACTAAGTAAAATATTGTGGATGGAAAACGTTAATGATTATTTTGCATAGGATTATTTTACAGACTTTGTAACAGATCTATGTCTACAGTATGTTTTACACATTTTCTATTGCAAACGTCTCCTTACAGTATATACAGTTTATACAGTATCTGTAGAGATACAGGCTGCAACTTGCAAGTGATTTTGCCTATAGTTGCCACTGTCTATTTATGATGGTAATGAAGCTTTTACAAACATTGAGCAAACCCAACTGTATTAATAACCCTTCAGAAATATCAAGGAAAACAATTTAAAGTATGTCTCCAGCTGTTTAATATGTAGATAAAACTATTGTAAACATAGACTCCAGGGGGGATTTCTGCAAAATATAAACCTGGCTTATAGCCAAAGGCTGATGATTAAAACAATATATAACGTTTTAACCAAAAAAAACAAAACAAAACACTGTAACATCTTTCTATATAGAAAGCCTGCAGTTATAGCTCCCTAGCACATAGCTCAGTGAACTCTGACATGCTCTGTATGATTTGACCAGGAGAGAGAGGAATTCTCTAATCTTACTTTTTGTTGCTCTGTGCTAAAGTTAGAGAAGTGAAACAAAATAAAATTGACTTGAAGGTGAAAGATTTTAGCCATTTTAAGCAGTTAAAATCTTTATTGGGGAATTGCAGAAAAATACCTCATTTAATTGTCTGTTTCTTGCCTGTCAGGGAAAAATGGTCTTTATGCCACTAATCCTGGCTTATTATACTGTTATTTTACTGTTCATGTTACTTTCCTTGTCTGCAATATCATTAATTGCATGCAGCATGAAAAATGTATCTGCTATTTTTTTCTAATCCTACCTATAGTCTTTAAATATTTCATTAGTGGAGGATCTCTGTTAACTAATTTCAAATTCCAATTTATGCAAGCTTGTAACGTGGGACTTTGAGCAGTAATGTGTTCCTGCAATCATTAGTGTTGGCTGGATACAGGAGATAAGACTGCATACAAATAGTAACATTAGGTTTCAGTGGATCTCTGCTTTAGAACTTATTCATGGTATGGCCTATTAAGTGTCTTAGGTATAGTTACCAACATTTCTTAAAATTTTCTAGGGACACCTTTTCAGAATCACACACAAACGCAAAATGCTTTTTTGCCACGCCCACAACAAACCACTCCTCTTTAGGTCACACTCATTTAAATAATGCCGATTAATCATTTTTTTTTAATCTTGACGCAAATGGTAATCACACAGCGAGATAAGTAACCACAGGTAAAGGTTTTCCACAGATAAAATAGGAACAGACAGTGAGAACCGACAGTAAAGTTCCCATACAGTGAGAACAGAATGTAAAGGTCCCATACAGTGAGAACAGACTGTAAAGGTCCCATACAGCAGGGACAGTAAAGGTCAAACACAGTGAAGCTGTGCTCAAGTAATCTTACGGGCAGTGACAGTCTGGAGTGACTCAGACTCTCTGCTTCCAACTTTGAGGCTCAGCAATTTGCGCAGGCGCTAACACAGGCTTTTCAGTATTCCCCTCCCCCCAGTGTGCATGCAGAGACGGGGTACCGCACATAGAGGGCAGCTGAGGGAAGAGCAGGAAGTAAGTGCCGACACTGTAACTGACTCAGACTCTGTGTGTGCAACTAGCACAACTTACTTTCCTTGATCCAGCTCCACAGAAGATAGAATTTCAGTCAGGCACTGTTCCGGTTTGCCCGGGTCTCGGGTCTTTTCCCGGGACTTTAGGGCAGCGGGACTGCCACCTAAAATCCGGGCCATTTCCGGGTAAATCCGGGACTATTGGCAACTATGCTTAGGTATGCAAACTTGATTTCCTAGGGCTAGACCATGATATAACAAATCGATGCCTGTTTGGGGAAGTAGACAAATGTAGCAGTAGATATGATAATTGTTGTGTGTTTGTAAATTCATTTTTAAATGGAGCAGTAAAAAACATTTCCTGTCTATGCAATTGATTTCTCAAGCCTCATAGTCCAGTAGAGAAACTATTAATAGGTGTCAATTACAGGTTGGACTAAGCCAGTCAAGTCCCAATGAGATATGGGGGGATGGGGGATGCACTTAGGCTGGGTATACACCAGACAATATTTTCGGACGATTGACCCATTCACTGCACCGAAAATATTGTCTGATCTCGGTCGTCCGTTCGTCCGAATCGTCCGATCAGAAAATCACGATCGATCGTGCGGTTCCCTATTGAGCAGCACGGTCAATTGTTTGCAAATTTAGCCGCGCTTGGAGAGAGCACTCGGTCGGGACAAATTGTCCCTCCATGTGTACCCAGCCTTACAGTAGCTGTCTAATTTTTGTAGTTTTTACTACAAGCGTATTTGATAAAGTTAAAGGGCATCTATATGGAAAAATAGGTTATTTTAAATTGACCATTACTGTATCATTTTTTTGTTGATCTGACCCCTATTTCTTTAGATATCCAATCTAAAACTTCTTATATTTCAGCTGTCAATCAAGTTCCTTGATCTCAAACCTATTCTTCTGTGACTAGATTTACTGTAGCTGGAATGGTGACAGAGTTTTGACAGTTGGAATGCTGTGTGCAGGCTTGACAGTTGGTTTGTGGGAAAAGTCCGGTCGGATGGAAGTGGGAGTGGTTAAAAGAGGGAGGGGGGATACTGCTCCTAAACAAAATGTGTACTGGATTGAAGGCATGCAGCAACACTCACAAATCAAGTAAGTGCTACTTACATGTATTCAATTATAGATTAAGATGAGGCAAAGTAATTTTTTTCAGTATAGTGTCCCTTTAATTACTTACATGTATATGGTTAAAAAAGATATTTAGGCGTAGGCCCCCACAATACGTTGTGAACACGGAACGCAACACAGCTAGTGGGGCATGGACAAGGCAATTTCCATGTAATTGTGGTGTCCATGTGATGTGCAAACCATTTAGTACATTTTGGTTATAGTGGGTAATACTCCTTAGACTAATTTCCCAAACAAAGCATTTAGCAAACTGTTGCACTTGCAGTGTCGGTATGTACACATAAACAACATTTCAATAGCGTAACTTAAAGGGTATGTCCAGTAACATTCCTTTTTACTGTTTAAAGGGCATGTCCACCCCTTTTAAAAAAAAATTCTTACTTTGCCTGTTTACCCCCGACGTTCTGTCATGGCCCTTTGCTTGCATGAAACTGCAAGCAGGGGGCCAGACTGGCAGCCACATCCATGATTGGCTGAGAGGCAGCCAATCACGGACGAGGCTTCCGGCTGTACAGAACGCCGGGGGAAACAGGCAAAGTAAGTAGTTATTGGCTAAGTTTTATGACAAAGTACTACAGCGGGTGGGGGTGGGAGCCCTACACTACAGAAGAGGGGATTGGAGTTAGAGGGAGGAAGAGAGAAACGGGAGGGGGGGTGGGCTTCAGTGCGCATGTCAATTTTCTTACGAAGGAGAGACAGGAGGCAGAGACGATTTGAGACACAGGCAGGCTCCTGGTCTTTGTTTTTTGGGACTTTAAACAGCCATTGCAGGGCAGCCATTTGGAGCAGGGATGTAAGGTAAGGATTTGTCTACACTACACAGTGGGGCCAGTAGTGGGTTAAATTATAGTTTTGGGGATGGACATGCCCTTTAACTGAAGAACTGGAGGTAAATGAGCCATGTCTACCTCACGTTTATCAGTAAAACCTGACTCTTATGGCCACTTGCGCGATTTTACTGCATTTGCACTCACGTGTCCGATTTCCCCCCTCCCCCGAACAAAGCAATCGTGGCAACGCACCAAAAATATTTATGCACAATCGCATGTGATTTCGTATCTCAAAAGGAGAAGTCGCATGCGCAAACGCACGGGAATCGCTGTATTGCTTTAAACTGCGGTAAATAATGGTAATAAAAAACTGTCAGGTGCGGCTTCTTGCGCCAAAACCAAGACTATTTTGACCCAGCCAACCATTTGATAGTGTTGATCAGTCAATATGCCTGTGTGTACCAGCCATAATGGTTAATCTTAGCCATGCTGTAAGATATATGTGTGTGTGTGTGTGTGTGTGTGTGTGTGTGTGTGTGTGTGTGTGTGTGTGTGTGTGTGTGTGTGTGTGTGTGTGTGAGTGTGTGTGTGTGTGTGTGTGTGTGTGTGTGTGTGTGTGTGTGTGTGTGTGTGTGTGTGTGTGTGTGTGTGTGTGTGTTGAACATTCTTTAACATTTAAGAAATCACATTTTTTTCCCTTGTAGAGCATTAAGTGAAGAAATATGGACCATGTTAATCCTCTGCAATAAGTGGTTCCCCTGAGGTTTTCTGGGCCCACTTATTGTGTGGTATGTGTAATATTATGGATCAGTCCTTGTCAGTGTATAGCCACAATGCAGCCTGTCTTTCTGTTACTGAAATCATCACATTCAGGCTCCCTCCCTCTTCCAGCTGAAGGTTTTCTCTGCACTTCCTGCTTTGAAACAAAAGATTTGCCTATCCCAGCCCTCCCAGTGCTATTAGTAGTAGTATTATCAGCCATCTGGCAGCCTATCAGCGCTGGAGAAAGAGAGTGACATCATGGGCTAGGGTACAGCAAGGAGGCAGCTGAGGCATCCAAGCCACTAATGTTAGTACTGGAGGTCAGAAGCTGGATATAGGATGGCAGTTGTGCAGATGGATTAAATCGAGGGGGTTCCCTTTTTCATTTGAGAAGCTCACAGTGGAAGGGAAGAACTGATGCAGCATGTCAGGGTGGATTCCAGGTAAAGCCTCATTTCCCCCCCCATCCCTGTTCATTCAACAGTATAATACTGCAGATGCAGCCCATGCTGCCTTGCATCAAGCAGAGAGGAATGGCCTGCCCTGGGCTATTACAGTATCGGCGCAGCCTGAACTATCTATTATATAAAGAGACATATATGGGAAATAACTTGATCCCTTTGTGATTGGATAATATTGTACAAGACCATGGCAGTTAAGGGGGGTTAATATGTCTTGTTATAACTGGTTCCGGTTTATCATATTTGCATTCTGCCTGGAAGCCCATTTCTAATACTGGCCCTTTAATAGGTTGGGCAATGTATTTTGTTGTTTCAGCTCCTATATATCTATATAATTAATATACAATATACGTATAATGTTATAAATGGGCATGTGTTCTGTTGTTGTGTTATACTTCCCTAAAATGCCATGGTATTGAATGGCTGAGGGGGATCCAGCTGATGCTAAACTACAATTGTCTGCATCTCCCTACAGCTACACAGGACATCTGAGCATTGTTACAATCAATGGATAATATCCACTGACACTGATCATTTTGGCGGTGGGTTTAATGATTTCGCAGATAAAGGGAACTAGGAACCCCCATTCTTAAAGCTTTGCACACTTTGCCATCTGCCTTGTTGATTGTCTGCCTCTAAAAGGCCATAAATCCACTTTGCATATATTATCCTTTCTCTGTGTGCTCCAAGGAAAGACACCTGCTCTTAAATCTGGGATCCCAGTAATGGGCCCCCATATGTACATTTGTCTTTGTCTTGGTTCTTCTGCTTTCTCCTTATTGGTTATGTTCATATTATACACCCCCTCCTTCTATTTTAACTCAAACCTGATCCTGGGAAAGGGGTAAAAAACTCTTGACTTCCTCAAATTATATCCGTCATTGTGCTCAATAAACCCTTCCAGCCACTGCATGATTTTCTGTAGCTAGTCCGATGGGCTACCAGCTTGCTTTAAAACAGTTATTCAATGTCCTCTGCAAATTGTTCAAGAATTTATGCAATGTGTACGCAATCTACATTTTATAATCGTTTTTATTTCTATTGGTTGCAATGTACGCAGATCACATGTCACTGATGGTTTCCTTGTTTTATGGTCAGATACTGAATAAAAAAACAGGTCCGTTAATACAAATAGCCAACAGAGTTTAGGAAAGAAAGTCAACTGTATTCATTCACTTTGTGCTGCTCCTTTAACTGATGCCTGATTTTTATGCAAGGCAAATGGGCACAATTGAAAAGTTTTTTGTTCTTGGCACGCGCATGTACTGAGTGGGTCACTGTGTCGTGAAAACGCAGGATAACTGTTGCGTTCACTCACATAATAGCTCAGCTTACTTAATATGGGTGGCAGTGTTTCCATGGTAAACAGATGCTATAGATTAGGGGCCTGCAGCTTTTACTTTTTGCAAACACTACAATGCTGGGCATGCTGGGATTAGTAGTTTGCCTAAAAGTTTGGGTTTATTCCTGCTGAAGAAAGAAATTATTCTAAATGTTGACTTTTTAGGAAGGAAATGTTGCATTCTAGTTTCTGTGTATTGATGCTAATTGGTTTGCTTTTTTTCCCCCTCTCAGTCAGTAACAAAATGAGACTTTTTATTTAACACTGTAACCGGGAACAACCAGAGATGGATTAAGATCATATGGGGCCCAAGGCAGTGACATCATTTAGGGCCCCCTTTTTTGCTACATATATTGTATAGACTGTTTTTTGTTACTGCTTCTGAAGCTGGGCCACCAATAGTTTTCTGGGCCCTAGACAGGTGCCTAGGGTTGCCTTGTGGATAATCCTGCTCTGGGAACAACCCACTTTTACTTGCCTTAGAAACTTGTTAATATTACAAAGTTAGTTTTGTCGACGTAAAGAGCGCCTGACAACTTAAATGTTTGTCCCTTAAGAACCACAGTCTAAATCCAGATGGTGAGAGTTGTAGTTCGGCCATTTGGGCCATATTGCATCTTTGAAGACTGCAGGTCATATTAAAATCAACAGCACCATAGATTTAACCCTTTCTTTGACTCCCACAGAGCGATAGCGTTACGAGACCTGTGATGGTTGACTACTCTCGAACGTCTGTTTTGTACGATAATCCATTTGTGTATTTGGTTCGGTTGGGCATTGTTAATGATCTGATCTTTACAATGCCCAAACAGAAATGTATTATCCTGTGCTATTTGTCAACTTTAGGCACTGTCAGGTGGTCCCCTGAGTGCTTGTACTTACCTGTTATGTCTAAATACATTCACAGCTGGAAATTTGCATCTTTTAGTGCTAAATATTTTATATGCAGTAGAAGCAGCACACAGAAGAAGAATATTAATGGATTAAGCTAAAGAGAGATTTTGAAGTCCAAGGTAAAGATCTAAATTGTGTTTTCTATGTGTCTGTACCTGTGGGAATGCAGGCAAATAAATGCAAAAATCAATTGTTTAATTTATGATGAGATCCATATGGGTTAAGGATGAGGCCCTACACGCAACCCAATGTTTCTGCCCGTTTGATCTGGACTGATGTTTTGGGTAATCGGCCAACCTGGCAAAAGTTCGAGCAATCATACATGTCAGGAAATCACGGCCAATCCTTCGTCTTCAATGAACTGCACATTGGTCAGCATAGGCTCTTTACTGGGCATAAATATTCCATGTGTACCAGGCCTTACATATCTTCGGAAAGGGCCTCTGTGTATATCAACATGAACTTTTCTTTGGAGTCTCTGCAGCAGGTTACCGGTGCCTTAGGCATTACCCTAACCCTAATGAAAACTGCTGTGTCAACTCATGGGATTAAAGCAAATGATGAAGACACTGCACCCTGCTTTCCACAGAATGATGAATGCATACTGGATAACCTGGATCTGTTTATTATTGGTCATTGTTATTCTGCAAGGGCATACATTTTACTTTTCTGTGAGGTATATAATATAAGGCAATACTATTGTGGTATCCAGGACAAATGTGGTGTAAAAGATTCAGAATCAACAATGAACGTGACAATTGTAAACATTGTGAATGTTAGATGTGTGTCTCATTCATTCATTGGGCTGCTGTCAGTTGCTCAGGGCCCTCAACACCAATTAACGTGAGGTGATGTCACAGCTACAGAGAGGGGAGAGATATATTTTTGAAGCTGTATTACTGCAAGCCTGTGCTGACGGCTGCAGTAGGTATGGACAGAATTTGTGTAGAGCTGGTCACCTCTGCAGCACAGGTCTACATGGAAAACCCATATAAATGTAAATATAGAGCTCTCAAAAAGAAAACCAATAGATCTAAATACAAACTGTATCTTAGTAAATAATGATTCGGACCAGAAAATATTAAATTTACTTAACATAGTCAATGAATGTTTGTTTAGCTGTTTGTTTTATGTTTATTTTCGAGCACGATATGAAATCTCATATTTTTTATACAGACAAGTACAATGCAGCTTAAATTTTGCATTTTAATGCATCCTCTCCATGCAATCATGGGAGAAAATACTCCTGGGTGCGCAGAAGTCTTCAATCCCTATTTACACAGATACATAGACAGGGAGAATCTCCTCTCCCTTGAGGTCTACATTTTGATGCATAAAAAATATACACTAGTACCGCATAGTCAAATATTGAGCATTATTGTCATATGATCACTTATATGGCCCAAATAATATTTGTCCAGCATAGATAAAAACTTTCTGTCTACAAATATATGTGTATAACCTACCCCTGTAGTGGATTTCTATGGGAAGAACTGTAACATTATAGCCTTATAACCTTGGAGTTCCATGCCCTGTATAAAAGGTACTCGGCCTGCGGCCTCGTATTTATATATGGTCACGGAACTCCTTGGTGACTTCTAATATCCTTATAATTTACAGTTGGGGGTGCATTATCCACTATATAAACAGTGATGTAACTGGGAGTCACTTGGCCCCCCAGAAAGATTATGATATGGCCCCCTTCCCTGCTATAGCTACTTCAGCTTTCTGGGGGAGGGTTGTATCTGTCATAGGGAATGTAAAAAGGTGGGACCCCCTTGCATCCTGGGTCCTCCTGCGATCGCAAGGTCCGTTATGCACCTGTGTTTAAATAGAGACCAGATCAGCACTAGTTACAGTAGTAGGCAAGGAAGTAAAATGACAATACACCAAATTATCTTTACCTCTTTATTGAACCTGTGGGTTGCACCTCGATTTTATTCAAACCTTTTATTCTACCATCTGTGCAGATGCACAAATTAGCTTTTGGCAGTTGTTGGAATGTTGTAAGAATGAATGGTTAACATGCAGTTTAACATTCCCTATTCCATTTTGTATCTGGCCTTTGTGTGTGACTGTGTCAGAAAATACAAATTAAAGCAGGTAACAAAGGAAAATTTTAAGACCTCCCTGATTCCAAAAATAACCATTATCCATGAATAGACAGATCTTACGGAAGAAATGCAAAGTCAGTGTTACTAATAATATTTCTTAGTACAGATGCTTGAATAAAAATAAAGCTTTAGCACTGTATACTAATCAGGTTCTGCTTGATGCAGAGTGCACACACATGCACACTTTTGTAAAAGCAAACGTGTGAGAAGCTAAACGCTTCTCTTGGTACAAAAATAGCATCCTGATTCCTCCTTGATTAACTTACCTGTGTTGCGTGTCATTGTAGTAACTACGATGTTCTATGATGAAATTTATACTCCGTTACCCTTAGCAAATAATGTCAGAATTTTGCTTACCTTAAAAAAAAAAAAAAAGCCACTTTCCCACAGTTTAAAGGATAAGTAAATTACCTTTTCAGTCACAAAAGCTCTATGCTTGCTATAAGGGTAATCTATTTTTTTATAGTGAGAAATGAATTACTTGCCTTAAAGAGCAAGTCCACCCTTAAAACTAAAAAGTGCTCAGGTGTCTCCAACCCCAAGCGCTTCAGCAGTTTAGTGCTTGCAGTACAAATCAGATTTTGAATGTGAAACAATGTGAAATGTTATTCCAGACTTGAAATGAGCCTAAAGCTAAAGCTTATTTGAGCTACACTGTCTATATGACAAGTTCTATTTATTGGAGCTATTCAGCCACGCTGTCAGATTAACGTGGCTGCTGATTCTTCTACATCCTCGTGGACAGTGCAGAGAGCTCCAAAATCTGGCTTTATATTTTTAATGGAGATCCCAAGTGTTATTATGCTGCCTACATATATAGGCTTGCTAGAAAAGCCAAAAAAACAAAACAAAGAAAACCTGCAACATATACAAGTCGAGATATTTGTACACTATTTGAGCCTCTATCAAAAGCACCTTACAAACTATAATTTTGCCATATATGTTAAACACATAAGCAGAAGGTGATTTCAACATGAATGTTCTAATTATTGGGCAACATAAAGATACTTCTTCCTCTAATCGGTTTCATAGGTAGTGTTTATACTATTGCATTATCAAAGCTCAGTGTGTGAAAAGGCTTATAATACCTCTAAATGTTTAAATTGGCAGTCCCTGCTATGTTTGGGTTTAGTCAGCTGGGTAGGTCCTATTCCAGTTGGTTCACTTCTTGTGCAATGTCTATTCAATTTTGACTATTGAAATATGATTGTTTGGTAGTAATTTGGTAATTATTTATGCTGTGCTGGATTCTCCTATAATCGGCACCAAATGTAATTCATTACTGTAATAAACCACCCTTCACTTTAGAGGACCTAAAACATTCAACTATTAATACATGAAATATAAGCATGGCGCTTTGGCTCTGTCCCCTGCCTCAGTTCAGTGGTGGGCCTATGGGAAGAATGCTCCCTCCTTCCCAAGTTTGTCTACACTGAGGGTTAGGTCCCACTATGTATGTTGCATTGTCCGTTTTGCTAATTGCAATGTAATTTAAAATATAATGGAAATCATGAGATTCGGTTTCCACTGTATTATTTGCTTCCCGAATGTCCTTTTTTTATCCACGTGCGTGCACGACTTTTGGTCAGTGTGTGTCAGAATCGCACTTTATTAATAGTCTATGGGAATGCATAAAAAGCAGACAAACTTGTGTTTTTGCAGGTTTTTTTGCATTTTCTCCAGTATTCCCTGTAATTTTCTAAAAAATGCACACAAACGCAAACAGACTGCAAACCGAACGCAAAATATTTAATGTGAATATATCACTGTAACATCACGAGCACCAGCAAGCCCCTGGCTGGAGCATGCCCATTGCATCATAAGCCCCCCCTCAATGTTTTTAAGTAATTTTTAAAGCTAGCCACAAGCTTGTTTTCTCTCTAAGGAAAGCACAAATTTTGATTACAATAACAAGCCTGTAACTAGCTTCAGTAAAGATTTGATTTCTAGGGGTGGAGCTTGTGACACAGCATATAACACGTGCTTGTCACAGAGACCGTGCTATAGAAAGAGAATACAGGCCTATAACTTTGGATTGACAATGGCTAGAGACATCATCCTAAGCTTGTTTGAAAGGTATGAAAGTGCATTTTTTGTTCTTGTCTGGAGACCACAATTCCCCGTTGAACGTTTACTAAATTACATATAACGTTTTTGTAGCAACATTTAAAATAAAAATTAGGGCAGGGTGGTAACATTGGTAATTCATATTTTTCAAAATTGTTTCTGGGAGGAACACTGCTTCTGCCAGGCTTCCTCCTAGCTTTAGCACTATCTTATGTACAGAAAGGCCCAGGACATAACTGACAGATGAAAACTTATGCTCCTCTGCAAAATGCTTTTGGGAGGCAGGAAAAACAGTTGCACCGCTATGGGGAGTGGTTCCAGGAGCATTTCTTTCTCTGGCGCTGCCATTGGCTTTTATTGTGCTGGGCTGCCGTGCTACCCTTTATGCAAAAGTAATAATAGGACATTAAACTGTTTTGTACTTTTATTTAAGTAAAAGTTTAAAAGGAGGACTTGTATTTCTAATTGAGCGATGTTTTACCTTGTCATTTTTTTTTTAAACTTCTACTTTATGTATCTGCAGTTGATGTTGTGATTGTGTTAGGGAATAGGAAATCATGTCTTTTTTATGGGTAAAAAGCTGTTTGCACTTCATCTATAGGGAAACTTGCATTGAAAGAACAGAAGGCAGCCATAAATTGTTCTTCATGGAATTGCATTTAGAGAATCCCCCTATTTTATTAACTATCTAAAAGAACTACCATTGGGTGTCCCATATTTTCTTCTGCCTCCAGAAATGTTAATGCAATGTGATAGTTTGTTCCAGCCCTGGCAGAGGGAACGGATCATCAGCGCAGCTCATGCTGGAGAAAACAAAGACAATGGATGAGCTTGTTGTAATTGCCTATAAACCTGCAGCATCTGCCACATTGATCGGTGACCTGTTGCATCTTGGCCTCATTATGGGACCTTCATCTGCCTTTTTATCTGATTCTCACAATTATCACTTTCAAAGCAAAATGTTAATATCTGCAGCCATGGTCTCTTTTGTGTTTTTTTTTTTAACTTGACTGCCATGGATAAATGATCTGATGCCGTTCAACTAAAATAGATTTCTGTGATATTCTGTTCATTTGACTAGAGTGCATCAGCTACACTGTACCAAGTTTCTGTATTTGTACAGTCTAACACCATTGTGGCATAGTGCACACTATAGTCAACCTTATTTACCCAGAGACACTGGGCTAAAAGGATTTGTAATGGCTGCATAGGTTTTTAGAAGTAAACCACACATCTGCCACACCCTATTTAATATCAAAATATTATAAATATATAATATTATGCTGTCAAACTTACATAAACTCTTGGTAAATGAAAGTTGCTGTGACCCAGGAACCAGGTGTTGTCATATAAAGGCAAGTGATATATACATATGATCCCAAATCGTTTTCACTTGCTTCTTACTCCACCATTTAAATTGAGAACATATATGGATCATGTGAACCTGTCAGCCTTATAGATCAAAAAACAATCAAATGAAAAAAAGAAATATGCACCTGGTGTGGGGTAGTAGAGAGCCTGTCCTTCTGTCTGATACAGCACCTGCCTGGTTGTAGGAAGAGCAAGTATATTTTGTAATGGAACATTGAATGAATAATGACATATGGTGCTGCATTACCATAACACTGCTTGCTTGTGTGTTATCAATTTATGCAATTGTATCCATGTAAAGCCTAATCAGAGGATCCTTTCAGAGGCACTGGGTCATTAAGACTTTTTTTAAGCATCAAAGTCATCACTGAATGAACAAAGACACACTGAACAGGTTCCCTGTTGGAAGGTACTGTAGATGAGTAATGTGTAGAATGATTTGCAGTCTTAGTGAGCTGGGACACTCCTGCATGTAAGAGTTACCTATGTGCACTATGGGGAAGGTTTTTAATATCAGGCTGTATTGTCTAAGCCATTAAAAATTCACGCTACCTGATGTATTGTTTGGTAAGCCTGGACTTTGCACTGGTTTTGCAGGGCCTTTGTTGTTTCCTGCTGCAATAAATTTAAAGTTAGATTTTGCGCTAATGTTTTGTGAAAAACTTAACATTAAATTTGGATGTGAAACCCCTCAAGGGAAAACCCCCTACTGGTGACTTTCAATGAGAAGGCACGCTTCTTGGCAAGCGCATGTTCCCATTAGACAGGCCCTAACTTGGGGGGGTTCAGGTGTATAATTGCCCTTTAAATGCACACAATTAACTTACTGTATCTGTAATTTACCTCCGCAATTGATCGTTCGCCTGGTCCGGGCGACTGACACCGTTGCCCGGGAAGCCTTGCGTGTACCCAGCCTAAGTTCTAAAACTTTCCACATTCTAAGAAGTCTGTCTGGTTTGGGAAGACCATGAAATAATGAGGGGCTGATTGGGCAAATTTCAATGTTCACATTGCACTTACTGCATGTCTCCTCTCCGTAATTTGCAATTTATGGTCTGAGTAGGATGGAATGACACAGACTTTTTATGATTTTCTTTTATAACTATTTTTTATTTACTTTTGCTTGCAGGAGGTCACAATGTGACACTTCTTAAATTAGGTAGGAGTGACTCATATAAAACATTATTCACTGGATAAAATTGCCATTTAGAAGAGGTGATAGCTGAAGACTGTAACGTGTCTTAAGGAAAAGATCAAGGTTGCTCAGTGCACTTAGGGGACGGAAACAAGTCACAGACAAAAGCTTCTTTTTTATTCTTTTCTACTGTATAAGTGAAAACCAACTTTGTGACAACTGAGACTCTTTTTTGGTGACTACATATCCAGGGAATCTTTAGATTTCCCATAGCCATTTTCAAACTGCATTTTACTTTTCAATGCAGGGGCAGATTTACCATTAGACAGATGCCTAGTAGACATGGCCGAATTCCCTGAAATCCATTCCACTTACAGATTTGCGGATTTTTTTTCAAATATTGAAAAATCTGCAAGTGGACCCACTGAAGTCAATGGCAGTTAAAAAATCCAAAAGTTCTGCCTAAAACTAAGGCAATAATAGCAATGGTAACTCACTGTATATAGCTCAGGGACTTGGGAAGGGGAACGCATATCAATGCCCTAAATCTTCGAAAAATGCCATCCGGTATGTGCTTCCTGTTTTGGCATTCCACGTAGTATTTTTGAGATTCCTAAAAATTTCATAAATTTATAATTTTTCAATTCTAGATTTGTTTGATAATTATGGAAAACAGTTCCGCGGTTCTGAGAATTCTGGTGGATCCGCAAAGTCCACTTCGGAACCGGGTTTGGGTCCATCTATAGGGCCTAGAGTCGCCTGTGGTTGCAGATGCGGCTGTCAATCTGTCCACCTTTTTCATACCCCGTTATTTGCATTTTTGTGGGTTAAGAAGGTTTTGCTAAAAAATTGTCTCTGTTTTCCCCCTGAAACTAAAAACTGGTGGGATTTGGGTGTGTGACCTGTGTTGAGGGGTGGGGTGAAGGGCGACAGTTTTTTTTTACACCTTTTGGTTCTTGAGATGTATAAAAGTAAATGAGAGGATGGATAACACTATACTGTTCACACTCTTGTAACAAGAAAATATTAGCAGCTTTTGATAAGTTAACATGATGCCAACAATTGTGTTTTATTTAATGCGTTTCTCGGAACATAGAGAATGGAAAACCTATTGCATTTCACTGCATAGCACTCTCCTTGGCTAAATGGTAAGTTTGGTTGTATTAAAGGTGAACTATAGTGCATAAAAAGTTTAAAAAAAATAAAAAAATATAAAATAAAAAAAAAAAAAAAAAAAAATTTTTTTTTTCATTATTTCTTTAAGATTTTTTCTCAAAAATATTTCTTAAAAATGCTATGTTATATTGCAGTAACTAGGAAATAATAAACCTACATATTCTAGTTTATACTGTATTCATTCTTGCTATACCGGTAAAACTGTGTTACTAGTGTCACTGCCAGGGGTGTCTCTCTAATGAGGCAATATGCTCAGGGCAGCGGCCCTGCTAAATATCAGGGAGGCGGCAGGCAGTGCTCACTACTTTTTTTTTTTTTTTTTTTTTTAGAAAAGTGTCAGGCAGAGCAGAAGGACAAGAAACATAGCGTCTAGTAGTACATAGGGGCGGCATGTGGCAAAAACACTAGAGACACCCCTGGTCACTGCCTGGATATGTTTAACGTGTGTGTATTTCATATTCTAAAATGGCATTTAATGGAACATCCTACTTTAGATGATGTTAGTCTGTGGGGGTCCTAGCGCTTTTCTTCCTTCTGTTCACAGGCGTAAGACAATCCATCCATGCTAATTTGGTACCAGATGTATTGGAAGTCCTGTAAGCACCACACATTTAGTTAGACCATATGACTGCATTAAATAGTTGACAAATAAGATTTTGCCTGTCAAACATAAAACATTTGTAATGATTTTTATCTCATTTCCTTTGCCAGATATTACAATTTACTTTAACTACAATTGGCAGATGGCTTTGTAACTGAAAAAGTAAATACAATATATTTTGCTATAACTATAATGTTGTTCTAACATGACTGTTTATTGGGCAGAGGTGGTGCAGCTCCTTGAAATGATTTTTTTGCTGGGTGGGTCTTATGTCACCATCCACCAGAAAAGAAGGTAGTCACTTCAACCAGGACACCAACAACATTGCCGTTAGTGTGTGCGCATTTGATGTCATCACACTGTGACATGAATGAGAGTGGTGTGATGATGTCGCATGCCTGTTCCCCAAAGGGATTTACCCATTATCATTTGTGTGTATGGCCACCTTAATAACGTGTTGGTGTTTATAAACACCCAGGTTCCATGAGCTCATCAAAACTTTAAGGGTGAGATAAGAGATTAAAGAATCCTATTTGAGGATACAAGTTAAAATGAGTTGCTGTACATGGCATTTTGATGGTAATATCTGTGTCACATCATATTATCCACATCTGATGATCCTCTGGCTGTGGGATTTCATCACATGGAAAGAATGTCTTGCAATAAACCTCGTTTATGCTTTGCAGACAGAAAAAAAAGGATGGGGAAGTATTAGTATTCATATTAACCAATGGGCTAACTTCCCTTTCTCTTTACTTCCTTTTTGTCTTTGTCACTTATGTAATCAGCAGATAATATCTCCTCAAACATAGATTAGTATTTAGATCATCATTATAATTAACGCTGTATATTATCTTTTATAACTAAAGTATCTTCCATGACTAGTTAGCAACCTGCTCTTTTACAGCTTATTGTAATGAACAGTAAAAATCTGATACTTAAAAACCCTTCATTGTTTATTTTCCTTTTGTGTTTATCTAAGGACAGATTAGATGCTGTATATTCCCTAGCGGTGTGTTACTTATTTCTAGGGATACTGGCGTCTTTCCTGGTCTAGTTCCCAGCAGTCATCAATGGTTTGTCAGTTGTAGGTTGGACATTTTTAGGCCGGTCAGGGCTCATTGCCTGATCCACCGGGCAATTAACGAGCTCTAACCGAACGTCCATTTTGGCCAACAAAGTGCCAATTGCATATACCCTTGGATCCCACAGGTTTTGTGAAATATTGGACATGTGTATTCCTAGCTTTATAGCTAGCAATTTAGAATCTGAAGTAAGAGCAATTTATTTTTGTATTCTTTACATTGTCTTAATGTGACTAGATAGCTTAGGCTTTACATGCAAAGTGATTTTCTTTTTTTCTTCTAGCCCCTCCCATAACCTACCTTTCCTCCTTGAAATTGTCTTCCTCCTCCTGTCTATTTGCATTTTTAGCTCCGCCCCCAAGAAATGTGAAAATCCCTTTTCCAATCAAATCCTTGTTCCAGTTGCCACAAGGATGCGCACAAGCGCGTGACATCATTACACCACAACCAATCATGTCACAGTGTGATGTCACATGTGTGTACGCTCACGGTAATGTCGCCATAGCACACGCCAGGTGCGTGCACTGCTACCAGAAAAAAAATTTGCTTGCCAAATGGATTTTTTGCATCTCATGGGGGTGGAGCTAAAATGCGAATAGACTGGAGGAAGACACAAACTTTCAAGGAGGAAAGGTAGGTTATGGGAGGGGGCTAGAAGAAAAAAATAAAATCACTTTACATTAATGCCTTAGCTATCTAGTCACATTAAGTTGGATTTACAGTGTACATACCCGTGGCAGATGTTTTTGCCCAGTCGACCATTTGATTTGACCGGCCAAAACAACATTGTTTGCAGTGACATTTGCCACTTCCAATTGTGCGGTCTATAGAAGGTTACCCCATCTGTCATGATTTATTATTTTCCACCATGTCCGATCAGTTTTTGTCCTATTGGTTGGTTGTCCCTAGAAATCTGCTTGTGTGCACAACTCTAATTACCAAGGTACATAAGCCTCTCAAGTGAATCTTAATTCCTTGATGGTTACCCTGTATTTCTGCTTCAAAATCTGTGTTGAAATAAAGATATCATTAGATAAGATATTTAGCTTCAATATGTAGCTTCTGGTATTGTTGTTTTGTGTGTGCAAAAGTTTATTTTACTTTTGCCATGTATTGAGGTTGTGGAGTTGCTGTTTCCATTTTATTTGCCATTATGTTTTTTTACGTGCAGTTATGACACTGATATTATCCACAACCAATAGGATTGTCAAAGCATAGCTATGTAAAAACAAGGCCAAACGATCATGTTTCGTCTACTGTGGCTTTGTTAAATTGCCTTGCATTTTTTTCTCTCCATTCATTTGGAATACACAGTTGATACATTCCATGCAGGCTACTTCAACTCTGCTTTAGACGTGTACAAATTCATTATTAATCTGTTCCAGGTTGGCTCTGAAACACATCTGTTAGAATAGAATTACATCCTTCCCCCCCCCCCCCTGCTTTTTATAGTTAATCGAACAGTTAGAGGATAGAAAAGAAAGGAATTTTGTTTGCTCTGCAGAAAGAAGTGCACAAAATGTGAAAAAATACACATTTGTTAATGGGAATTATAAAGTACAATAAATACACTGCATCTGCCATTACACTGCACACTAAAGCCTTGAACACAGGTTGGATAATTTTCGTACAATGCACCCGACGAATTTTTAACAACATTATCGTTAATCCTCATAATTGAAACGACGTCTGTACACACAGCAACAATAGTCACCACGATAGTCGTACAATGTAGACGTTCGTACGTATCATTTGTATCATCACACAATTATGAAAGCAGAGCATGCGCCTTATATATATTTTTTTTGTAGAACGTTAACGATAATCTGAGGACCAAGTACAAATATACGATAATCGTCAGAACAAATCCGCCAGGCTGATCGTCTGAAAAAGCTGACAATAGTCGACGGTTGTTGGTCTTTGACGATCGTTGATGCTATATTTCCGTACGAATATCGTGCGATTGCTCGTTCCTTGGTTGCATCGTACGACAATTATCCAACATGTGTACGAAGCTTAAGTGGCGATCAACTCGTCACTAAATGTTATGTCTGTCAGAACACTAAAATTCACTAGGTGTCCTGGCTGTTTAGGATGGAAATTTCTTATTAATACTGACCATGCGCTTATAAAACGTGATTAATTCCACATTCCATTGCTGATTCTATCAAATTATAAAGTCAAATTTACCAGGGAGTAGTTTTACCTTCCAGCATTCCTTTCATGTTCCCCATCATGGATTCATTTTGAGATGTTTTCTGCACTGGACTTCCATTCACGCCTAGTGGTTCTTTTGACATTATGGAACTTCTGAAAGTTGACAGTGCATGTGTACCCCCAACATATTTCTAACACAAGGTCTCCCCTCCTATAGCAAATGCACAAGAAAGCATGCCCAAATACATGGAAATACGTAAAAGGAGTGTAAAAAGTGTGCAAAAGTGTACGATAGTGGGGCCCCAAGCCTAAAAACTAGGCTATATTCACACAAACAGTATGTGGTTCACAGTTCTCTGGGGGACTAGCGGCACCTAATAGGGGTGCATACAAAAGTCAATAAAGTGGATATCTGTACCTCAAATTCGCTACTGCATCCCCACCAGGAGAGTCAGTCCACGGAGGGTCCAGACACTCCAGAGAAATATTATCAGATACAAGAGAAGAGAAGGACTCAATCAACCGTAGGTTACAAAATATCTTTTATTCCAGAATTAAGATCATGGTGATCGGGACAAGCGTGCAAACCCTGACGTGTTTCGTAGCTGCAACATCACTTCATCAGAGGGAGTGTATTTCACAATGCACATACACACCTTATCGACACATAAGCTACACCAAGTAAACGGAGCAGGTAGCTTTAACCCCAAAGTAGAAACCTTGTTAGGAGTAACAATAAAGAAAAGGAAATGGGAGGGAGGGGGAACTGTGCACAGAAAGTATACACCGGATAAAAACAGTTAAAGTAATAGATAAAAAAGAGGAAGTATCATATACATGTCAAACAACAGTTACATATGGTGTAAATACTGATACATTGATACATAATGTATCATCATATTAAAGTGCATTCTAAAGTGCTGATCGATACAATAGTATCATCTCATTATCTCAAGTGCAAAAATATGGATACACCAGTATCATCTTACTTCATAAGGTACATTCTTGTAAGTCCCAGAGAAAGGGATAGCATACAACACAGAAATACTCAAAATAGCTTTACAAACATACAAAACTCAAGTCAAATTACAATCTTATTATAATCCTGAAGCTTTTTAAAAGCCTTCCTTAGAGGTGGAGTAAGATTATCATATTTACCCTTATTGTTACATTTCCCTCTCTCAGAAAGCAGTGTTCACTTTCTATGACAGACTGGAATTTATCCAACATTGCCTCTGCTTTATATAGGATAACTTCGTTCTGTTTTGTTTTTTTAGAGACGTGTGTCTACAGATATGAATTGGTTGATCCTCTTCTAATTTTATAAGGCTGGCCAGGTCATGAGCAGTACAAATATCCAGAAAATCATTAGTGGAAATAACATGATCTATCTCAAACCCATTACCATACATTGTATCAGATGAGACATTACCAATCTTATCATTATCATCTGACTCTAAAGGTGGTCATACACACTAACGAGAATAGGTAAATCCCACGGGGGAACGACTGTATTTACTCATTATCGTTAGTTTGTAGGGGCTGTTCCCAACCTCCCACAATGCCGACGAGCGACCATAGTCGGCATTAGGGTCGTTCGGAAAAGATGGAATATTTCCATTGGTCGGTATCGTCTCCCTTCACTTTAGTAAAGGAATACGATCCGATCATTCTGTATATGGCCGACTGATCCCCATACCGTGTCTGGAGATCGGTTGGCTCCATGTGTGTGGTTCCCACAAATACCAATGTGATCTGTCGGCACACATGCCATAGAAATCTTGAAGTGTTAGTCAAATTATTAGTTTAGAAGCAAGATTACATTTTTTTTTTTTTGTAATCTTCCTTCTAAAGCGATTTAGATCAACCACAGTCTCTAAGTAAGAGAAATGGTTAGAGGGTGTAAAATTCAGACCTAGGTTAAGTTCTTTTAACTCATCCAATGTCAACTGAAAACCAGACAAGTTGATTACATTACCTCCTTGTTCCTTCATTGTTTCTCTCACTCCCAGGACCTCCTGTTGTGAGGGGTGCGTGCAAGCAAGGGATATCTAATACTTAATACAGGTGCAGTAGATATAGAGGATAAAACCAGGCCAGATAATGAATTGTTCTACTGTGTGTTTATGGAAGGTGGTTGAAATGTCTGATAAAAGCTTGTTCTGCCTGGTGGGAGCTCTATGATTGTCAATTGGAGCCAAATGTGTCTGTGCTTTCTGTGGAGCAAACCTATAATATTCTCTTTAGGAAGGTTTTTACTGTACAGACATATTGTTCAAGGAAGGTGGAAAATGCAACAGTCTTCAGTCTGTTATAGGAAAGGCCATTCATACTACGGTTAGAAAAAGGCCATAATATACCTATTGAGTCACTATTTCTAAACGGCCATGCCTTCCTGCCTTCCTTTGGTAGATTGGGACAAAATGTTTACTATAATGTCTATCCTGACCGATTGGTCCAAACCAATTAAGCAAAATTGGTTGGTTTGAAAGGTTTGGCATATCAGAAAATCACAGCCGATTATGCGTCTCTCAATGGCCTTAAGCCAGTCAGATGCGAAAAATTTAAAGGGCATGTCCACCCCTATAATAAAAAATTGGCATGCAGGTAGAGGACCCTCAAAAAACTAAGGGGGTTATTCAATAAAAGTTATCGTTTAAAATGGTGCTAATTTTGCCCCAACCAATCAGATATTAGCTTTCAAATGTAAAATAAGGTCTGATTGGTTGGGGCAAAATTAGCACCATTTTAAACTATAAGAACTTTTATTGAATCTCCCTGTAAAACTGCAAAACTCACATTTCTCATAATTGCTTGCACACTGAGATACAGTATCTACCCTAGAGTTTGGGGCCATCTGACTGCACAAAATGTTACAGATGTCACTGTTCCCCAATAACCTCATTCATGTCTGATGACCTCATAATCCTAGAAGGTTCATTACTTTGAATATATATTTATGTATTTGTGTCAGACTAAAAGAAGCTGAGGTGAATAACAACAAAACATTGAATAATAAGTAATAAATTACATTTTGTAAACTTCATTTATCCCATTAGTCTTTGCTTCACTTTTATTAGATGTTTTCATAGTCCTTCTGCATTCGTTGTTGCATTTGTTTTTATTGGTACTGTCCCAAAGGTGTTTCTGCACAAGGCAATCTATATTTTATTCAGGTGCATCTTAAAAGGAGAACCACCCTGACTAAAAGGTCACAAACGTCATTTTAAAATGATGTATCACTAGTTTTTCTGTGAAATTCCCCCAAAAAACCTTATTAAACCTGATTAAAACCAAACTAATCATTTCCCCACCTAAACCTGGTCCTATCCCACCCTTTTCCATTTCTGTGGACAACACCCCCATTTACCCTATTCAGTCGGCACATTGCTTAGGGGTTATTATGGATTCTGCTCTCTCCTTTTCCAATCACATTAACTTGCTTGCTGAACCTGATGCTTTTTTTCTTCGTAACATTACGAAAATCTGTAGATTGCTTTCTCTTCCAACTACTGCTATGGTTATCCATGCTCTCATCCTATCATGCCTGGACTATTGTAACCTACTACTTACTGGTCTCCCTGCTTCCCATCTTTCTCTGCTTCTGTTTATACTTAACTCTTAACTCATTAACTCCTAACAATCTGGAAATTAAATCTCCCCTGTGCCTCATCTCCTCCTCTCCTCTACCTGGCTCCCCATTAAACAACGCTTTACCTACAAAATCCTTTTCTTAACATTTTAATCCCATCGCTCTGCTGCTCCCTCTTATATTTCTTCTCTAGTGTCCCCATATGTCCCTGCCTGTACCCTCTGCTCATCACAGAACCATCTCTTATATAGACCCCCCTACTCATACTGCCTCCTCTCGCCTTAAACCTTTTTCTGGCTCCCGTCCTCTGGAATTCTATTCCCCTCTTTCTTCGTCAAGAAGCCAAAATAAACAAGTTTAAATCTAACCTCTCATCCGATCTCTCTGAGCACAGCATAGGACTCTTGACACTGCACCCGTTATTACTATTGCGCTTCCACCCTTTCCTATGTATCTGTATGTTACCGTATATACTCAAATATAAGTCGACCCGAGTATAAGTTGAGGTACTTATTTTTACCTCAAAATGAGTAAAAACTGGTTGACTCGAGTATAAGCTGAGGGTAGAAATTATGACCACTACTGCCTTCTGATTCTGTATTTTTTCGAGGGTTTAGTTGCCCTTTAAATGGATAGCAGCATTCCCATACAGTAGTCCCATACAGTAATAGCTAAATCCAGTATGTCTGTTAATGTATGGTAATACTTTATGGGAATTCTGCTGTCCATTTAAAGGGCAACTAAAGCCTCAAAACAATACAGAATCAGAAGGCAATCTATTTAACAATAGGTACCATCCTCAGTATTGTTTTCAGGCATTAGTTGCCCTTTAAATTTAAAAATAATCCCCAATTCACTGGCACTCCAGGTGTTTGTAAACTACAACTCCCAGCATGCTTTAATTGCTGGGAGTTGTAGTTTACAAACATCTGTAGTGGAACTACACACACTAAACCTGTTTACAACCCCAAAACACACTACCCTGTCCCTGACCCAAATGACTCTCTTACTCTCTCCCCCACCCCCAGGAATAAAATCCACTTAGCTTCCACCCTGCCACTACCTCTTCTTTTCATGCAGCCTCACCTTTTTTCAGGTGCTGTGGGGCAAGCAGTGATACCGTAGTTGCAGGAGAGTCTGGGTCCCCGACATCACCCACTTGATGGAGGAATCCGGCTGCCACATCCACTGATGGTCGCATCCACCAACGTCACTACTCGGCGCCAGTCTCATTTCCCGGCACCGAGTAGTGACGTCAGTGGATGCGGCGGCGCTATAGAGAATTAGAACCAGGAAGCAGCCGGGGATCTGGAGTTCTGCAGTGGAGGATCGTGTGAAAGGTAAATATACTTGCCTTCGGCCCTGAGTTATTGATTGAAGAATGGGAGGTAAGGCATAGCGCCTTAACTTCCCAGGCTTCCATCAGTACATTAAAGGAATACTTCACTTTTGCACTGAACTATTCCTTTTAAAGCAGTTTATAATTGTTTGCCTTGAAATGATTTTTATTAATATTTGGTTTCCATTTTTTTTTTCTATTAAAGTGGGAGCCTACAACCCCCCCCTCCAATAAAAATACAAATACAGAAATTCTTATTATTATTACAAATAAAACCACGAAACATCAAGCCTCAGGGTGAGTTTCTACAAAGTAGAATTTTACTATAACTGGCCCTGTTGTAGAACTGCTAGGTGCAGCTCAGTTTTAATTGTCTTTGCCATTCGCAAACAAAGAGTATGATTGAGATGACATTCCAGTGGTATTCATTGCATGTCCTTGGAACATGACTTAAATCGCTTTTGAAAACTTGTGATGAACTGGAACAGCAAAAAAATAACCTCTACAGTCAGTTCATCAAAGCCATGATTGTCAGACAAAAATCTCTTTGCGTCTTTGTTTCCAGCTCATGTAATCTAAAAATATCAGATTAGCTCATCTAAGCACAATTCTTATTTTATGGTTGTTCTGTTATATATATATATATATATAATGTGGTAAATAAAAGGTGGTTAGCAGCTGAATACTGCGTGCTGTATTGGCTGACCGTTACATAGCAGAGGAAGCGACAAACCAGTAGAATATGCAACTTCCTCTTCACTTAAAAGAAATACGGAAGATTGTATTATTCAGTATATAGGAATTTACAATCTTTGGAAAACAGTGATGGCAAAAAGAGTAAAGAAGCTGTAAAACAAGAAACAGAAAATAAGCCATGCTGGAAAATGACAAGCTAATTGCTTTCTTTGTGACCTTTTATATGTTGGATAATGTACCCCCTGCTGTAAAATCTAGGATATCATAATATCCTAGTGATCTATTGTATGGGGGTACATTGTCCATTATAACCCACCCCCAACAGACTTGTGAAATGAAATGAAAAATAAACCCCCAATAAACCCCACTTTCAATCTCACTATTTGTTTGATTTCAGCTTCTCTCCATGCCTCTGCACATTCTCTGTCTTTTCCCCCATGTTTTACCCTTTTACACAGCTCACTGGCCACAGGTTGTGTGGGATCCTCCAGTTTCTTCCACAAGTATAATTGCTGTGCTACTTTGCAGTGGAATGTCTTTAGCTACATAGCTGAGTAATTATTATAAGAAAATATTTCACCACAACTCCCATACAACCTGGGTTCTCAGAAATAGACAATAGGTTGGACTTATAATCGTCAGGTATACATTCGTTTTTAACTGGGGAATAACCACAATGAGTGGCTCCTTCAATACCAGCTTGGAATACTGGTTAATAGTGTTGGGGTCTATGCTGATGTGTATTTCAGTAAGTACGGTTTAAAAATTTCAATTCCATATTTAAATATTTCCCATTTAATACAAATAACCAGTAATACAAATTGCCCTTTTGAATTTTTTTTGTGTTATTAATGGGAACATTTTCGAATATAACGGAAAATCCATTTTGTAATTAGTTTTTACATTTTGTATACTATTCAGAATATACGGAAAAAAAATCAGTTGGACACCTGTTCTTTAAATTAATGAGTTAAGAAATGCTTGTGAAGGTTCTCATTCATCTAGGTTTATCTGTTGTATTTAGTTAGATTAACTGGACTTGAAGTTTAGTTCTTGAAGACGTTTCGCTAGTCATCCGACTGGCTTTCTCAATTCAGAATAACATGTACAAGAATCTATTAGCAATTATGTACCCTGGAAAGGCTAAGGGGTGTTAAAATAGCATTGTACATTGCAGACAGTTGGTGTCAGACCCCCCCCCCCCTTTTTTTTTTTTTTTCCTGTCTTGCTTTTCCCCTTCACTGTTGGTATTGGTGTTCTTTTCTTTCCTTCTATTTCTTTTTACATAAGCTATCCACAAGTTTTAAGGTCTCCCCTGAGATGTTTAGTATCTTTAGCCTTTGCCTCTGTGCTAGTGGGGATGTTCTCAGCTCTGTGTTGCAGGGTTCTGATGACACCCAACTTGTGATCTAAAGGGTGGTCAGAGTCAAATATCAAATACTGGTCTGTGTGTGTTGGTTTTCTGTAAACCTCTACGGACATTAAGAAATGTCGGTTAAAGTGCAGTTAAAGAGCCTCTTATTACTATAATGCTGGAAAGTATAACATTGATAGAAATATTAACAAAATGCTAAATCATTTCATTAAGGAGAACTAATAAATCTATAACAAATTATGATAATTAAGTACCAACACTGCCCTATTCTTGTTAATGAAAGACTTTGCTGCTATGGAAATGCTGACAGAACAGTGCTAGTGTTGTCTTTACCCAGAACCATCCATTTTTAACACCTGGACATGGGCAACAAGAATTCTGGAGCTTGTGCTGATCAGACCCCTCATCCCCAATGTGATCACTGAAAGGAGTGTTAGGTAACACAAGATTGTAAGCCCCATCAACATTGAAAGAGCAGTAATTCTCTGCAAGTCTGAAGCAATGCCAAGAATTAGGCAGCCATCCAAAGTTTCATATTGAGGCTTTAGTTTTCTTAATACTGATGCTGGACGTTCACTGGATTATTTTATTGATTAGTGCGGTAGATTTACTTGCTGATGTTCCTGTCATATTTCGTGACCAGATCATGGTTTGCAATCAATATTATACAGTGCTAGATCAGGAGTGTGCTCCAGAAACACAGATAGCAGCTTACTGCAATATTGGATGTCAGCTGCAGGCAGAATGAGAAACACAGAGCATCAAAGCTTATCTGCAGGAGCTGAATCAACTATTCATGCAGTGACAGAGGAACAGACTTTGCTTTTATAATAAGGCTAAAAATTTTACACATTGTGGGGCCAAAGGGAGGGTCTGAATATGCAAAGAGAGTGGGTGACTGATCTGTTCTTCACTGTCTGGTTGTGCCTTATCTACTTGCACAAATTATACTTTAAGAGCTCAAAAGAAGGGAAAGGAGGGTCAGAGAAGGCTAAAGGTGGATTTATGGTTAGTGGCGATTAACGTTTATAGCTGTTTGATTAAAGGTGAACTGTGTTAAATCATTTTAACTAATCAAAGTTTTAGCAAGCAAACTTAGTTGCAAATAAAAGCTAAATTATAAGGTACTTATCGTTTGTCAGCATTGACTTTTTTTGTGTACCGTAAATTATATAGCTTGGTTCATGCAGCTGATGGCTGAAAAGTAAAAAAATAAATAAACCTTTAGGTTAAAGGACATGTGCACCCCTCCTTCAAAAATTTAGTATGTAACAGAGCACCACCCCAAAACCCAGGTTCTGTTTCACTCGCATTTACCAAACATGCTCCCAGACTGTGTAAAGAACCTTACAAACCCACAACCAATCACCATGGCTCCCAGCTACTTCCTGGTAACGGCCTTAAAAATGTATAAAATACGATATAACATTTGTATTTCAGGACCCACTAAAAGCTTCAAATGTAACATATGTCTTATATAAGACTAAGCAGTAAAAAGAAATAAAATCACCATTTAACAAAAATAATGTGCTTCTCTTCTAAAATAAAAGAAAATAGGGGCCCTGCAGAGTGATCGCCAATGAGAGTCAATAGTTGAACAGATTATTAGGGGAAGCACAGTAAGCAGGCTGTTACTGAAATGTACCTGTAGGAGTTAAACAAATAAGTCTTTTATGTGTGATTTAGGTTACCTTAAAGATTGGTAACATTTAGTTTGTTTTTGATTACAACATTTAGCTTTTGATTGGCCGATTATAATCTAGGACCAACTTTTTTTTTTATTGACAGGAGGCTGTGAGGACTGCTGAAGATGTCCGATAGTGTGGATATTGAAGAGAAACCTCCAGCTCCCCCTCTGAGAATGAATAGTAACAACCGCGATTCTTCAGCATTGAATCACTGTTCGAAACCACTTCCTATGGCCCCTGAGGAGAAGAACAAGAAAGCCAGGCTGCGCTCCATTTTCCCAGGAGGGGGGGATAAAAGTAAAGTATCAGTGTATGACATTATAAAAGGAGTTGATGTCTTCATTGCTTTCTATCTTGATGCTTTGAGTCATTTCATAAGACAGTTCACCAGGTCTGTTTATGGTTGGACAGCTCATAAAGTTCCAATTAGGACTGTTGACGTACTAAATATAAATAATCATAGTTCCAGGCTTATTTCATGACTCACAACTGGTTATTGCTCACATTACAATATATCACATGAGCCTCTCATACTGTAAATAACAAAGATCTAGCAGGGAAATATAGTTACTAGTGCAATTAAAACTAAAATGATTTGTAAATGATAGTACTTGCATTCTAAACTTGCAAACTGCATTGCATTAGGATCCATGTATAAATAAGTACTGCAAATATGTCCATGTCTTGGCCGATATGCATTCTTCATTTAACACATGTCTTCAAAAAAAGATCTTTAAGTGCACTGAAGTTATATAATACAGTATGTATAATGTTATTTCAATTAGCTCTAAATATAGAAGCGCAAAAAGCCATAGGTGCAGAATGTGTTTGGAATAGAGAAGGTAACACACCTTCAATTATCATGATGTGGAACAGACTCCTAGAAAGGAAATTCCTTTAGCATTGATCGCTCCAGACTGAGCAGTGAGACAGAGTCTCTTCAGTGTAGCTTGTTATCTAGTAAATCATACCCACATGTTTTTGCAATTTGGGGTATCTGCCATTAAGTGTAATGTTACAAGGCTGCTTTTCATTAAAGAATCTTGTATTTCAGTCTATAAGCACGTGCCAGGGGATTGCTCTCAGTCCTGAGGAAAGAGGCCTTAAATTCTTTATCCAACCAAACAGACCAGTGGGGGTGCACAGTAAGGAAGCTGATACTGGGGTGAACTTGGAAGAGTGAAGCATAAGTCGTATATGTGATTTAGATTACCTTAAAGTTTGGGAACATTTATTGTTCATCAAAATACTTATATGGGGAGATTTTTGCAAGTAATTGTTCTTTCCATTTGATAATTTAAAGGGGAACTGTGGTCCAAAAATGACTTTAGGTAAATTGATAGGAATTGCTCTGCTGAGAATTTTTGCAATTTATTTCCATTGTTTATTTTGCATAGTTTTGAAGATATTTACATTTTTGTGTGTGATATGACAGCAGCATCACCAGGTCCCCTGCACCTGCCCTGTGTCTCCTCCTCCCCTTGCCAGCCCCCCCATTCTTGCAAGCCCTGCCCACTCATGGGTGCTGTTACCCTGCCCACTCACGGGTATGTATGTATGTATTTTATTTCTTATATAGCGCTACATATTCCGCAGCGCTTTACAATTATTTACTCAATTCACATCAGGCCCTGCCCCGAAGAGCTTACAATCTAATCACTTTATGTACACATACAACCTATCAGAATGTCTTTATGATTGTGGGGGGAAACCGGAGTACCTGAGGAAACCCATGCATGCACAGGGAGAACATACAAACTCCTGGCAGATGTGTCCAGGGGTGGAATCGAACTTAGGACCTCAGCGCTGAAAGGCATCAGTGCTAACCACTGAGCCACCATGCTGCCCATGGCGGGTGACATGGCTCCACACCCCCCTACAAAAAAACTCTGTGAAAACAGCCTTTTCGGGCAGAGTGAGAGCAGAGTGTGAACAGTGAGAACTCTGCCTGAAAAGGCTGTTTTCACATAGTGGGAGAGTAGGGCTGTAGATTCCCTTACCTTCTCTGTGGGGATCTTCATACAGCAGTAAAGGGGGAGGGCTTCCTGTCTCACACACTGAAGTCTGAGGCTGTGCTCGCCAGCGGAGACGTGGAGGAGCAGCCTTAGGAATGTCAAATGTCATCTTCCTACCTATTAACATTCTGGTCTGAAATGTCTTTATATCTTGGGCTGTGAAGCACGTAGACAGGTGGTTAATGGCTCATTTGAAAGGGAACTTGAGAGGCAGCCAATCACGGACGCGGCTTCTGGCTATTCAGAACGCCGGAGGAGAGAGGCAAGGTAAGTAATGATCAGGGGAGTTTCTGCAAATATTACTATAGCGGCTGGGGGAGGGAGCACTACACTACAGAAAAGGGGTTTTATGCTAGGGGGAGATGGAGCAAAACAGGAGGGGGGGGGTGCTGCAGTGTGCATGGCAAAATTCTCCCGGAGGAGAGACAGGAGGCTCGGCCAGGCTCCTGGTGGTCAGTTTTCTGGACTTTGAAGGGACATTACAGGAGAACCATTTGGAGCAGGGATGTGAGGTAAGGATTATACACTACACAGTGGGGCCAGTAGTGGGTTAAATGACAGTTTTGGGGGTGGACATGCCCTTTAAACTTTTCAAAAATGAATTTTACAATTCAGTGGGAGATACGATCACTAGCTGCCATCTCCCAATGCCTGTGTTTGCTCCCCCTGCTGGCAATGTTTTCAACTGAGCTCCATAGAAAGAGGAGGGTGGGGGAGGGGTCTGTCAGCAGGGGAGACAGTGGGCTGCAGGATTATGTAACACAGGCAAATCTTAGCTTGTAAATTTAATTGGGATTAGTGATCTTTTCTTCCATTGAATTATAGAATCCATTCTTCAAATGTTGTTTTTCTAGAATGGAGGCTGGGCCCCTGACACACACAACCCTTTTTCGGTTCTGGTCTTTTAAACAGCTGATTGCGCGTATCTTTACTTCATATGTGCGGTCAGCTGATCGTGGATCATTTGGCATTTGGGAATGGGATCGCAGGCCGTCTTGCCTCCCGGGCCCGCCCTCAGTCACAGGTGCCACTGCATTCGGCATTAAAACACTATAGGGGCTATGTACCGAGAGTCGCTATCACTCTCTATTGCCCCCTTTAGGCAATGCACTGAGCTGATAGTGGCTCTCAGTGCATTGGAAATAGAGTTTTCCTTTTGCGAATCTTTAATGCTAGCTTAAAAACACGTTAACGGCTTAGTACATTGGTTGCGGTAATTGCCGTCATTTGTGTCTTAAAGTCACGTTAATTCTTGGTACAGTGACTTTAAGACACAAATAGCCAATAACAGCTCTCAGTACATAGCCCTGTATGTCTAGGGACTACAACTACCAGATTGGTTTATTGCAGGAATGTTGCTGCAAGGACTATTTCACACTAATTTGTCAGGTGTAGCTGGGAATAAATGTTTCATTGTGTACTGTGGAAATCCTTGCTGAACAAAAGGAGCTATTTTTCTGTTAGCTGTGTGTAGCACCTACTAATCTTTTCATTGTGGCATTGTGATCATTAGAGAAAAGAGGATATGTGAATTCATGGCACAAGGAAGATGACTTTAAATGTCACCTTAGGAATCTCTGTATATCTGTTTGTGCTAATATAGATGGTTTCAAATTCCATCCACTATAAACATTTTTACCCATACAGTAAGAGAAGTTTCTTTTTTTTTATTGCAGAATTGGATGCCTTTGGCAATTACAAATACTACTTACAGATTAACTGTTAAAAATGGGAAATTGACTCTGAGGACATAAGTTCCTAAAGTTGAATTTGATGCACCGATTTGCCTACTGTACGTGTGCACCATCTTCCCAGCCTTTAGGCCATAGGCTGCCATATACATAATACGTTAGTATTTCTCATGCCATTCATCTTGTCAAAAGTGATAACATGCAAATAGTGACTAAATAAATGCAATCCTGTATATAACTGAAAGGCTTTAATAATCTGCTGATCACGATGACACATGCCAGGCAGTGTTTGCTGTGGAGATATGAACAAAGTACACAAACTGCATGCAAATATTTCCCGTAATGAATGGCTTATGTAAAGGCTCATACACCCGTCCGATGTGTGCACTGAGCCATGACCCCTGACACATTTGCGTGACGAACAGACGTTTCGCCCGAGAATTTCGCGTGTGTTCGTCGGAGGTCGTTCGGTGATCTGCCAGGCGAATGTATCGGTGCCAAATTGGCCATGTGTACGAACCTTAAGGGTCTGCATGTAATAAAATGATTTGTAAGATAATTTGTTCCGTGGTGCTTATTGTTTTTGGCCCTCATTCCCCTGTCCTAAAAGCTAATGAGGCACTTGCATGCCTCACTTGTGTAAAAAGAAACGTCATATTTTTAAAGGGAACATTCTGGCTAAACATTTTTTCTGACTTTAAATTCATTAATTTTTTTCATTAGAGGAAACGGTTTAGTTATTTTAACTATTTAGCCAACCACCCACCTCCACTAGCATGAAGAAATGCAGAGTAACTTAGAGAGTCCCTATTTCTCATTGGTAACAATAAACTAAACATGGGGGTGGGTGCAATATCTTTCGTTAGTGGTAAAATGAGTGTAAGACCCACGCTACATATACATGTAATATCAGGTGGGTTTACATTCATTTTACAGGGCCTGCTCCACTAAAGTGTTTTTGGAAGTAGCACAACAAATCCAAATGCAATTTTGCACTAATTTGTATTATTCCATCAGGGCGTAAAACATAGAAAGTCCCATACACAGCCCCATAGAAAGTCCCATACACAGCCCTATAGAAAGTCCCATACACAGCCCCATAGAAAGTCCCATATACAGCCCCATACACAGCCCCATAGAAAGTCCCATACAAACCCCTATAGAAAATCACATTCACAGCCCCATAGAAAGTCCCATACACAGCCCCATAGAAAGTCCCATACACAGCCCCATAGAAAATCCCATACACAGCCCCATAGAAAGTCCCATACACAGCCCCATAGAAAGTCCCATACACAGCCCCATAGAAAATCCCATACACAGCCCCATAGAAAGTCCCATACACAGCCCCATAGAAAGTCCCATACACAGCCCCATAGAAAGTCCCATACACATCCCCATGGAAAGTCCCATACACAGCCCCATAGAAAGTCCCATACCCGGCCCCATAGAAAGTCCCATACACAGCCCCATAGAAAGTCCCATACACAGCCCCATACACAGATGTGCCCTGCATACCTTTCTGTGCAGCCTAAACACTTAAAAATCATTTTCCCTATTTCCTTGCAGTTTGGGCTGATCTGAGTGAGCAGGACAGCAATGCTTTTATTTGATAATCTGCCCACATCGCCAGCCAGTATAACAAATGGAAGCCATAGAAAGATCAATTTTTTCTACCAATTCAATTGGGTTGATTGAAACAGACGAAAAAAATCAACTTGTGTATCCCTAATGAATAGAACATCTCACCACCAGAAATCAAACAAAGGTTTAATTATACTCTGTGACAAAGGTTCCAGTTGAAGTTTTAGAGCTTCCAACAATTTACAGATGGGCAAAGCAGTTAAATTGATATTATAAAACAGATATTGATGTGATTTACTGAAAGTGACAGTTGCATCAAAATAACAGATTTTTATGCTGTCATCAAAATAATGAATTTTTTCACTCGTCAAAATAACAGATTTTTAACTCTCATTAAATTAACAGACATTAATCTGATCCCAGTCTTTGCCTAGTACTGTACGGAGACTTTGAAAATAAGTTTTTTTTAAAGGGCAAGTCCAGCCCTAAAATGAAAACTGACATACTGGTAAATCACCCCCCAAAACCCTAAACTGTAATAGTTTGAATGTGAAATACATAAGTCTAACCTGAAATACTGCACAATGTCCTGTTTCCCCTGTTTCTGCTTCCTGGTTCTTCCAGTTAGCAACTGTCAGTTATGGATTTGAATGCTAATCCCCTAGCTGCCTCTTCTGAGCTTGCTCAGGCTCAGTACAGGTCACTAAATTGCTCTGTTTCCATGAAGCATCCAGAAGCATAGCAGGCATACAGTAATAAATTCAGAGGACAATGTAGGATATATCAACATATTTTAAAGAGGCCATTCTTTCTAAGAGATGTTATTATGGGGGTGGAGTTTCCTTTAAGCCATATTTTCTGCTTGTACGACACTGGTTAAAAACTAGACTTTTAATGCCATGCCTGGATAGCGGGGTCCACAATTGTATGCTTGTACATTACCAGCATAATGTCTGGGGGGAGGGGGATTCTTACAAGCCTAAATACATCATTGTGTTGTCCATTTGATGAAGGTGGGACTGATCAGTGGTCCCTGGAGTGAATTTTCACTTTTGGCCATTTGGAAGTCTTGATGGACATGACTTAACATGCTGCCCAATCATATTATTTTGCTGCTCAGTGGAGCGTTAAGGTGGGCGAGGTGACAGTGGGCTGAGTTGGGACAGGCTGGGACTAAGTAGAGGTGAGAAGGAGGTGAAGTTGAGGTATGCTAGGGGGTGCATAGGATGGCCTAGTATATCACAAAGGGGGTCGCTAGTATGATGCTTACGGTAAGCTGGGTTGAGTAATAGTGATTTAGAGAGGTTTGTTTTCCTTGGTTTTAGATAGGCTTAAACAATTACATTCTAAAGAATGGAAAGCTTTTAACTTCAACTGGAAGTGGTTTGGCGATGGTCCTTTCCTGTTTCAGTATGATACTTCCCCATAGTCCACAAATAAATATTTTGCTTAATCTCGGACAGAAGAACTTTATTGTACTGTTGAGTCTCAATTAGAAACCCATTGGCATGATTTGGAATCCCACTGTTCTTGTGTTAAACATGAATACATGACCAAAAGATCTGAAACAAATCAAATCCTTGCAGCATGGATTAAACGTCTTGTGGAGAGGGACAGAGATGGAAATAGAGAGATCACATATCAGGCCTGTGGTTCAAGGCCACCAACATAGTAGGTATCAAATGTATTAATTTCTGCCTGGGGCCATAAACCATTATTAATAAACTGTATAGCATCTCATCAAGGACTATTTTATTGCTTAAAGCTATGTTCACACTTCCAAATGTAAACACAGGGAAAAACCCACTGAGCAAGTCAGCCCATATCTCCCTGCATTTGTGTTTGCTAGTCTATTCTATGCAGTGGGACTTCTATAGATATGCATACAGCAGTGCATCAAAAGCACTGGGCTTATTTTTCAGAACATATGGGACATGTGATGAACCCTTAGTACCGTATATTGCATCTGGCATCTTAAGCAGCATGTAATAACCTGAGATTAGTTTTGTTGGTGTATGACTAGGATATTATCTATTTGGCATTTGAATGTTATGCTTGTTTTTGTACAAATGTGATGTCTTCCTGACAAATTTGTCTGGTACTGACCAATTAGTGGCTAATCCCCAAGTGGCGCTATATAAATAAACATATACATACGGTATAATCTTACTGTTTAACAAACATCTAGCACCAACTGACCAACCTACTGTAGGCCAAATGACTGGATCTTTTCAATAAAAATAACAGACCTGCCATTAAAGTAACGTTGTTGGCCAATTTGTATATCTGAAATCCCCTGCATTTGTTGAATTTGGACTTGGTTAAGGGACTTATAAAAAAAAAAATAAAAAATCAACATAGCTAATTAAAAAGTATATTTAAAAAAGTGGACGTAATTGAAGATTAGAATTTACAGCATTTCATTACGTGGTCACATGCAAACTTACCTTAGGCTCCACGTGAATAACAGAATGCTTAAAATCTCAGGCCCCAAAACTCCACCTTATTCTTGTATTTTAATTATTAAAGAGAATAACTAGGTTGAGGAAAACAATTACTTCAGACAGTGGAGCATCAGAGTAAATTAGCTTGGTAAAGAAGCTGTAAACTCCTTGTGTACACTAAAGTCAGTTGCAGATTTTGTACAAGTACCACGTGCTGAATACAGTAATAGATATTGTGGGAATTATCATTTTCTCTCTGTTATGTGCCACATCTGCACATTTATATAGATGTTATATATATTATATATATATATATAGATGATATTTCTGTATGCAGTCCATGCGTGCCATTAATCCTCCATCTGTAAATGCAGTGTGCGCTCAAATGCAAACTAAGTAAAATATTGTGGATGGAAAACGTTAATGATTATTTTGCATAGGATTATTTTACAGACTTTGTAACAGATCTATGTCTACAGTATGTTTTACACATTTTCTATTGCAAACGTCTCCTTACAGTATATACAGTTTATACAGTATCTGTAGAGATACAGGCTGCAACTTGCAAGTGATTTTGCCTATAGTTGCCACTGTCTATTTATGATGGTAATGAAGCTTTTACAAACATTGAGCAAACCCAACTGTATTAATAACCCTTCAGAAATATCAAGGAAAACAATTTAAAGTATGTCTCCAGCTGTTTAATATGTAGATAAAACTATTGTAAACATAGACTCCAGGGGGGATTTCTGCAAAATATAAACCTGGCTTATAGCCAAAGGCTGATGATTAAAACAATATATAACGTTTTAACCAAAAAAAACAAAACAAAACACTGTAACATCTTTCTATATAGAAAGCCTGCAGTTATAGCTCCCTAGCACATAGCTCAGTGAACTCTGACATGCTCTGTATGATTTGACCAGGAGAGAGAGGAATTCTCTAATCTTACTTTTTGTTGCTCTGTGCTAAAGTTAGAGAAGTGAAACAAAATAAAATTGACTTGAAGGTGAAAGATTTTAGCCATTTTAAGCAGTTAAAATCTTTATTGGGGAATTGCAGAAAAATACCTCATTTAATTGTCTGTTTCTTGCCTGTCAGGGAAAAATGGTCTTTATGCCACTAATCCTGGCTTATTATACTGTTATTTTACTGTTCATGTTACTTTCCTTGTCTGCAATATCATTAATTGCATGCAGCATGAAAAATGTATCTGCTATTTTTTTCTAATCCTACCTATAGTCTTTAAATATTTCATTAGTGGAGGATCTCTGTTAACTAATTTCAAATTCCAATTTATGCAAGCTTGTAACGTGGGACTTTGAGCAGTAATGTGTTCCTGCAATCATTAGTGTTGGCTGGATACAGGAGATAAGACTGCATACAAATAGTAACATTAGGTTTCAGTGGATCTCTGCTTTAGAACTTATTCATGGTATGGCCTATTAAGTGTCTTAGGTATAGTTACCAACATTTCTTAAAATTTTCTAGGGACACCTTTTCAGAATCACACACAAACGCAAAATGCTTTTTTGCCACGCCCACAACAAACCACTCCTCTTTAGGTCACACTCATTTAAATAATGCCGATTAATCATTTTTTTTTAATCTTGACGCAAATGGTAATCACACAGCGAGATAAGTAACCACAGGTAAAGGTTTTCCACAGATAAAATAGGAACAGACAGTGAGAACCGACAGTAAAGTTCCCATACAGTGAGAACAGAATGTAAAGGTCCCATACAGTGAGAACAGACTGTAAAGGTCCCATACAGCAGGGACAGTAAAGGTCAAACACAGTGAAGCTGTGCTCAAGTAATCTTACGGGCAGTGACAGTCTGGAGTGACTCAGACTCTCTGCTTCCAACTTTGAGGCTCAGCAATTTGCGCAGGCGCTAACACAGGCTTTTCAGTATTCCCCTCCCCCCAGTGTGCATGCAGAGACGGGGTACCGCACATAGAGGGCAGCTGAGGGAAGAGCAGGAAGTAAGTGCCGACACTGTAACTGACTCAGACTCTGTGTGTGCAACTAGCACAACTTACTTTCCTTGATCCAGCTCCACAGAAGATAGAATTTCAGTCAGGCACTGTTCCGGTTTGCCCGGGTCTCGGGTCTTTTCCCGGGACTTTAGGGCAGCGGGACTGCCACCTAAAATCCGGGCCATTTCCGGGTAAATCCGGGACTATTGGCAACTATGCTTAGGTATGCAAACTTGATTTCCTAGGGCTAGACCATGATATAACAAATCGATGCCTGTTTGGGGAAGTAGACAAATGTAGCAGTAGATATGATAATTGTTGTGTGTTTGTAAATTCATTTTTAAATGGAGCAGTAAAAAACATTTCCTGTCTATGCAATTGATTTCTCAAGCCTCATAGTCCAGTAGAGAAACTATTAATAGGTGTCAATTACAGGTTGGACTAAGCCAGTCAAGTCCCAATGAGATATGGGGGGATGGGGGATGCACTTAGGCTGGGTATACACCAGACAATATTTTCGGACGATTGACCCATTCACTGCACCGAAAATATTGTCTGATCTCGGTCGTCCGTTCGTCCGAATCGTCCGATCAGAAAATCACGATCGATCGTGCGGTTCCCTATTGAGCAGCACGGTCAATTGTTTGCAAATTTAGCCGCGCTTGGAGAGAGCACTCGGTCGGGACAAATTGTCCCTCCATGTGTACCCAGCCTTACAGTAGCTGTCTAATTTTTGTAGTTTTTACTACAAGCGTATTTGATAAAGTTAAAGGGCATCTATATGGAAAAATAGGTTATTTTAAATTGACCATTACTGTATCATTTTTTTGTTGATCTGACCCCTATTTCTTTAGATATCCAATCTAAAACTTCTTATATTTCAGCTGTCAATCAAGTTCCTTGATCTCAAACCTATTCTTCTGTGACTAGATTTACTGTAGCTGGAATGGTGACAGAGTTTTGACAGTTGGAATGCTGTGTGCAGGCTTGACAGTTGGTTTGTGGGAAAAGTCCGGTCGGATGGAAGTGGGAGTGGTTAAAAGAGGGAGGGGGGATACTGCTCCTAAACAAAATGTGTACTGGATTGAAGGCATGCAGCAACACTCACAAATCAAGTAAGTGCTACTTACATGTATTCAATTATAGATTAAGATGAGGCAAAGTAATTTTTTTCAGTATAGTGTCCCTTTAATTACTTACATGTATATGGTTAAAAAAGATATTTAGGCGTAGGCCCCCACAATACGTTGTGAACACGGAACGCAACACAGCTAGTGGGGCATGGACAAGGCAATTTCCATGTAATTGTGGTGTCCATGTGATGTGCAAACCATTTAGTACATTTTGGTTATAGTGGGTAATACTCCTTAGACTAATTTCCCAAACAAAGCATTTAGCAAACTGTTGCACTTGCAGTGTCGGTATGTACACATAAACAACATTTCAATAGCGTAACTTAAAGGGTATGTCCAGTAACATTCCTTTTTACTGTTTAAAGGGCATGTCCACCCCTTTTAAAAAAAAATTCTTACTTTGCCTGTTTACCCCCGACGTTCTGTCATGGCCCTTTGCTTGCATGAAACTGCAAGCAGGGGGCCAGACTGGCAGCCACATCCATGATTGGCTGAGAGGCAGCCAATCACGGACGAGGCTTCCGGCTGTACAGAACGCCGGGGGAAACAGGCAAAGTAAGTAGTTATTGGCTAAGTTTTATGACAAAGTACTACAGCGGGTGGGGGTGGGAGCCCTACACTACAGAAGAGGGGATTGGAGTTAGAGGGAGGAAGAGAGAAACGGGAGGGGGGGTGGGCTTCAGTGCGCATGTCAATTTTCTTACGAAGGAGAGACAGGAGGCAGAGACGATTTGAGACACAGGCAGGCTCCTGGTCTTTGTTTTTTGGGACTTTAAACAGCCATTGCAGGGCAGCCATTTGGAGCAGGGATGTAAGGTAAGGATTTGTCTACACTACACAGTGGGGCCAGTAGTGGGTTAAATTATAGTTTTGGGGATGGACATGCCCTTTAACTGAAGAACTGGAGGTAAATGAGCCATGTCTACCTCACGTTTATCAGTAAAACCTGACTCTTATGGCCACTTGCGCGATTTTACTGCATTTGCACTCACGTGTCCGATTTCCCCCCTCCCCCGAACAAAGCAATCGTGGCAACGCACCAAAAATATTTATGCACAATCGCATGTGATTTCGTATCTCAAAAGGAGAAGTCGCATGCGCAAACGCACGGGAATCGCTGTATTGCTTTAAACTGCGGTAAATAATGGTAATAAAAAACTGTCAGGTGCGGCTTCTTGCGCCAAAACCAAGACTATTTTGACCCAGCCAACCATTTGATAGTGTTGATCAGTCAATATGCCTGTGTGTACCAGCCATAATGGTTAATCTTAGCCATGCTGTAAGATATATGTGTGTGTGTGTGTGTGTGTGTGTGTGTGTGTGTGTGTGTGTGTGTGTGTGTGTGTGTGTGTGTGTGTGTGTGTGTGAGTGTGTGTGTGTGTGTGTGTGTGTGTGTGTGTGTGTGTGTGTGTGTGTGTGTGTGTGTGTGTGTGTGTGTGTGTGTGTTGAACATTCTTTAACATTTAAGAAATCACATTTTTTTCCCTTGTAGAGCATTAAGTGAAGAAATATGGACCATGTTAATCCTCTGCAATAAGTGGTTCCCCTGAGGTTTTCTGGGCCCACTTATTGTGTGGTATGTGTAATATTATGGATCAGTCCTTGTCAGTGTATAGCCACAATGCAGCCTGTCTTTCTGTTACTGAAATCATCACATTCAGGCTCCCTCCCTCTTCCAGCTGAAGGTTTTCTCTGCACTTCCTGCTTTGAAACAAAAGATTTGCCTATCCCAGCCCTCCCAGTGCTATTAGTAGTAGTATTATCAGCCATCTGGCAGCCTATCAGCGCTGGAGAAAGAGAGTGACATCATGGGCTAGGGTACAGCAAGGAGGCAGCTGAGGCATCCAAGCCACTAATGTTAGTACTGGAGGTCAGAAGCTGGATATAGGATGGCAGTTGTGCAGATGGATTAAATCGAGGGGGTTCCCTTTTTCATTTGAGAAGCTCACAGTGGAAGGGAAGAACTGATGCAGCATGTCAGGGTGGATTCCAGGTAAAGCCTCATTTCCCCCCCCATCCCTGTTCATTCAACAGTATAATACTGCAGATGCAGCCCATGCTGCCTTGCATCAAGCAGAGAGGAATGGCCTGCCCTGGGCTATTACAGTATCGGCGCAGCCTGAACTATCTATTATATAAAGAGACATATATGGGAAATAACTTGATCCCTTTGTGATTGGATAATATTGTACAAGACCATGGCAGTTAAGGGGGGTTAATATGTCTTGTTATAACTGGTTCCGGTTTATCATATTTGCATTCTGCCTGGAAGCCCATTTCTAATACTGGCCCTTTAATAGGTTGGGCAATGTATTTTGTTGTTTCAGCTCCTATATATCTATATAATTAATATACAATATACGTATAATGTTATAAATGGGCATGTGTTCTGTTGTTGTGTTATACTTCCCTAAAATGCCATGGTATTGAATGGCTGAGGGGGATCCAGCTGATGCTAAACTACAATTGTCTGCATCTCCCTACAGCTACACAGGACATCTGAGCATTGTTACAATCAATGGATAATATCCACTGACACTGATCATTTTGGCGGTGGGTTTAATGATTTCGCAGATAAAGGGAACTAGGAACCCCCATTCTTAAAGCTTTGCACACTTTGCCATCTGCCTTGTTGATTGTCTGCCTCTAAAAGGCCATAAATCCACTTTGCATATATTATCCTTTCTCTGTGTGCTCCAAGGAAAGACACCTGCTCTTAAATCTGGGATCCCAGTAATGGGCCCCCATATGTACATTTGTCTTTGTCTTGGTTCTTCTGCTTTCTCCTTATTGGTTATGTTCATATTATACACCCCCTCCTTCTATTTTAACTCAAACCTGATCCTGGGAAAGGGGTAAAAAACTCTTGACTTCCTCAAATTATATCCGTCATTGTGCTCAATAAACCCTTCCAGCCACTGCATGATTTTCTGTAGCTAGTCCGATGGGCTACCAGCTTGCTTTAAAACAGTTATTCAATGTCCTCTGCAAATTGTTCAAGAATTTATGCAATGTGTACGCAATCTACATTTTATAATCGTTTTTATTTCTATTGGTTGCAATGTACGCAGATCACATGTCACTGATGGTTTCCTTGTTTTATGGTCAGATACTGAATAAAAAAACAGGTCCGTTAATACAAATAGCCAACAGAGTTTAGGAAAGAAAGTCAACTGTATTCATTCACTTTGTGCTGCTCCTTTAACTGATGCCTGATTTTTATGCAAGGCAAATGGGCACAATTGAAAAGTTTTTTGTTCTTGGCACGCGCATGTACTGAGTGGGTCACTGTGTCGTGAAAACGCAGGATAACTGTTGCGTTCACTCACATAATAGCTCAGCTTACTTAATATGGGTGGCAGTGTTTCCATGGTAAACAGATGCTATAGATTAGGGGCCTGCAGCTTTTACTTTTTGCAAACACTACAATGCTGGGCATGCTGGGATTAGTAGTTTGCCTAAAAGTTTGGGTTTATTCCTGCTGAAGAAAGAAATTATTCTAAATGTTGACTTTTTAGGAAGGAAATGTTGCATTCTAGTTTCTGTGTATTGATGCTAATTGGTTTGCTTTTTTTCCCCCTCTCAGTCAGTAACAAAATGAGACTTTTTATTTAACACTGTAACCGGGAACAACCAGAGATGGATTAAGATCATATGGGGCCCAAGGCAGTGACATCATTTAGGGCCCCCTTTTTTGCTACATATATTGTATAGACTGTTTTTTGTTACTGCTTCTGAAGCTGGGCCACCAATAGTTTTCTGGGCCCTAGACAGGTGCCTAGGGTTGCCTTGTGGATAATCCTGCTCTGGGAACAACCCACTTTTACTTGCCTTAGAAACTTGTTAATATTACAAAGTTAGTTTTGTCGACGTAAAGAGCGCCTGACAACTTAAATGTTTGTCCCTTAAGAACCACAGTCTAAATCCAGATGGTGAGAGTTGTAGTTCGGCCATTTGGGCCATATTGCATCTTTGAAGACTGCAGGTCATATTAAAATCAACAGCACCATAGATTTAACCCTTTCTTTGACTCCCACAGAGCGATAGCGTTACGAGACCTGTGATGGTTGACTACTCTCGAACGTCTGTTTTGTACGATAATCCATTTGTGTATTTGGTTCGGTTGGGCATTGTTAATGATCTGATCTTTACAATGCCCAAACAGAAATGTATTATCCTGTGCTATTTGTCAACTTTAGGCACTGTCAGGTGGTCCCCTGAGTGCTTGTACTTACCTGTTATGTCTAAATACATTCACAGCTGGAAATTTGCATCTTTTAGTGCTAAATATTTTATATGCAGTAGAAGCAGCACACAGAAGAAGAATATTAATGGATTAAGCTAAAGAGAGATTTTGAAGTCCAAGGTAAAGATCTAAATTGTGTTTTCTATGTGTCTGTACCTGTGGGAATGCAGGCAAATAAATGCAAAAATCAATTGTTTAATTTATGATGAGATCCATATGGGTTAAGGATGAGGCCCTACACGCAACCCAATGTTTCTGCCCGTTTGATCTGGACTGATGTTTTGGGTAATCGGCCAACCTGGCAAAAGTTCGAGCAATCATACATGTCAGGAAATCACGGCCAATCCTTCGTCTTCAATGAACTGCACATTGGTCAGCATAGGCTCTTTACTGGGCATAAATATTCCATGTGTACCAGGCCTTACATATCTTCGGAAAGGGCCTCTGTGTATATCAACATGAACTTTTCTTTGGAGTCTCTGCAGCAGGTTACCGGTGCCTTAGGCATTACCCTAACCCTAATGAAAACTGCTGTGTCAACTCATGGGATTAAAGCAAATGATGAAGACACTGCACCCTGCTTTCCACAGAATGATGAATGCATACTGGATAACCTGGATCTGTTTATTATTGGTCATTGTTATTCTGCAAGGGCATACATTTTACTTTTCTGTGAGGTATATAATATAAGGCAATACTATTGTGGTATCCAGGACAAATGTGGTGTAAAAGATTCAGAATCAACAATGAACGTGACAATTGTAAACATTGTGAATGTTAGATGTGTGTCTCATTCATTCATTGGGCTGCTGTCAGTTGCTCAGGGCCCTCAACACCAATTAACGTGAGGTGATGTCACAGCTACAGAGAGGGGAGAGATATATTTTTGAAGCTGTATTACTGCAAGCCTGTGCTGACGGCTGCAGTAGGTATGGACAGAATTTGTGTAGAGCTGGTCACCTCTGCAGCACAGGTCTACATGGAAAACCCATATAAATGTAAATATAGAGCTCTCAAAAAGAAAACCAATAGATCTAAATACAAACTGTATCTTAGTAAATAATGATTCGGACCAGAAAATATTAAATTTACTTAACATAGTCAATGAATGTTTGTTTAGCTGTTTGTTTTATGTTTATTTTCGAGCACGATATGAAATCTCATATTTTTTATACAGACAAGTACAATGCAGCTTAAATTTTGCATTTTAATGCATCCTCTCCATGCAATCATGGGAGAAAATACTCCTGGGTGCGCAGAAGTCTTCAATCCCTATTTACACAGATACATAGACAGGGAGAATCTCCTCTCCCTTGAGGTCTACATTTTGATGCATAAAAAATATACACTAGTACCGCATAGTCAAATATTGAGCATTATTGTCATATGATCACTTATATGGCCCAAATAATATTTGTCCAGCATAGATAAAAACTTTCTGTCTACAAATATATGTGTATAACCTACCCCTGTAGTGGATTTCTATGGGAAGAACTGTAACATTATAGCCTTATAACCTTGGAGTTCCATGCCCTGTATAAAAGGTACTCGGCCTGCGGCCTCGTATTTATATATGGTCACGGAACTCCTTGGTGACTTCTAATATCCTTATAATTTACAGTTGGGGGTGCATTATCCACTATATAAACAGTGATGTAACTGGGAGTCACTTGGCCCCCCAGAAAGATTATGATATGGCCCCCTTCCCTGCTATAGCTACTTCAGCTTTCTGGGGGAGGGTTGTATCTGTCATAGGGAATGTAAAAAGGTGGGACCCCCTTGCATCCTGGGTCCTCCTGCGATCGCAAGGTCCGTTATGCACCTGTGTTTAAATAGAGACCAGATCAGCACTAGTTACAGTAGTAGGCAAGGAAGTAAAATGACAATACACCAAATTATCTTTACCTCTTTATTGAACCTGTGGGTTGCACCTCGATTTTATTCAAACCTTTTATTCTACCATCTGTGCAGATGCACAAATTAGCTTTTGGCAGTTGTTGGAATGTTGTAAGAATGAATGGTTAACATGCAGTTTAACATTCCCTATTCCATTTTGTATCTGGCCTTTGTGTGTGACTGTGTCAGAAAATACAAATTAAAGCAGGTAACAAAGGAAAATTTTAAGACCTCCCTGATTCCAAAAATAACCATTATCCATGAATAGACAGATCTTACGGAAGAAATGCAAAGTCAGTGTTACTAATAATATTTCTTAGTACAGATGCTTGAATAAAAATAAAGCTTTAGCACTGTATACTAATCAGGTTCTGCTTGATGCAGAGTGCACACACATGCACACTTTTGTAAAAGCAAACGTGTGAGAAGCTAAACGCTTCTCTTGGTACAAAAATAGCATCCTGATTCCTCCTTGATTAACTTACCTGTGTTGCGTGTCATTGTAGTAACTACGATGTTCTATGATGAAATTTATACTCCGTTACCCTTAGCAAATAATGTCAGAATTTTGCTTACCTTAAAAAAAAAAAAAAAGCCACTTTCCCACAGTTTAAAGGATAAGTAAATTACCTTTTCAGTCACAAAAGCTCTATGCTTGCTATAAGGGTAATCTATTTTTTTATAGTGAGAAATGAATTACTTGCCTTAAAGAGCAAGTCCACCCTTAAAACTAAAAAGTGCTCAGGTGTCTCCAACCCCAAGCGCTTCAGCAGTTTAGTGCTTGCAGTACAAATCAGATTTTGAATGTGAAACAATGTGAAATGTTATTCCAGACTTGAAATGAGCCTAAAGCTAAAGCTTATTTGAGCTACACTGTCTATATGACAAGTTCTATTTATTGGAGCTATTCAGCCACGCTGTCAGATTAACGTGGCTGCTGATTCTTCTACATCCTCGTGGACAGTGCAGAGAGCTCCAAAATCTGGCTTTATATTTTTAATGGAGATCCCAAGTGTTATTATGCTGCCTACATATATAGGCTTGCTAGAAAAGCCAAAAAAACAAAACAAAGAAAACCTGCAACATATACAAGTCGAGATATTTGTACACTATTTGAGCCTCTATCAAAAGCACCTTACAAACTATAATTTTGCCATATATGTTAAACACATAAGCAGAAGGTGATTTCAACATGAATGTTCTAATTATTGGGCAACATAAAGATACTTCTTCCTCTAATCGGTTTCATAGGTAGTGTTTATACTATTGCATTATCAAAGCTCAGTGTGTGAAAAGGCTTATAATACCTCTAAATGTTTAAATTGGCAGTCCCTGCTATGTTTGGGTTTAGTCAGCTGGGTAGGTCCTATTCCAGTTGGTTCACTTCTTGTGCAATGTCTATTCAATTTTGACTATTGAAATATGATTGTTTGGTAGTAATTTGGTAATTATTTATGCTGTGCTGGATTCTCCTATAATCGGCACCAAATGTAATTCATTACTGTAATAAACCACCCTTCACTTTAGAGGACCTAAAACATTCAACTATTAATACATGAAATATAAGCATGGCGCTTTGGCTCTGTCCCCTGCCTCAGTTCAGTGGTGGGCCTATGGGAAGAATGCTCCCTCCTTCCCAAGTTTGTCTACACTGAGGGTTAGGTCCCACTATGTATGTTGCATTGTCCGTTTTGCTAATTGCAATGTAATTTAAAATATAATGGAAATCATGAGATTCGGTTTCCACTGTATTATTTGCTTCCCGAATGTCCTTTTTTTATCCACGTGCGTGCACGACTTTTGGTCAGTGTGTGTCAGAATCGCACTTTATTAATAGTCTATGGGAATGCATAAAAAGCAGACAAACTTGTGTTTTTGCAGGTTTTTTTGCATTTTCTCCAGTATTCCCTGTAATTTTCTAAAAAATGCACACAAACGCAAACAGACTGCAAACCGAACGCAAAATATTTAATGTGAATATATCACTGTAACATCACGAGCACCAGCAAGCCCCTGGCTGGAGCATGCCCATTGCATCATAAGCCCCCCCTCAATGTTTTTAAGTAATTTTTAAAGCTAGCCACAAGCTTGTTTTCTCTCTAAGGAAAGCACAAATTTTGATTACAATAACAAGCCTGTAACTAGCTTCAGTAAAGATTTGATTTCTAGGGGTGGAGCTTGTGACACAGCATATAACACGTGCTTGTCACAGAGACCGTGCTATAGAAAGAGAATACAGGCCTATAACTTTGGATTGACAATGGCTAGAGACATCATCCTAAGCTTGTTTGAAAGGTATGAAAGTGCATTTTTTGTTCTTGTCTGGAGACCACAATTCCCCGTTGAACGTTTACTAAATTACATATAACGTTTTTGTAGCAACATTTAAAATAAAAATTAGGGCAGGGTGGTAACATTGGTAATTCATATTTTTCAAAATTGTTTCTGGGAGGAACACTGCTTCTGCCAGGCTTCCTCCTAGCTTTAGCACTATCTTATGTACAGAAAGGCCCAGGACATAACTGACAGATGAAAACTTATGCTCCTCTGCAAAATGCTTTTGGGAGGCAGGAAAAACAGTTGCACCGCTATGGGGAGTGGTTCCAGGAGCATTTCTTTCTCTGGCGCTGCCATTGGCTTTTATTGTGCTGGGCTGCCGTGCTACCCTTTATGCAAAAGTAATAATAGGACATTAAACTGTTTTGTACTTTTATTTAAGTAAAAGTTTAAAAGGAGGACTTGTATTTCTAATTGAGCGATGTTTTACCTTGTCATTTTTTTTTTAAACTTCTACTTTATGTATCTGCAGTTGATGTTGTGATTGTGTTAGGGAATAGGAAATCATGTCTTTTTTATGGGTAAAAAGCTGTTTGCACTTCATCTATAGGGAAACTTGCATTGAAAGAACAGAAGGCAGCCATAAATTGTTCTTCATGGAATTGCATTTAGAGAATCCCCCTATTTTATTAACTATCTAAAAGAACTACCATTGGGTGTCCCATATTTTCTTCTGCCTCCAGAAATGTTAATGCAATGTGATAGTTTGTTCCAGCCCTGGCAGAGGGAACGGATCATCAGCGCAGCTCATGCTGGAGAAAACAAAGACAATGGATGAGCTTGTTGTAATTGCCTATAAACCTGCAGCATCTGCCACATTGATCGGTGACCTGTTGCATCTTGGCCTCATTATGGGACCTTCATCTGCCTTTTTATCTGATTCTCACAATTATCACTTTCAAAGCAAAATGTTAATATCTGCAGCCATGGTCTCTTTTGTGTTTTTTTTTTTAACTTGACTGCCATGGATAAATGATCTGATGCCGTTCAACTAAAATAGATTTCTGTGATATTCTGTTCATTTGACTAGAGTGCATCAGCTACACTGTACCAAGTTTCTGTATTTGTACAGTCTAACACCATTGTGGCATAGTGCACACTATAGTCAACCTTATTTACCCAGAGACACTGGGCTAAAAGGATTTGTAATGGCTGCATAGGTTTTTAGAAGTAAACCACACATCTGCCACACCCTATTTAATATCAAAATATTATAAATATATAATATTATGCTGTCAAACTTACATAAACTCTTGGTAAATGAAAGTTGCTGTGACCCAGGAACCAGGTGTTGTCATATAAAGGCAAGTGATATATACATATGATCCCAAATCGTTTTCACTTGCTTCTTACTCCACCATTTAAATTGAGAACATATATGGATCATGTGAACCTGTCAGCCTTATAGATCAAAAAACAATCAAATGAAAAAAAGAAATATGCACCTGGTGTGGGGTAGTAGAGAGCCTGTCCTTCTGTCTGATACAGCACCTGCCTGGTTGTAGGAAGAGCAAGTATATTTTGTAATGGAACATTGAATGAATAATGACATATGGTGCTGCATTACCATAACACTGCTTGCTTGTGTGTTATCAATTTATGCAATTGTATCCATGTAAAGCCTAATCAGAGGATCCTTTCAGAGGCACTGGGTCATTAAGACTTTTTTTAAGCATCAAAGTCATCACTGAATGAACAAAGACACACTGAACAGGTTCCCTGTTGGAAGGTACTGTAGATGAGTAATGTGTAGAATGATTTGCAGTCTTAGTGAGCTGGGACACTCCTGCATGTAAGAGTTACCTATGTGCACTATGGGGAAGGTTTTTAATATCAGGCTGTATTGTCTAAGCCATTAAAAATTCACGCTACCTGATGTATTGTTTGGTAAGCCTGGACTTTGCACTGGTTTTGCAGGGCCTTTGTTGTTTCCTGCTGCAATAAATTTAAAGTTAGATTTTGCGCTAATGTTTTGTGAAAAACTTAACATTAAATTTGGATGTGAAACCCCTCAAGGGAAAACCCCCTACTGGTGACTTTCAATGAGAAGGCACGCTTCTTGGCAAGCGCATGTTCCCATTAGACAGGCCCTAACTTGGGGGGGTTCAGGTGTATAATTGCCCTTTAAATGCACACAATTAACTTACTGTATCTGTAATTTACCTCCGCAATTGATCGTTCGCCTGGTCCGGGCGACTGACACCGTTGCCCGGGAAGCCTTGCGTGTACCCAGCCTAAGTTCTAAAACTTTCCACATTCTAAGAAGTCTGTCTGGTTTGGGAAGACCATGAAATAATGAGGGGCTGATTGGGCAAATTTCAATGTTCACATTGCACTTACTGCATGTCTCCTCTCCGTAATTTGCAATTTATGGTCTGAGTAGGATGGAATGACACAGACTTTTTATGATTTTCTTTTATAACTATTTTTTATTTACTTTTGCTTGCAGGAGGTCACAATGTGACACTTCTTAAATTAGGTAGGAGTGACTCATATAAAACATTATTCACTGGATAAAATTGCCATTTAGAAGAGGTGATAGCTGAAGACTGTAACGTGTCTTAAGGAAAAGATCAAGGTTGCTCAGTGCACTTAGGGGACGGAAACAAGTCACAGACAAAAGCTTCTTTTTTATTCTTTTCTACTGTATAAGTGAAAACCAACTTTGTGACAACTGAGACTCTTTTTTGGTGACTACATATCCAGGGAATCTTTAGATTTCCCATAGCCATTTTCAAACTGCATTTTACTTTTCAATGCAGGGGCAGATTTACCATTAGACAGATGCCTAGTAGACATGGCCGAATTCCCTGAAATCCATTCCACTTACAGATTTGCGGATTTTTTTTCAAATATTGAAAAATCTGCAAGTGGACCCACTGAAGTCAATGGCAGTTAAAAAATCCAAAAGTTCTGCCTAAAACTAAGGCAATAATAGCAATGGTAACTCACTGTATATAGCTCAGGGACTTGGGAAGGGGAACGCATATCAATGCCCTAAATCTTCGAAAAATGCCATCCGGTATGTGCTTCCTGTTTTGGCATTCCACGTAGTATTTTTGAGATTCCTAAAAATTTCATAAATTTATAATTTTTCAATTCTAGATTTGTTTGATAATTATGGAAAACAGTTCCGCGGTTCTGAGAATTCTGGTGGATCCGCAAAGTCCACTTCGGAACCGGGTTTGGGTCCATCTATAGGGCCTAGAGTCGCCTGTGGTTGCAGATGCGGCTGTCAATCTGTCCACCTTTTTCATACCCCGTTATTTGCATTTTTGTGGGTTAAGAAGGTTTTGCTAAAAAATTGTCTCTGTTTTCCCCCTGAAACTAAAAACTGGTGGGATTTGGGTGTGTGACCTGTGTTGAGGGGTGGGGTGAAGGGCGACAGTTTTTTTTTACACCTTTTGGTTCTTGAGATGTATAAAAGTAAATGAGAGGATGGATAACACTATACTGTTCACACTCTTGTAACAAGAAAATATTAGCAGCTTTTGATAAGTTAACATGATGCCAACAATTGTGTTTTATTTAATGCGTTTCTCGGAACATAGAGAATGGAAAACCTATTGCATTTCACTGCATAGCACTCTCCTTGGCTAAATGGTAAGTTTGGTTGTATTAAAGGTGAACTATAGTGCATAAAAAGTTTAAAAAAAATAAAAAAATATAAAATAAAAAAAAAAAAAAAAAAAAATTTTTTTTTTCATTATTTCTTTAAGATTTTTTCTCAAAAATATTTCTTAAAAATGCTATGTTATATTGCAGTAACTAGGAAATAATAAACCTACATATTCTAGTTTATACTGTATTCATTCTTGCTATACCGGTAAAACTGTGTTACTAGTGTCACTGCCAGGGGTGTCTCTCTAATGAGGCAATATGCTCAGGGCAGCGGCCCTGCTAAATATCAGGGAGGCGGCAGGCAGTGCTCACTACTTTTTTTTTTTTTTTTTTTTTTAGAAAAGTGTCAGGCAGAGCAGAAGGACAAGAAACATAGCGTCTAGTAGTACATAGGGGCGGCATGTGGCAAAAACACTAGAGACACCCCTGGTCACTGCCTGGATATGTTTAACGTGTGTGTATTTCATATTCTAAAATGGCATTTAATGGAACATCCTACTTTAGATGATGTTAGTCTGTGGGGGTCCTAGCGCTTTTCTTCCTTCTGTTCACAGGCGTAAGACAATCCATCCATGCTAATTTGGTACCAGATGTATTGGAAGTCCTGTAAGCACCACACATTTAGTTAGACCATATGACTGCATTAAATAGTTGACAAATAAGATTTTGCCTGTCAAACATAAAACATTTGTAATGATTTTTATCTCATTTCCTTTGCCAGATATTACAATTTACTTTAACTACAATTGGCAGATGGCTTTGTAACTGAAAAAGTAAATACAATATATTTTGCTATAACTATAATGTTGTTCTAACATGACTGTTTATTGGGCAGAGGTGGTGCAGCTCCTTGAAATGATTTTTTTGCTGGGTGGGTCTTATGTCACCATCCACCAGAAAAGAAGGTAGTCACTTCAACCAGGACACCAACAACATTGCCGTTAGTGTGTGCGCATTTGATGTCATCACACTGTGACATGAATGAGAGTGGTGTGATGATGTCGCATGCCTGTTCCCCAAAGGGATTTACCCATTATCATTTGTGTGTATGGCCACCTTAATAACGTGTTGGTGTTTATAAACACCCAGGTTCCATGAGCTCATCAAAACTTTAAGGGTGAGATAAGAGATTAAAGAATCCTATTTGAGGATACAAGTTAAAATGAGTTGCTGTACATGGCATTTTGATGGTAATATCTGTGTCACATCATATTATCCACATCTGATGATCCTCTGGCTGTGGGATTTCATCACATGGAAAGAATGTCTTGCAATAAACCTCGTTTATGCTTTGCAGACAGAAAAAAAAGGATGGGGAAGTATTAGTATTCATATTAACCAATGGGCTAACTTCCCTTTCTCTTTACTTCCTTTTTGTCTTTGTCACTTATGTAATCAGCAGATAATATCTCCTCAAACATAGATTAGTATTTAGATCATCATTATAATTAACGCTGTATATTATCTTTTATAACTAAAGTATCTTCCATGACTAGTTAGCAACCTGCTCTTTTACAGCTTATTGTAATGAACAGTAAAAATCTGATACTTAAAAACCCTTCATTGTTTATTTTCCTTTTGTGTTTATCTAAGGACAGATTAGATGCTGTATATTCCCTAGCGGTGTGTTACTTATTTCTAGGGATACTGGCGTCTTTCCTGGTCTAGTTCCCAGCAGTCATCAATGGTTTGTCAGTTGTAGGTTGGACATTTTTAGGCCGGTCAGGGCTCATTGCCTGATCCACCGGGCAATTAACGAGCTCTAACCGAACGTCCATTTTGGCCAACAAAGTGCCAATTGCATATACCCTTGGATCCCACAGGTTTTGTGAAATATTGGACATGTGTATTCCTAGCTTTATAGCTAGCAATTTAGAATCTGAAGTAAGAGCAATTTATTTTTGTATTCTTTACATTGTCTTAATGTGACTAGATAGCTTAGGCTTTACATGCAAAGTGATTTTCTTTTTTTCTTCTAGCCCCTCCCATAACCTACCTTTCCTCCTTGAAATTGTCTTCCTCCTCCTGTCTATTTGCATTTTTAGCTCCGCCCCCAAGAAATGTGAAAATCCCTTTTCCAATCAAATCCTTGTTCCAGTTGCCACAAGGATGCGCACAAGCGCGTGACATCATTACACCACAACCAATCATGTCACAGTGTGATGTCACATGTGTGTACGCTCACGGTAATGTCGCCATAGCACACGCCAGGTGCGTGCACTGCTACCAGAAAAAAAATTTGCTTGCCAAATGGATTTTTTGCATCTCATGGGGGTGGAGCTAAAATGCGAATAGACTGGAGGAAGACACAAACTTTCAAGGAGGAAAGGTAGGTTATGGGAGGGGGCTAGAAGAAAAAAATAAAATCACTTTACATTAATGCCTTAGCTATCTAGTCACATTAAGTTGGATTTACAGTGTACATACCCGTGGCAGATGTTTTTGCCCAGTCGACCATTTGATTTGACCGGCCAAAACAACATTGTTTGCAGTGACATTTGCCACTTCCAATTGTGCGGTCTATAGAAGGTTACCCCATCTGTCATGATTTATTATTTTCCACCATGTCCGATCAGTTTTTGTCCTATTGGTTGGTTGTCCCTAGAAATCTGCTTGTGTGCACAACTCTAATTACCAAGGTACATAAGCCTCTCAAGTGAATCTTAATTCCTTGATGGTTACCCTGTATTTCTGCTTCAAAATCTGTGTTGAAATAAAGATATCATTAGATAAGATATTTAGCTTCAATATGTAGCTTCTGGTATTGTTGTTTTGTGTGTGCAAAAGTTTATTTTACTTTTGCCATGTATTGAGGTTGTGGAGTTGCTGTTTCCATTTTATTTGCCATTATGTTTTTTTACGTGCAGTTATGACACTGATATTATCCACAACCAATAGGATTGTCAAAGCATAGCTATGTAAAAACAAGGCCAAACGATCATGTTTCGTCTACTGTGGCTTTGTTAAATTGCCTTGCATTTTTTTCTCTCCATTCATTTGGAATACACAGTTGATACATTCCATGCAGGCTACTTCAACTCTGCTTTAGACGTGTACAAATTCATTATTAATCTGTTCCAGGTTGGCTCTGAAACACATCTGTTAGAATAGAATTACATCCTTCCCCCCCCCCCCCTGCTTTTTATAGTTAATCGAACAGTTAGAGGATAGAAAAGAAAGGAATTTTGTTTGCTCTGCAGAAAGAAGTGCACAAAATGTGAAAAAATACACATTTGTTAATGGGAATTATAAAGTACAATAAATACACTGCATCTGCCATTACACTGCACACTAAAGCCTTGAACACAGGTTGGATAATTTTCGTACAATGCACCCGACGAATTTTTAACAACATTATCGTTAATCCTCATAATTGAAACGACGTCTGTACACACAGCAACAATAGTCACCACGATAGTCGTACAATGTAGACGTTCGTACGTATCATTTGTATCATCACACAATTATGAAAGCAGAGCATGCGCCTTATATATATTTTTTTTGTAGAACGTTAACGATAATCTGAGGACCAAGTACAAATATACGATAATCGTCAGAACAAATCCGCCAGGCTGATCGTCTGAAAAAGCTGACAATAGTCGACGGTTGTTGGTCTTTGACGATCGTTGATGCTATATTTCCGTACGAATATCGTGCGATTGCTCGTTCCTTGGTTGCATCGTACGACAATTATCCAACATGTGTACGAAGCTTAAGTGGCGATCAACTCGTCACTAAATGTTATGTCTGTCAGAACACTAAAATTCACTAGGTGTCCTGGCTGTTTAGGATGGAAATTTCTTATTAATACTGACCATGCGCTTATAAAACGTGATTAATTCCACATTCCATTGCTGATTCTATCAAATTATAAAGTCAAATTTACCAGGGAGTAGTTTTACCTTCCAGCATTCCTTTCATGTTCCCCATCATGGATTCATTTTGAGATGTTTTCTGCACTGGACTTCCATTCACGCCTAGTGGTTCTTTTGACATTATGGAACTTCTGAAAGTTGACAGTGCATGTGTACCCCCAACATATTTCTAACACAAGGTCTCCCCTCCTATAGCAAATGCACAAGAAAGCATGCCCAAATACATGGAAATACGTAAAAGGAGTGTAAAAAGTGTGCAAAAGTGTACGATAGTGGGGCCCCAAGCCTAAAAACTAGGCTATATTCACACAAACAGTATGTGGTTCACAGTTCTCTGGGGGACTAGCGGCACCTAATAGGGGTGCATACAAAAGTCAATAAAGTGGATATCTGTACCTCAAATTCGCTACTGCATCCCCACCAGGAGAGTCAGTCCACGGAGGGTCCAGACACTCCAGAGAAATATTATCAGATACAAGAGAAGAGAAGGACTCAATCAACCGTAGGTTACAAAATATCTTTTATTCCAGAATTAAGATCATGGTGATCGGGACAAGCGTGCAAACCCTGACGTGTTTCGTAGCTGCAACATCACTTCATCAGAGGGAGTGTATTTCACAATGCACATACACACCTTATCGACACATAAGCTACACCAAGTAAACGGAGCAGGTAGCTTTAACCCCAAAGTAGAAACCTTGTTAGGAGTAACAATAAAGAAAAGGAAATGGGAGGGAGGGGGAACTGTGCACAGAAAGTATACACCGGATAAAAACAGTTAAAGTAATAGATAAAAAAGAGGAAGTATCATATACATGTCAAACAACAGTTACATATGGTGTAAATACTGATACATTGATACATAATGTATCATCATATTAAAGTGCATTCTAAAGTGCTGATCGATACAATAGTATCATCTCATTATCTCAAGTGCAAAAATATGGATACACCAGTATCATCTTACTTCATAAGGTACATTCTTGTAAGTCCCAGAGAAAGGGATAGCATACAACACAGAAATACTCAAAATAGCTTTACAAACATACAAAACTCAAGTCAAATTACAATCTTATTATAATCCTGAAGCTTTTTAAAAGCCTTCCTTAGAGGTGGAGTAAGATTATCATATTTACCCTTATTGTTACATTTCCCTCTCTCAGAAAGCAGTGTTCACTTTCTATGACAGACTGGAATTTATCCAACATTGCCTCTGCTTTATATAGGATAACTTCGTTCTGTTTTGTTTTTTTAGAGACGTGTGTCTACAGATATGAATTGGTTGATCCTCTTCTAATTTTATAAGGCTGGCCAGGTCATGAGCAGTACAAATATCCAGAAAATCATTAGTGGAAATAACATGATCTATCTCAAACCCATTACCATACATTGTATCAGATGAGACATTACCAATCTTATCATTATCATCTGACTCTAAAGGTGGTCATACACACTAACGAGAATAGGTAAATCCCACGGGGGAACGACTGTATTTACTCATTATCGTTAGTTTGTAGGGGCTGTTCCCAACCTCCCACAATGCCGACGAGCGACCATAGTCGGCATTAGGGTCGTTCGGAAAAGATGGAATATTTCCATTGGTCGGTATCGTCTCCCTTCACTTTAGTAAAGGAATACGATCCGATCATTCTGTATATGGCCGACTGATCCCCATACCGTGTCTGGAGATCGGTTGGCTCCATGTGTGTGGTTCCCACAAATACCAATGTGATCTGTCGGCACACATGCCATAGAAATCTTGAAGTGTTAGTCAAATTATTAGTTTAGAAGCAAGATTACATTTTTTTTTTTTTGTAATCTTCCTTCTAAAGCGATTTAGATCAACCACAGTCTCTAAGTAAGAGAAATGGTTAGAGGGTGTAAAATTCAGACCTAGGTTAAGTTCTTTTAACTCATCCAATGTCAACTGAAAACCAGACAAGTTGATTACATTACCTCCTTGTTCCTTCATTGTTTCTCTCACTCCCAGGACCTCCTGTTGTGAGGGGTGCGTGCAAGCAAGGGATATCTAATACTTAATACAGGTGCAGTAGATATAGAGGATAAAACCAGGCCAGATAATGAATTGTTCTACTGTGTGTTTATGGAAGGTGGTTGAAATGTCTGATAAAAGCTTGTTCTGCCTGGTGGGAGCTCTATGATTGTCAATTGGAGCCAAATGTGTCTGTGCTTTCTGTGGAGCAAACCTATAATATTCTCTTTAGGAAGGTTTTTACTGTACAGACATATTGTTCAAGGAAGGTGGAAAATGCAACAGTCTTCAGTCTGTTATAGGAAAGGCCATTCATACTACGGTTAGAAAAAGGCCATAATATACCTATTGAGTCACTATTTCTAAACGGCCATGCCTTCCTGCCTTCCTTTGGTAGATTGGGACAAAATGTTTACTATAATGTCTATCCTGACCGATTGGTCCAAACCAATTAAGCAAAATTGGTTGGTTTGAAAGGTTTGGCATATCAGAAAATCACAGCCGATTATGCGTCTCTCAATGGCCTTAAGCCAGTCAGATGCGAAAAATTTAAAGGGCATGTCCACCCCTATAATAAAAAATTGGCATGCAGGTAGAGGACCCTCAAAAAACTAAGGGGGTTATTCAATAAAAGTTATCGTTTAAAATGGTGCTAATTTTGCCCCAACCAATCAGATATTAGCTTTCAAATGTAAAATAAGGTCTGATTGGTTGGGGCAAAATTAGCACCATTTTAAACTATAAGAACTTTTATTGAATCTCCCTGTAAAACTGCAAAACTCACATTTCTCATAATTGCTTGCACACTGAGATACAGTATCTACCCTAGAGTTTGGGGCCATCTGACTGCACAAAATGTTACAGATGTCACTGTTCCCCAATAACCTCATTCATGTCTGATGACCTCATAATCCTAGAAGGTTCATTACTTTGAATATATATTTATGTATTTGTGTCAGACTAAAAGAAGCTGAGGTGAATAACAACAAAACATTGAATAATAAGTAATAAATTACATTTTGTAAACTTCATTTATCCCATTAGTCTTTGCTTCACTTTTATTAGATGTTTTCATAGTCCTTCTGCATTCGTTGTTGCATTTGTTTTTATTGGTACTGTCCCAAAGGTGTTTCTGCACAAGGCAATCTATATTTTATTCAGGTGCATCTTAAAAGGAGAACCACCCTGACTAAAAGGTCACAAACGTCATTTTAAAATGATGTATCACTAGTTTTTCTGTGAAATTCCCCCAAAAAACCTTATTAAACCTGATTAAAACCAAACTAATCATTTCCCCACCTAAACCTGGTCCTATCCCACCCTTTTCCATTTCTGTGGACAACACCCCCATTTACCCTATTCAGTCGGCACATTGCTTAGGGGTTATTATGGATTCTGCTCTCTCCTTTTCCAATCACATTAACTTGCTTGCTGAACCTGATGCTTTTTTTCTTCGTAACATTACGAAAATCTGTAGATTGCTTTCTCTTCCAACTACTGCTATGGTTATCCATGCTCTCATCCTATCATGCCTGGACTATTGTAACCTACTACTTACTGGTCTCCCTGCTTCCCATCTTTCTCTGCTTCTGTTTATACTTAACTCTTAACTCATTAACTCCTAACAATCTGGAAATTAAATCTCCCCTGTGCCTCATCTCCTCCTCTCCTCTACCTGGCTCCCCATTAAACAACGCTTTACCTACAAAATCCTTTTCTTAACATTTTAATCCCATCGCTCTGCTGCTCCCTCTTATATTTCTTCTCTAGTGTCCCCATATGTCCCTGCCTGTACCCTCTGCTCATCACAGAACCATCTCTTATATAGACCCCCCTACTCATACTGCCTCCTCTCGCCTTAAACCTTTTTCTGGCTCCCGTCCTCTGGAATTCTATTCCCCTCTTTCTTCGTCAAGAAGCCAAAATAAACAAGTTTAAATCTAACCTCTCATCCGATCTCTCTGAGCACAGCATAGGACTCTTGACACTGCACCCGTTATTACTATTGCGCTTCCACCCTTTCCTATGTATCTGTATGTTACCGTATATACTCAAATATAAGTCGACCCGAGTATAAGTTGAGGTACTTATTTTTACCTCAAAATGAGTAAAAACTGGTTGACTCGAGTATAAGCTGAGGGTAGAAATTATGACCACTACTGCCTTCTGATTCTGTATTTTTTCGAGGGTTTAGTTGCCCTTTAAATGGATAGCAGCATTCCCATACAGTAGTCCCATACAGTAATAGCTAAATCCAGTATGTCTGTTAATGTATGGTAATACTTTATGGGAATTCTGCTGTCCATTTAAAGGGCAACTAAAGCCTCAAAACAATACAGAATCAGAAGGCAATCTATTTAACAATAGGTACCATCCTCAGTATTGTTTTCAGGCATTAGTTGCCCTTTAAATTTAAAAATAATCCCCAATTCACTGGCACTCCAGGTGTTTGTAAACTACAACTCCCAGCATGCTTTAATTGCTGGGAGTTGTAGTTTACAAACATCTGTAGTGGAACTACACACACTAAACCTGTTTACAACCCCAAAACACACTACCCTGTCCCTGACCCAAATGACTCTCTTACTCTCTCCCCCACCCCCAGGAATAAAATCCACTTAGCTTCCACCCTGCCACTACCTCTTCTTTTCATGCAGCCTCACCTTTTTTCAGGTGCTGTGGGGCAAGCAGTGATACCGTAGTTGCAGGAGAGTCTGGGTCCCCGACATCACCCACTTGATGGAGGAATCCGGCTGCCACATCCACTGATGGTCGCATCCACCAACGTCACTACTCGGCGCCAGTCTCATTTCCCGGCACCGAGTAGTGACGTCAGTGGATGCGGCGGCGCTATAGAGAATTAGAACCAGGAAGCAGCCGGGGATCTGGAGTTCTGCAGTGGAGGATCGTGTGAAAGGTAAATATACTTGCCTTCGGCCCTGAGTTATTGATTGAAGAATGGGAGGTAAGGCATAGCGCCTTAACTTCCCAGGCTTCCATCAGTACATTAAAGGAATACTTCACTTTTGCACTGAACTATTCCTTTTAAAGCAGTTTATAATTGTTTGCCTTGAAATGATTTTTATTAATATTTGGTTTCCATTTTTTTTTTCTATTAAAGTGGGAGCCTACAACCCCCCCCTCCAATAAAAATACAAATACAGAAATTCTTATTATTATTACAAATAAAACCACGAAACATCAAGCCTCAGGGTGAGTTTCTACAAAGTAGAATTTTACTATAACTGGCCCTGTTGTAGAACTGCTAGGTGCAGCTCAGTTTTAATTGTCTTTGCCATTCGCAAACAAAGAGTATGATTGAGATGACATTCCAGTGGTATTCATTGCATGTCCTTGGAACATGACTTAAATCGCTTTTGAAAACTTGTGATGAACTGGAACAGCAAAAAAATAACCTCTACAGTCAGTTCATCAAAGCCATGATTGTCAGACAAAAATCTCTTTGCGTCTTTGTTTCCAGCTCATGTAATCTAAAAATATCAGATTAGCTCATCTAAGCACAATTCTTATTTTATGGTTGTTCTGTTATATATATATATATATATAATGTGGTAAATAAAAGGTGGTTAGCAGCTGAATACTGCGTGCTGTATTGGCTGACCGTTACATAGCAGAGGAAGCGACAAACCAGTAGAATATGCAACTTCCTCTTCACTTAAAAGAAATACGGAAGATTGTATTATTCAGTATATAGGAATTTACAATCTTTGGAAAACAGTGATGGCAAAAAGAGTAAAGAAGCTGTAAAACAAGAAACAGAAAATAAGCCATGCTGGAAAATGACAAGCTAATTGCTTTCTTTGTGACCTTTTATATGTTGGATAATGTACCCCCTGCTGTAAAATCTAGGATATCATAATATCCTAGTGATCTATTGTATGGGGGTACATTGTCCATTATAACCCACCCCCAACAGACTTGTGAAATGAAATGAAAAATAAACCCCCAATAAACCCCACTTTCAATCTCACTATTTGTTTGATTTCAGCTTCTCTCCATGCCTCTGCACATTCTCTGTCTTTTCCCCCATGTTTTACCCTTTTACACAGCTCACTGGCCACAGGTTGTGTGGGATCCTCCAGTTTCTTCCACAAGTATAATTGCTGTGCTACTTTGCAGTGGAATGTCTTTAGCTACATAGCTGAGTAATTATTATAAGAAAATATTTCACCACAACTCCCATACAACCTGGGTTCTCAGAAATAGACAATAGGTTGGACTTATAATCGTCAGGTATACATTCGTTTTTAACTGGGGAATAACCACAATGAGTGGCTCCTTCAATACCAGCTTGGAATACTGGTTAATAGTGTTGGGGTCTATGCTGATGTGTATTTCAGTAAGTACGGTTTAAAAATTTCAATTCCATATTTAAATATTTCCCATTTAATACAAATAACCAGTAATACAAATTGCCCTTTTGAATTTTTTTTGTGTTATTAATGGGAACATTTTCGAATATAACGGAAAATCCATTTTGTAATTAGTTTTTACATTTTGTATACTATTCAGAATATACGGAAAAAAAATCAGTTGGACACCTGTTCTTTAAATTAATGAGTTAAGAAATGCTTGTGAAGGTTCTCATTCATCTAGGTTTATCTGTTGTATTTAGTTAGATTAACTGGACTTGAAGTTTAGTTCTTGAAGACGTTTCGCTAGTCATCCGACTGGCTTTCTCAATTCAGAATAACATGTACAAGAATCTATTAGCAATTATGTACCCTGGAAAGGCTAAGGGGTGTTAAAATAGCATTGTACATTGCAGACAGTTGGTGTCAGACCCCCCCCCCCCTTTTTTTTTTTTTTTCCTGTCTTGCTTTTCCCCTTCACTGTTGGTATTGGTGTTCTTTTCTTTCCTTCTATTTCTTTTTACATAAGCTATCCACAAGTTTTAAGGTCTCCCCTGAGATGTTTAGTATCTTTAGCCTTTGCCTCTGTGCTAGTGGGGATGTTCTCAGCTCTGTGTTGCAGGGTTCTGATGACACCCAACTTGTGATCTAAAGGGTGGTCAGAGTCAAATATCAAATACTGGTCTGTGTGTGTTGGTTTTCTGTAAACCTCTACGGACATTAAGAAATGTCGGTTAAAGTGCAGTTAAAGAGCCTCTTATTACTATAATGCTGGAAAGTATAACATTGATAGAAATATTAACAAAATGCTAAATCATTTCATTAAGGAGAACTAATAAATCTATAACAAATTATGATAATTAAGTACCAACACTGCCCTATTCTTGTTAATGAAAGACTTTGCTGCTATGGAAATGCTGACAGAACAGTGCTAGTGTTGTCTTTACCCAGAACCATCCATTTTTAACACCTGGACATGGGCAACAAGAATTCTGGAGCTTGTGCTGATCAGACCCCTCATCCCCAATGTGATCACTGAAAGGAGTGTTAGGTAACACAAGATTGTAAGCCCCATCAACATTGAAAGAGCAGTAATTCTCTGCAAGTCTGAAGCAATGCCAAGAATTAGGCAGCCATCCAAAGTTTCATATTGAGGCTTTAGTTTTCTTAATACTGATGCTGGACGTTCACTGGATTATTTTATTGATTAGTGCGGTAGATTTACTTGCTGATGTTCCTGTCATATTTCGTGACCAGATCATGGTTTGCAATCAATATTATACAGTGCTAGATCAGGAGTGTGCTCCAGAAACACAGATAGCAGCTTACTGCAATATTGGATGTCAGCTGCAGGCAGAATGAGAAACACAGAGCATCAAAGCTTATCTGCAGGAGCTGAATCAACTATTCATGCAGTGACAGAGGAACAGACTTTGCTTTTATAATAAGGCTAAAAATTTTACACATTGTGGGGCCAAAGGGAGGGTCTGAATATGCAAAGAGAGTGGGTGACTGATCTGTTCTTCACTGTCTGGTTGTGCCTTATCTACTTGCACAAATTATACTTTAAGAGCTCAAAAGAAGGGAAAGGAGGGTCAGAGAAGGCTAAAGGTGGATTTATGGTTAGTGGCGATTAACGTTTATAGCTGTTTGATTAAAGGTGAACTGTGTTAAATCATTTTAACTAATCAAAGTTTTAGCAAGCAAACTTAGTTGCAAATAAAAGCTAAATTATAAGGTACTTATCGTTTGTCAGCATTGACTTTTTTTGTGTACCGTAAATTATATAGCTTGGTTCATGCAGCTGATGGCTGAAAAGTAAAAAAATAAATAAACCTTTAGGTTAAAGGACATGTGCACCCCTCCTTCAAAAATTTAGTATGTAACAGAGCACCACCCCAAAACCCAGGTTCTGTTTCACTCGCATTTACCAAACATGCTCCCAGACTGTGTAAAGAACCTTACAAACCCACAACCAATCACCATGGCTCCCAGCTACTTCCTGGTAACGGCCTTAAAAATGTATAAAATACGATATAACATTTGTATTTCAGGACCCACTAAAAGCTTCAAATGTAACATATGTCTTATATAAGACTAAGCAGTAAAAAGAAATAAAATCACCATTTAACAAAAATAATGTGCTTCTCTTCTAAAATAAAAGAAAATAGGGGCCCTGCAGAGTGATCGCCAATGAGAGTCAATAGTTGAACAGATTATTAGGGGAAGCACAGTAAGCAGGCTGTTACTGAAATGTACCTGTAGGAGTTAAACAAATAAGTCTTTTATGTGTGATTTAGGTTACCTTAAAGATTGGTAACATTTAGTTTGTTTTTGATTACAACATTTAGCTTTTGATTGGCCGATTATAATCTAGGACCAACTTTTTTTTTTATTGACAGGAGGCTGTGAGGACTGCTGAAGATGTCCGATAGTGTGGATATTGAAGAGAAACCTCCAGCTCCCCCTCTGAGAATGAATAGTAACAACCGCGATTCTTCAGCATTGAATCACTGTTCGAAACCACTTCCTATGGCCCCTGAGGAGAAGAACAAGAAAGCCAGGCTGCGCTCCATTTTCCCAGGAGGGGGGGATAAAAGTAAAGTATCAGTGTATGACATTATAAAAGGAGTTGATGTCTTCATTGCTTTCTATCTTGATGCTTTGAGTCATTTCATAAGACAGTTCACCAGGTCTGTTTATGGTTGGACAGCTCATAAAGTTCCAATTAGGACTGTTGACGTACTAAATATAAATAATCATAGTTCCAGGCTTATTTCATGACTCACAACTGGTTATTGCTCACATTACAATATATCACATGAGCCTCTCATACTGTAAATAACAAAGATCTAGCAGGGAAATATAGTTACTAGTGCAATTAAAACTAAAATGATTTGTAAATGATAGTACTTGCATTCTAAACTTGCAAACTGCATTGCATTAGGATCCATGTATAAATAAGTACTGCAAATATGTCCATGTCTTGGCCGATATGCATTCTTCATTTAACACATGTCTTCAAAAAAAGATCTTTAAGTGCACTGAAGTTATATAATACAGTATGTATAATGTTATTTCAATTAGCTCTAAATATAGAAGCGCAAAAAGCCATAGGTGCAGAATGTGTTTGGAATAGAGAAGGTAACACACCTTCAATTATCATGATGTGGAACAGACTCCTAGAAAGGAAATTCCTTTAGCATTGATCGCTCCAGACTGAGCAGTGAGACAGAGTCTCTTCAGTGTAGCTTGTTATCTAGTAAATCATACCCACATGTTTTTGCAATTTGGGGTATCTGCCATTAAGTGTAATGTTACAAGGCTGCTTTTCATTAAAGAATCTTGTATTTCAGTCTATAAGCACGTGCCAGGGGATTGCTCTCAGTCCTGAGGAAAGAGGCCTTAAATTCTTTATCCAACCAAACAGACCAGTGGGGGTGCACAGTAAGGAAGCTGATACTGGGGTGAACTTGGAAGAGTGAAGCATAAGTCGTATATGTGATTTAGATTACCTTAAAGTTTGGGAACATTTATTGTTCATCAAAATACTTATATGGGGAGATTTTTGCAAGTAATTGTTCTTTCCATTTGATAATTTAAAGGGGAACTGTGGTCCAAAAATGACTTTAGGTAAATTGATAGGAATTGCTCTGCTGAGAATTTTTGCAATTTATTTCCATTGTTTATTTTGCATAGTTTTGAAGATATTTACATTTTTGTGTGTGATATGACAGCAGCATCACCAGGTCCCCTGCACCTGCCCTGTGTCTCCTCCTCCCCTTGCCAGCCCCCCCATTCTTGCAAGCCCTGCCCACTCATGGGTGCTGTTACCCTGCCCACTCACGGGTATGTATGTATGTATTTTATTTCTTATATAGCGCTACATATTCCGCAGCGCTTTACAATTATTTACTCAATTCACATCAGGCCCTGCCCCGAAGAGCTTACAATCTAATCACTTTATGTACACATACAACCTATCAGAATGTCTTTATGATTGTGGGGGGAAACCGGAGTACCTGAGGAAACCCATGCATGCACAGGGAGAACATACAAACTCCTGGCAGATGTGTCCAGGGGTGGAATCGAACTTAGGACCTCAGCGCTGAAAGGCATCAGTGCTAACCACTGAGCCACCATGCTGCCCATGGCGGGTGACATGGCTCCACACCCCCCTACAAAAAAACTCTGTGAAAACAGCCTTTTCGGGCAGAGTGAGAGCAGAGTGTGAACAGTGAGAACTCTGCCTGAAAAGGCTGTTTTCACATAGTGGGAGAGTAGGGCTGTAGATTCCCTTACCTTCTCTGTGGGGATCTTCATACAGCAGTAAAGGGGGAGGGCTTCCTGTCTCACACACTGAAGTCTGAGGCTGTGCTCGCCAGCGGAGACGTGGAGGAGCAGCCTTAGGAATGTCAAATGTCATCTTCCTACCTATTAACATTCTGGTCTGAAATGTCTTTATATCTTGGGCTGTGAAGCACGTAGACAGGTGGTTAATGGCTCATTTGAAAGGGAACTTGAGAGGCAGCCAATCACGGACGCGGCTTCTGGCTATTCAGAACGCCGGAGGAGAGAGGCAAGGTAAGTAATGATCAGGGGAGTTTCTGCAAATATTACTATAGCGGCTGGGGGAGGGAGCACTACACTACAGAAAAGGGGTTTTATGCTAGGGGGAGATGGAGCAAAACAGGAGGGGGGGGGTGCTGCAGTGTGCATGGCAAAATTCTCCCGGAGGAGAGACAGGAGGCTCGGCCAGGCTCCTGGTGGTCAGTTTTCTGGACTTTGAAGGGACATTACAGGAGAACCATTTGGAGCAGGGATGTGAGGTAAGGATTATACACTACACAGTGGGGCCAGTAGTGGGTTAAATGACAGTTTTGGGGGTGGACATGCCCTTTAAACTTTTCAAAAATGAATTTTACAATTCAGTGGGAGATACGATCACTAGCTGCCATCTCCCAATGCCTGTGTTTGCTCCCCCTGCTGGCAATGTTTTCAACTGAGCTCCATAGAAAGAGGAGGGTGGGGGAGGGGTCTGTCAGCAGGGGAGACAGTGGGCTGCAGGATTATGTAACACAGGCAAATCTTAGCTTGTAAATTTAATTGGGATTAGTGATCTTTTCTTCCATTGAATTATAGAATCCATTCTTCAAATGTTGTTTTTCTAGAATGGAGGCTGGGCCCCTGACACACACAACCCTTTTTCGGTTCTGGTCTTTTAAACAGCTGATTGCGCGTATCTTTACTTCATATGTGCGGTCAGCTGATCGTGGATCATTTGGCATTTGGGAATGGGATCGCAGGCCGTCTTGCCTCCCGGGCCCGCCCTCAGTCACAGGTGCCACTGCATTCGGCATTAAAACACTATAGGGGCTATGTACCGAGAGTCGCTATCACTCTCTATTGCCCCCTTTAGGCAATGCACTGAGCTGATAGTGGCTCTCAGTGCATTGGAAATAGAGTTTTCCTTTTGCGAATCTTTAATGCTAGCTTAAAAACACGTTAACGGCTTAGTACATTGGTTGCGGTAATTGCCGTCATTTGTGTCTTAAAGTCACGTTAATTCTTGGTACAGTGACTTTAAGACACAAATAGCCAATAACAGCTCTCAGTACATAGCCCTGTATGTCTAGGGACTACAACTACCAGATTGGTTTATTGCAGGAATGTTGCTGCAAGGACTATTTCACACTAATTTGTCAGGTGTAGCTGGGAATAAATGTTTCATTGTGTACTGTGGAAATCCTTGCTGAACAAAAGGAGCTATTTTTCTGTTAGCTGTGTGTAGCACCTACTAATCTTTTCATTGTGGCATTGTGATCATTAGAGAAAAGAGGATATGTGAATTCATGGCACAAGGAAGATGACTTTAAATGTCACCTTAGGAATCTCTGTATATCTGTTTGTGCTAATATAGATGGTTTCAAATTCCATCCACTATAAACATTTTTACCCATACAGTAAGAGAAGTTTCTTTTTTTTTATTGCAGAATTGGATGCCTTTGGCAATTACAAATACTACTTACAGATTAACTGTTAAAAATGGGAAATTGACTCTGAGGACATAAGTTCCTAAAGTTGAATTTGATGCACCGATTTGCCTACTGTACGTGTGCACCATCTTCCCAGCCTTTAGGCCATAGGCTGCCATATACATAATACGTTAGTATTTCTCATGCCATTCATCTTGTCAAAAGTGATAACATGCAAATAGTGACTAAATAAATGCAATCCTGTATATAACTGAAAGGCTTTAATAATCTGCTGATCACGATGACACATGCCAGGCAGTGTTTGCTGTGGAGATATGAACAAAGTACACAAACTGCATGCAAATATTTCCCGTAATGAATGGCTTATGTAAAGGCTCATACACCCGTCCGATGTGTGCACTGAGCCATGACCCCTGACACATTTGCGTGACGAACAGACGTTTCGCCCGAGAATTTCGCGTGTGTTCGTCGGAGGTCGTTCGGTGATCTGCCAGGCGAATGTATCGGTGCCAAATTGGCCATGTGTACGAACCTTAAGGGTCTGCATGTAATAAAATGATTTGTAAGATAATTTGTTCCGTGGTGCTTATTGTTTTTGGCCCTCATTCCCCTGTCCTAAAAGCTAATGAGGCACTTGCATGCCTCACTTGTGTAAAAAGAAACGTCATATTTTTAAAGGGAACATTCTGGCTAAACATTTTTTCTGACTTTAAATTCATTAATTTTTTTCATTAGAGGAAACGGTTTAGTTATTTTAACTATTTAGCCAACCACCCACCTCCACTAGCATGAAGAAATGCAGAGTAACTTAGAGAGTCCCTATTTCTCATTGGTAACAATAAACTAAACATGGGGGTGGGTGCAATATCTTTCGTTAGTGGTAAAATGAGTGTAAGACCCACGCTACATGTACATGTAATATCAGGTGGGTTTACATTCATTTTACAGGGCCTGCTCCACTAAAGTGTTTTTGGAAGTAGCACAACAAACCGAAATGCAATTTTGCACTAATTTGTATTATTCCATCAGGGCGTAAAACCTCGCAAGTTTGCTCCCATGATGCAGTAACTGGCTGAAACTTATTAATGCATCACAGGAGTGCAGGCCCTTTACATCATCCATTAACATCATTAAATCATCCTGATGGTCATCATTAGGTGGGGAGTTATTCAAACTAAAGTTTTATTCCCTGTATCTCTTAACCAGGAAGAACATACATTTGTTCTTTATTAATTAATCCAAAGGGGCAGAGACCAAATAATGTCTGTTTATTTACATCATTCTTTAACTTTACATTTAATGCAAATTATATATTATAGTTTGTAATTTTGTCACATGCAGGAAGGTATTTCACCTCCTTTTTTTATCCAATGTGTAAAGTTTACACAGTAAGGCCCTTTCTTTGATTTTGTGAATGAATTAACTCCATCTAATTAAAGGGCAAGTTCAGTGCAAATACATGTACTTTTAAGAAAAAAGAGCAGTATTTTTTCATCCCAATGACCTTAATCTGTCCATTCAGCATTTTGTCTGTATATAAATAAATGCAACCGAAATACTGACTTCCTGTTTGCAGGACCCCTAATAGAGACCGTTATGGTCTTGCCCTTGACCCAGCGCCTGGGTTGATTCAGTTGCTCAGTAAAGATCTGAGCATGTTTGACCCATCCAACAGCCAATCAATAGAAATAACTGTTAGGAACATTCCAAGGAAGAGGTGCATTCTGGGAAGAAGAAGGACCGTTAGAACCTGAAATGTGAGCTCACTAATGTCAACAGCAGGGAACAGCAAAGGGCATGAAATCAACTGATTTTTCAAAATGGAAGAGAATATGTAGAAGTCATTACACAAATTAACAGTTTAAACAAATATTGATAATTTCCACTGAACTGTCCCTTTAAGTTTTTTTCCAAATTATTATCCAGAATTATGTGATTTTACATGCTCTTCCTCTTTCTGTTTTTTCATTCATCTTCAGATCAGCTGCAATATTTGTTTGTTTGCAATATCATTTAACATAAAGACACATTCCTAAAATGCAAATCTTTGTTCAGGTCAGAGATCAGAATTTATAATTTACAACATGTCTTTTATCTACTCAACATTTCTTTTTAGCTCATAAACTTTCCGGTCACCAATAAACCGGATCACTTTTCCTGATGAATTTTGGCTAATAGTCTGGTTTGTTTGAAATTTTGGCCTTACAGACTAAAATATTTCCAAAATATTAACCTGTGTGTACCAGCTGTAAACGGTGTCCTCTGCTACAGATATGGACCCCCACAGGAAGCTCTTGTTGGCTGTTGTTATACTAGTGGATCTGTGTGAATTCTGGGCATAAATTGGGTAGACTTTTTTTGTTTTCTATATCACTTTACATTACCAATGTGAACTAGACTCTGTAGGAAAGTGGTTGTTAATTCAGATGAATTATGCAGTAACTCAATTGATGACATTTATTTTTGCTACCCAGAAATTCATTCTAATTTTTTTACATTCAGCCAACAAAAAGAAAGAAAAGGAACGTCCAGAAATCTCTCTTCCTTCAGATTTTGAACACACGATCCATGTGGGCTTTGACGCTGTCACTGGAGAGTTCACTGTAAGTAGCCTGCTGTTTTTTATGCCTATTGATCATGTCAGCCATTTTTATCCTTCATTACCTACCCATAAGATTCTATATATGGTAATTAATTGTGCTCTTTAGTAAATAAGTTAAATCGTTGACAATACTTCGACACTGGAGGATATTCCAGTGTTTACAAACCATTTAGTAGCTTTAGTAATTTTTTTCTTATGTGTGAGAGAAAAGGTATCCAGAGTCTCAGATAGCAATGTCAAATGTTAAAATGTTGCTTTAATACTATTTATTAATATTTGATATTGAATCAACATTATTACAATGGGAGATCACTGTGTGGTTTTGAGCCCTTAACAGGAAATCTAGTGGAGTCATCAGTCTGTGATGACTTTGATGATGTTATCTTGTGTCTGATAAATCACTTGATCTCCTAAAATAGAGGCTGTGTTTCCTTTACAAAAATATAATGGTTATTTTAAATGGTAAATTATCAGGGGGTTTTATTTACTTTACCTAAGCCACCAGAATTGCTGTTTTGATGTTTGGTAAGTGGTATATACATCCCTCTCCCTTGGTCGATAGATAACAGGGAACTTGCGCATGTTTAGTCAGTTTTACGTCTTTGTGGGAACAATTTAGTGGGTTTTAACTTTTGTATGTAACTTCAAAGATGTTGTTTATACCAATTATATTTAAAGGATAAGTGCACTGTAAAATCAAGTATTTCATTTGGAAGCTGCAGTTTTAAAAATACCGCTGCCATATTTTTTTTTTTTACCTAACCCTCTCAAAGCCTAGCTTGTGCCTTGGAAGTTGCTGACATCTTGTTACTGGTTGCTGAATGTTAAGCTCCGCCCCTCTGAGATTTCCTCTGCTTTCTCCTGTGAGCTCAAACATTAATGCTTGTGAGTTCAGTGCACTCTCCTGCTGAGCCTCAAACAGTAATGCCTGTGAGTTCCATGCACGTGCGTGTGACGGAACTCACAAGCATTACTGTTTGAGGCTCAAGCAGGAAAAAGAGAGGAAATCTCAGAGGGGTGGAGCTTAACATTCAGCAAACCAGTAACAAAAAAATATGGCAAAGGTATTTTTAAAGTTGCAGCTTCCAAATGAACATACCGTAACTTGATTTTACAGTGCACTTATCCTTTAACTTTACTACGTTTAGTAAAGAAGAAATCAACGTCTTTGATCTTAGGTTCACATTTTTGTTTTAATTTCCTCTATTAAATTATATTCTGGCTCCTGTACAATACAGTGCAGCCACTAAATATCACACTGTATCAGCATTTTGCAGTGCTGTGATATGTCATTCCAATACTGTACTGTATTTTATCACAGTGCTAATGGCACAACTTTATATATAGGCCTCTGTGTAAACAAATGCATCTGTTGCATGGAATGGGATCCTTTTTGTAAATGAAGTTTAGAATGGAATGGATTACACAGGCCTATAATTACTGGGCTTGTTGGAATACCCATCATACTTTCAGTGGCTTCCATCATTAGAATGCTGCCACATTGTATTTTATCGGTGTTTTGCCTTGGCTGTAGTTCTAAAAATCCATTTTTAGCATTCTAAAAGCTGACAATACCAATATGAATTCAGTTTCTCAATTTTTTGCCAAACAGCACAGTAACATATGTACTAAAAAGGAAAGAATGTGTTAAATAGTAAAAAATGGGTGATGGGGTGATGGGGACATTAATTAATTAACATTTAGTCATTCTAAAATGTACATATCCTGAATAACATCCATGCTCATGACTATAGGAAATCATAACAGAGCAGGGAGCTAATATTGATCATTCCCAGTGAAGCAAACTTTACCATCTCTCTCTACCTAGGTAGGTAAATAATTAAGGGACAGCAATACTCCACAGATTTCAGCTGCATTTCCTCAGTATTTTCTTATTAGTCTTGTACACTGTGTAGTTTTGGGATGAGCACAGTGTGGGTTGTGCTTCTGAACCACAGCAAATGGGATGACACAGATTTCCCATCCTTGTGCATTTTGTCACAGGGTTCATTTTACCCAACAACGTTAAAAATGTCTTGGGCCTTAGGGAAGCTTTGAAGTTATTGGTTTGAATTTTTTTTTAACTTGCTCTGTTTGGATTATCATCTGATATAGTGTTGACTTGATTAGTCAGTGAGATGAATGAATTACTAAGCAGCCACAGGCCCTTTCTATTATAAACGTAGAAATGTCCATGTTAAACATGATCTAGTAACCCTATTCACATATGGTTAAATAGGTGTGTACAGGGTAGAGGCCACAATTTTAAGAAACTGTTAACAGTAAAGGCTGGAATACACACGTGGCAATTCTTCCTCCTGACCGACCGCTCGAGCCCAAGTGTGTGGTCCCACAGAGGGCCGCACGATCGGCCGTGGTTTTCCGATCGTGCGTTCGTCTGATTCGAGCGGTCGGCCCGCGGCCGCCACCAGGAACCATGCAATAATTCGGCCTGACCGACCGAACCACTGAAATGGCGGTCGATTGGGCTGAAGTATTGGATGGTGTGTACCTAGCTTACGGGATCACCTGTGAGGATAGAGAAATGCTTTCTGTGCTCTGTCCTTTCCAGGTTTTATAGAAATCCCAACACTTGATTATAGGGTTTACCAAGTACATATTTGATACAGTAGATATGTCACAATTATAATTTGAACAAGTACTGACCACATTGTTATTCTCCTTCTCTTTCATTACTGTACCTTTCTGGAAAGTTTGGAAATGCCCCAGGAATTTGTAATACTGTATGATCTATTTCTTTTCTATGTAAACAATTAACACCAGTTACCATACCAGTTACTCCATATACAATCCCTATAACAATTCCTATTTGTTGTCACGTCCCTGGCTGTGTTCTGTGTGATATTGTATGTGTAGAACTAAAATTCCGAACTCTGCATGAGCTCCCAAGCTGGATTCATGGCACCACTGACCACTGCATGTTAACCTGTCATCTGTGCTTGTACTAACAATGAATTTTAGTCCTAGAATCCAAGAAACAGCCCCGACTGCTATGTGGATGGGCTGTTCCTCCAGGGGAAGCATGTCTCTGCAGTTTTAGTTTTTGGAAAATAATCGGTTTAATAGGAACTTGTTTTTCCCATTAAAGCTGTTTTGTTTTTTTAAATAAATTCATATATAGTGTGCAAACATTCCGTGAGGCTGCCCCCATAGTGCAATATTATTTATTGATCAATATGAACTGAAAACATCGGTGAGATAAAGTCCTTAGAATATGACATTGTATATGACAATAGGTTGATAAAGTGAAAGAGTACAAAGTTCGTCACATTCAAACACTATTGTTTGGTCATTACCTGATTGTATGTGATTTCACAATATTAAGGGCTTCTTCTCAGCTGGATTCCTGAAGCTCTGAAGGGTTCTCTGTTATATAAAAATGATAAATATAGACAGAGATGATATTGTCTATTTGTATTCACAAGCCAATTATGGGACATCTTTCAATATTTTACAAAAGCTATCATAGAAAGCTAAGCCAGAAATCATTCCCTTGTAAACAACCATTGCAATGTGTAAAATTCTGTTTTCCAAAACCTGTCCTCCTGCAGCCTGCACTACCCCTACCCCCAGATACCTCGTACACCCTCCATTCACATGGGAGTTTTTCAGTTTTTTTCTTACATGATTCGGGTTTTTCTTTTCCTCCATCATTAGCTCCATTACCTTTACCACCTTCTCAGTTGTCCCACATTCTGTTTTAACTTTTCTTTTCTTTCTTTATTTACGTCCATTGCAGCCAGATCTCTGTGGTTCACAGATGGGCACAGGGAAACTCCCAGAGGTGCGTCACAGGCCCAAAAAGAAGCTTGCATCAAAGTGCTTCTTTGAGATGTCATAGCGCTGCAGCTGCAAGTTCATGTGTGTGCTGTAGATATGTTGCTTGGCTTATTCTTCTTTCATTTGATCCCAAAATCCAGGGGCCCCATGTCACTCATCTTAGACTGTTCTTTTAAGACATCCCACAAATGTTTATCATAGAAAACCACATTGACACAACAAGATTTTTGTTTTGTTCCTCTCTGCTTCTCCACTGCTAAGAAAAGTAAGGGGGCACTTGTATGTACACAGTACAAACAAAAACTAAAAGAAACTACATACAATCACTATGTTCTGTATGCCCCCAGAGCTACATACAGGTGAAGCAACCCTTCTTCATGCATCAGCACAATATTGGGTTAAAGGGAAGAACTTTTGTGTGGCCTTGATGTACAAATTATTTAAGAGTCACCAAGAGAAGGAAAACCATAATCACATAAAACCATTGTTAAGGCACATAGGGAGGGGTTTGGTAAATGGCCTTAGTAACGACAAATAGAACCAAGAACACAGGAACAAGCGCATATTGTTTGTGATTACAGATAATTTTGTTCCTGTCTTCTCATGTGAGCAAAGAAATTGCTACAGTTTCCTATAAAATTAGCTTCTTTGTGTTTTTCCTTTGTCATTTACTACATTCCATACATATATTCAAGATGCTGTATCTTTGCCTAGTCTAACCAGACAACATGGTGTTAGCTGTAACCGAGTTTATATTTAATCCAGTTTCCATAGTTCATAGAGGAAGATCAAGGCTACGTATCTGCTCTTCTGTTAATCAAGGTCCCTCTCCCTTTTGGTCTATACCAAATGCGAACATAACTCGGCACACTATGCTTATAGTCTAAGCATGGCAAACCTGCCATGTTAAAAATGCTAACAGTTCACTTTATTCCATGAAGAAAAACAAACAAGCAATTTATGAAATAAGGCGGCACAATCTTTCTAGGTATATATGGATATGTTTCCCAATATAGCGTGTCATTTTGCTTCTAAACTGGTAATTGGTAATATACCCCCATACCTAATAGGCTCTCCCTGTCACATTGTAAACTAAACAGGGAGATTCAATAACAGTTCTTATTGTTTAAAATGGTGCTAATTTTGCCCCAACCAATCAGATCTTATTTAACATTTCAAAGATAACATCTGATTGGTTGGGGCAAAATTAACACCATTTTAAACGATAAGAACTTTTATTGAATAACCCTGAAAATATCTTAAAAACAAGGGCATGCTATTTTTTTAAATACTTGTCTGACCCAAGAGGCCATTGTGTCTGTAGACCGTTCATTCAAGTGAACATAATCCATAAGTAGATCAACCCTATTAAACAAGTATTAATTGCAAATGCCAGAATTTATGTGTGTGTGTATATGCATATGCCTAGGTATAGGTATGTGAACTAACTGTCAATCTATTTGAAAAGAGTAAAGAGATCCATAAATTTTTGCCCTCTTTGCATTAAGACTGGAATTGGGTATCCCTGGTCATCATGAATACGAGGTTAATTTTCTATTCATAACTCATTGGAGATCACTGTGAATGACACCCTCATGCATTTGTTTGCTCTCATGATCACTGTCATAACTTTTTTTCCTGTTTCTTTCCATCTGGATCCTGATTTAATTATAAAATAACGAATGAATGCATTGTTAAATTCCTTGTACTAAAGCTAAGGATTTGATACGTTTATCTGAATTATGTACACATTATTAATGCGATCACATCGAATGGCAGTGGGTGATTTTTTTTTTTGTTTCTTTGTTTGATCTTTCCTACAGGGAATCCCAGAGCAATGGGCACGACTACTTCAAACCTCGAATATCACCAAACTGGAGCAAAAAAAGAATCCTCAGGCAGTGTTAGATGTCCTCAAATTCTATGATTCCAAAGAGACGGTCAACAACCAGAAATATATGAGCTTTACATCTGGAGGTATACATTTTTACCTTGGTAATGTTGTCATGTGTTCTTTTCTAAAGTGAATGTTAAAGGGTATGTCCACCCTAAAACATCATTTTTAATATGATGTTCCCCCATGTCTCCCAGCCCCAACCATGTAAATTATTTTTTCAGAAAGCCCCCAAACTCTTACTTACCTCCCCTCGTTCCTCCGCCGCACTGCTGGCCCTCTGCTTGCGAGAATGCAATCACGGACGCGGCTGCCGCTCATTCAGTGCAGCGGAGGAAAGAGGAGAGGTAAGTAAGAGTTTGGGGGGCTTTCTGAAAATAAAAAATATGCGGTTGGGGCTGGGAGACATGGGGGAACAACATATAAAGGGGGATTTATGCTAGGGGGAGGGATAGTAGAACGGGAGGGGGAGGGAGGGGGGAGAAGGGCTGCAGTACGCATGACAAATATCTACCGGAGGCAAGGTAGCAGGCAGAGCCCTGCTATCCTCCTGGTGGTAGTTTTGGGACTTTGGGGGGGGGTCTACAGGAGAACCCTATGGAGCTGGGATGTGAGGTAAGGATTAACTACACTACATGGTGGGGCCAGTAGTTGGGGGGGATTATAGTTTTGGGGGTGGACATGCCCTTTAAAGGGCATGTCCACACTTAAAACAAAAAATGATAGTTTTACCAGTTTATTACATGCATCTGTAACTAGATATTTAATAATACGTTATTTTATGTTATGGAAAAGGTATCTGCCTCCATATTGCAAAATTGAGATTTTTTTAGCTTGAACATGTGCAGAGAAGACGGCAGGATAGGCAGCAGACAATAATTAGCCCTAAATATCTGGTTAATAATACCTCTAATATATCAGTTGGAGTTGGGGAAGATGACAAACATGTAACCAGTTTTTTGATTTAAGGGGGTGCATACCCTTTAAAGACTTGACATTGCAACAAAATCCCTACTTCAGTATCAAGCACAAATCCAAGTTATCTTTATGCTTTGAATCTCTCTGCTGTTCAACTATTCCATAGTGCTTATACATCATGCTAACTGTGCACATACTGTACCTAGCTTTCTTTTCATGCATGCACCCTTTCTAAAGCTGGGTTTGCATAAAGGGATTATTGCAAGGCAAGGTAGTTCACTATAATGAAATAAGAGACGTGATGTTTCTACATTGAATATAGGCATTGTGGTATGTAGAGCACAACATTTCAATTTTTTTTTCTGCAAAGAAAATAAATTGCTGCCCTATTGGTAAAAAAAATGAAAGGGACCTCAAGCCATTCATTTCTGTTTGATTGGCGTGTAGAGTGTCTGTATCCTTTCTCTAGTTTTCCACCACAAATTATTGTTTGAACAGACTGGACCTTCTTTTACACACACCTGTGTATCTAATTGTATTTTAGAGTCTTGGTGATTCATTTTAGTTCCCTTTGCTTCAATGTTCTTTAAACATTAATAATTTAATCATATCACAATGAACTCTCACCTATATATTTGTGTGTCCATGCATGTATGTTTGAGACTTACAATGTGGTGGTGCATTAACTGCAGTCTTGTCTAGTTTGAGATTATTATTGTAGATTTACATCGCGCCAACATCTTCCGTAGCACATTACAGTTGCATTAATAGACATAAGGAAAACAGACATGTTACAGACAAGGGTAGTGCAAGTAATACAAAATGCAAATCATTCAAGTGCTGGTCCAGAAACATTTAGTGTGGTAAGTTACAGCATTACTGTGGTACAATAGATGGAGGGCCCCGCCCGAGAACTTACAGTGTAGAGGAGATGGGGATGAAATATAAGGTGAAGCAGATCAGTAGCTGTAACTAGGTTGTCAGTGGAGTATAACTAGCGGGTCTGCGATGGGTCAGTAAGAGGGGTAGAAGTGTCTGGGTCCAGATTGTTACCTTGCCTGAAGAGATGAGTTTTGAGGTTGCGTTTGAAGATACGAAGTGATGGCAAATGACGTATAAAGCAAGGAAGGGAGTTCCAGAGCAGAGGGGCAGCACGAGAAAAGTCCTGTATACGGGCGTGGGAAGAGGTGATTGGAGTAGATGAGAGGAGAAGATCATTAACAGATCAAAGGTTATGCCTTGGGTAGTATCTGTTTATCAGATCAGAGATGTAAGGCTGGGTTCACACCAGCCAATATTTTCGTCCGACCGACCGATTCACGGCACTTTCGGTTGATCGGCCGAAAATATCGGCTGGTGTGGGGCGGGCGGCCACGACCGTCATCGTTCGGTCGTTCGGATCGGATGAACGAATGGTCGGGCATGTCGTAAAATTCTGATCAATCGTGTGGTTCCCTATGGGAACGCACGGTCAATCATTCGCAAATTCGGCCACGGCTGAATTTGCTGCGACCGACGGACTTTTTTCCCGGCAGCCGGGCGCTCGCTTGGGACAAAAAGTCCCTCCGTGTGTACCCAGCATATGGGGGGCTGTATTGGAGAGAGCCTTGTGGGATAAGATTAGCAGCTTAAATTGGATGCTTTGTGTAATGGGAAGCTAGTGGAGAAGCGTGAAAAGAGTTGGATGAGCATGGTAGCAGAGTTAAGGATTGATTGAAGGGGTGCCAGTCTGTTGCTTGGTAGATACAAATATACAAAATAGAACTTACTCCCTTCCCCTTAAAAGTACAGTCTCTATCTCCAGATATGTTTACCTTTACTTTCCCATGCTGCTCTGGTCTAACTCTACCCCACAGACTGTCCGTAACAAGTCCAATGGAAAGACGTGCTCTGCACTTTAAAAATGGGTATAGTTACCCTTTGATCTTCCCCCAGTCACAGATTTGTGTATTCCAGGGTCAAGGAAAACTTCAGCTTAACTTTATATCAATAGACATACTCAAATTCTTTTGATTTCTACTGGTATTTATAGAGAAACAACTGACTGTAGATAATAGGGTCTCCACTTGATTTTCCAACAAGTAGCCCTCGGCAATGTATGATAAGCACTGGAATAAGGATTTATGCATTCCGTTCTGTAAACTCTTCAACCCCAAAAAACATCACAACATTTTCTGTAGTGACTATCATGGTGTATTTTCCAAAAGTATCCTATAAACTGGGGAAGGTTGAAAGGTATAAAAGTAATAGTAAATACTATATAAATCAACAAAACAGTACATTTACATAAAGTATGTAAAGGGAAATCACCGAATGAATGTAAAACAGGCAATTGGTTCCTGGTTTCTATTTTATTCTCCGAAATGCCCAATTGAAGTGCTCTGTATGAAGGAGCACATAAAACCTAGGGCACTCTGCACATTCCTCTAACCCCAGAATGATGAGCTAAGAATGGATTGTGGGCTACCGAGACTGCCTTATTCATGTACAATAATGTAACTCCCTTAGAACCTTCAGTGTTTCAAATCCATTGTGAGTTACTCTGGATAGGTGCTGAGCAGTTCCAGTGAACAGATACATTGTAAAGTTCTTGGAATCGAGGATAAGTGTTTCACTTTACTTTTAGGATAAATTAAGCCACCATAACGTTAGAAATGTTGTAGTGTATGGCGGCATCTCTAAGGCTGGGGGAAGCTGTGACTTATTCAACAATGTCTTATTTCTTCCTACAGATAAAAGTGCACATGGATACATCGCTGCCCATTCACTGGTAAGCTGCTCTATTTATAACCACATATATGTGTTATTGGTGCCAAGTAGCTGATTTTTGTGTGACTATAGTTAACATTCTAAAAACCTTTAAAGCGTCAGACAACTTTGCATTACAGCCATTTAGTTAGCCCACTGCTTATGTTGTATTACACTAATAAAGTGATGATCTTTAACGAGCTCCGACAGAATGGCCCTTACGGCTGACAAAGTGCCCATACACGCAGTGGCATAACTACTGTTCCCCGCTATGAAGAAAACATACATGTGATTAGCTGTTTGAAAGACTGAACCCGAACGTCCAGAACTGAAATGGAAAGTTCTGGTCCAATCTTTTAAACAGCAGATCACGTATGTTTCATTTATAAACGCCATCAGCTATTTAAAAACAGCTGATTGTAGCAGGGGGAAGGGCCTGGCCTCCAATCTCGTGTGTGTGTGTGTGTGGGGGGGGGCTGCAGTTATGCCCCTGCACACACAGCACAATTAGCAGACAAAATGGCCGTGCATACAAATAGAGTGTTGTGGGTCGCACGTGTGTATAAACCATTTGACAGCAAGTACACAATTACAGTTTATAGTTTACAATACAAACACTTTGCATCTTGTATATCTCATGATCAGAGATGGATTTACCTAATGGTAAATCCGGCCCTGCTCATGATGTACATTAAACAGTGAAGCAAACTCCATCTGGATATGACAACTCTCTGCACTAACCTACAGATGACTGGATGATTAAACTGTCCAACTGGATGAGCTTTGTAAACTTTATGCTAGATCCCATCCTTCAGTTAAACCCTCAAATCTTCTGGAAACAATTTAGAAGATAAATTTGTGTCCACTTTTCCCTTGATAGAGGTTTAATGAGCATTAAGGAAACAGAATTAAACCTTCGTGATGTCTGGAAGGTTTAGTGATGTGGCATTAGCCCAATAAGGAATGTTTCTCAATGGGACAGAAATAAAACAAATAAATGTAGAGCAGTAAAGTTACATTTTGCTCAACGTAAGAGATGGAAACTGTTTTAAAACCATGTTACAGTTGTTTCAATTGACACTTTTATGGGCCATAATAGGAGAGAAGGAAAACAAAAGGCAGTAAAACAGTAGGTGGCCCAATCTAAGAGGGAGGGATGTGTGATTTGTAGAAGTAGAGAGGTAACATTCACATTTGCTGCACATTGTGCTCAATCACATAACCAACTGTGTGACCTCTGTTATCTCTTCTGATCCAGAATGCAAAGACTGCATCTGAGCCTCCCCTGGCCCCTCCAGTTTCTGAGGAGGAGGATGAAGAAGAAGAGGAAGAGGAGGAAGATGACAATGAGCCCCCTCCTGTAATTGCACCTCGCCCTGAACATACAAAATCGGTGAGCGGGGTAGGATCTTGACCAATAATGGTGTTTAAGATACTTGCTGTTATGGTGTATCAGTTGTGGCTAATGTAGTACGTATGTATTCTATTTGATTAGTTTTAACATACTGCTTTAATGATTCACAAGGTGTAGGACCATAAGCGGAATACAAAATCATATCTCATAGCCTTAAATTATACAGTATCACAAAGAAATAGAATTGAATACAGTCTGACAGTTTGGCCATCTCAAACTTCAAAAAGCATCATAGATTGCACAAAGTGAGGTTTAGGGCACTTAAAGTTTGTGGTGAATTGGTGGGCTGGGAAGGTTTGGGGATTGACAAAAGCCTAATAGCCATGTGTTAGTAAATTTCCACGTTTATCTTTTAATTTATGTTAATCAAAGTTTGTTTCTGTAAGAAGGTAAATGCTGATATGGGTAATCATATCCCTCTAGTGCTACTGGATATTCAGTGACCAGGATCTATCTTATTTGTATATAATCTAGCCTGCGTATCTAGCTAATCTAGAACCAACCTATGAATAATATAATTTGTTGAAGACTTCACACTTCAGAAACAACCTGCATTTCCTTAGAAAACTGTTTTGTTCTATCAAAGGGGCTTCCTTTTCCATTTTCATTATTAGCCCATGACATACATGCCATATAAATGCAGTGGTTTATGCACATTTTGCCTTGTTTTGTCCAGATCTACACTCGATCTGTTATTGAACCAGTTGCTATACCTGCACCGGCTAAAGAAGCCTCCACTTCCCCAGTGACCCCCCAACCAGAAAACTCAAACTCAAGCACGAGCACTTTGTACAGGAATACTGACCGGCAGAGGAAAAAATCCAAGATGACGGATGAAGAGATCCTGGAGAAACTAAGTACTTTATTTTAAACACATATTCTAGAAATCACTGATTAAATCAGTTTCCTATTTCTAAAAGAGGTCAGGTTCTAGGTTTGAACCTTTTTCATATGCCAGGATGTGCTGTTTAACATCTCTGGGCTGATGGTGCTGATCCATTGCTGTCTATGTTAGGGTTTTCTATTTTAACAGATGATAAATAAGTGGTACTGCAGGTAGCAAAGGTATCTTTCAACCATAATTAGGTTTTGTACTAAACATCTCCCAAGAAAAGGCAGAGGCCTTGTGTCAGTCTATTAGAAAAACACTGTAACATATGTAATGAATTTGTATGTATTCTATACTCTAAGGAGTTCCCTGGATATTTTAAACAAGCCTTTTATTATATATTTATTGAATAGTAACTGTATATTCACAAATCTGTATCTTTTATCCTACAGGGAGTATTGTCAGTGTGGGGGATCCAAAAAAGAAATACACAAGGTTTGAAAAGATTGGCCAAGGGTGAGTGTGTCTGTGGCTTCATTCTGGTGTGTCCTTTAAATGTCATGTTATGGGCACTTTAGGAATGTATAGTACATATGGATGGCATTAGCTATTGTATTAGCACAGGTGCTCAAATGACAAAATTTCAAAGCACACAGATGACCTATAAAGCCTAACAAAAATAAATGTACTGTATAACTAGGATTAAAGTACTTTTAACTGCCAGTCAAGTATAATGCCATAAACTTGAAGTATTGCTAAGTGGCTTAGGTTTATTCAGTAACCACCAACTTTGATGGGTAGATTGCACAGCGGACAAGACAATTGGCTCACCCAACATTCACTCTCTCCAGTGAAGATAATACTGGCTTGTTATAGAAGTTCAGAAGTTTGTAACAAGGGTTTTGAATCTGATCCTGGGTGAGCGAGAGAATCAAGGCGGGAATTTGGCAGAACATAAATAGAAGTGTCATAGGATGATCAGTGTTTCAGCTGCGCCCAGGATCCGTGTAAAAGTGTTGCTATACTACAGATAGAATGTGATCAGTGTACAATAAAAGAAAAAAGGTTCTTTCAGTAATGTCTCCATGAAAGTGGCTATAAAACGTTGTCTTCCTATTGTTGGTTAAATAGAACGTAAAATATTCCTACATTTTCTCAGCTGGTATCCCTTTTTGTAAACAAGTCTTTAACAATATTGTGTCTATTCTAGTAAAGAATTAGCCATGCAGCTCCTGATATAGGGATCTAAATATGAAAACAATAAATAGGTGCAGTGTTTTTTACCCCAGTTATTTCTTCACAAACAGAGTTTTAGTTTAACAGTAGGATCCCAGATAGCCAATTTATATTACACATTGTGCATCTCCTTTTGGTTCTAGCTTTTCTATCAATCATGAACTATGTGTTATGACAGATTATCAATGCAAAAACAAGAAGCAGAAGAAATTTATTTTTTCCGGTGCATTATTTAATTTTAAAGCATTGTACCGGCTGTCAATTCCAAACATCATAGAAAGTAAAGACCTAGGTTATGGGGAACATCAAATAACCCATGTACTAAATCAATAACCAATAATAGCAAAAAGTATGGAACCAATACTATAAATATTGTACTTCTAAAAAGTAATACATATGGAAATGGCATGCTAAATATCACACCAGAAAGTGGTTTTCCATGAACTATTAAGATTATACAAAGATGGTGTAGTATGTACATACATGTAGGAAAAACAAATAACATGACATACATGTGTAACAGGATCACCCAATGTTTGGTGTGCAATCAGAATAGTTACATTCGCAATGTTCCTATTGCTTTTTCCTATTTCTATTGCTGTAAAACAGAAAGGCAGCATCAGACTGTCTCTATTAGAGGCTTCTTGGCAGTGCCGATGAGGTATATTTAGCTCTGGTCTGTAGATATTTACAGAGCTCATCCACATGCCCCCGAGAGCACCATTAATACACGACTGTTGGCATAACTCAGACTGTACTCCAAGGCACATCCATGGAACCCTGGACCTGACTAAAAAATTTCCTTTCAGCCAGATACAGTGGCCATTTAAAATTGTCTTAATTTCCCAGGTGTATTAATGCTTTAGTAAGCTAGAGATTAATAATTGATTTCCTTTACCATATGGGGTGTGTTTTAGGGTAGGACTGGGGATTTGCCGTGGGTCCTCATTTTGAACGTCATTTAACACTGTGTTAATTTTTGCAACCTTAACTGGGATTTTTACATGGTACATTCCCCAGTTCATTTTAAAGGGCATCCCTTATTCATCTTCAAATGCTGTACATTAGATGGATATATCTTATTTGTATAGGTCCATCCTTCCCCTTTCCACTTAATATTAGAAGTCAGGTGCTATGTGTAGCTTGGCATCTCTTAATGTATTTGAATACTATCCTAAGTGCAACGCTGCCCCATAGTGGTTATAATGAGATTTGCTGCTAATGTTTTATTTTGAGGACATAAGAGGTTTGTCTGAACATCAGTATGATAAGGTTAACGTATCAAGCGATACCACTTTTGGAATGATTTGAGTGAGGAATTGATGGTGGACTTCAAAGAGTTGCTATGATTGGGTATTTATTGTGTATAAACATTTTATAACACTACCTATGGGATATTTAGTTACTGAGACATTTGTTCCAGACCTATTGTAAAATTGTGCATTAAAAGCATTTAAGGAATAACCATTTTTATATATAGCGATGGCATGCAATTCCATGTGACATGTTTGCACAAATAAAACATGTGGTTATATAATCAAGCAATAAGAGGAACCGTGGTTCACTGTAACATATATGAAATGGGCCTTATTCAATAAGAGGTCCACAATTGTGCCGTGTTCTTAAACTGCAGCAACCAATCAGATTTTATCAAATGTTTTCTACCTGTAGTTGACCAGTAAAAAGGTATCATCTGATTGGTTGAGGAACAATAACAGCTCTGGCAATTTTTTGCCTGTACATATGCTTGATTTTGGGTATTTCATCTCCAAAAAAAAAAAAAAAAATAATCTACAGTATTTAAATATTTAAAATATTGGGTCATTTATGTAAATAAACTAAAGTGCTTTACTTATGCATAAGGCCTAGCTGAAAATATTAAAACTTGAAAACTATGCAGTTATATCTGAAAGAAACACATGACTGGGCAGGGAATTTAGGAGATTATTCCTTGTTAAGACATAGTAAATTAATGTTTGTATGCTAAACCTGATTTAAAGTGAACTATAAAAGATAACTTTCTGTAAAGGATAAGAATTATGGGTGGAACTCTGTATAGAAAGGCAGGTACCTATTTATTGTAGATGTCTGTTACAAACCACCAAATAATAGGGACAAAGGCTTTGGATTGTGTTTTACTTATGGGTGATGTAAATAACTTTGACATTGACTAGGACAGTGGAACTGTTAATACTAAGTTACTAAATTGGCTTCATGATCATTTTTTTGTAGCAGGTAATAGGAATCTTGCTAGAAAAGGTGTTCTGTGATCTAAAAGAAAATATTATAGAGATGAATTTATGAATGGACAGTTTGGGGAATAGAGACCATTATGTGTTGTGATTTATTTTATGTTATTAAATAAAATGTACAGTGGGTTTATAAGATGGATAACTTCACAAATGCAAATGTTCCTCTGTTAAACAAATCCCCTCAGATTTAAATAGATTGTTAAAACGAGCAGAAAGGTAGCAGATGAGATTCAGTGTTGATAAATGTATGGCCTAGTACACACAGTCAGATTCAGAGACCGTTTCAATATTCAGTGATATTTTGTATCTGCTCAATATGTATCAGTTTGTCCCATCATTGGAACTGGCAACTCTGACAAAATATTGGTCGGGAACCGTCTTTTTCTGTAATTATATCCGATACCCCAGAAAATCTAACAAGTTTATAGTTAGACTATAACTTATAATACTTTTACTATGAATTAGTCTGTGGTGGCAACAGTCAGAGCCGGCAAGATCTGAGTTGGTAAGATGGTGGTGTTGCCTTTCCCTGGATCTGCTCTTAATCACCATATGTAAAGATGGAGATAGGTCTTTCTATAACCTCTGCAAACTGGGTTTCGGGCCTAGGCACTCCTTTTTGGCAGTCTAGCCGCTTTCTTCAAAGGTGCTCCCTTCTCAGGTCCTCTACCATGGACCTACTGCTATAGCACAAGCAAAAAAGTTCATGAGAGGGGCACTCTTACGGGAATTCACATTTCTTTATTAGATCACATCAACACAACGTTTCAGGGACACACTGTCCCTTTCATCAGGTGTCACCTGAATTCACGTAAGAGTGCCCCTCTCATGAACTTTTTTGCTTGTGCTTTCTATAACCTCCACTACCCTGTTATTTTATGTATCATTATATATTGGATGTCCCACATTTACATTTTTTGTTTTTAATTTCAGAGCATCAGGTACAGTGTACACAGCAATAGACATTGCCACTGGACAGGAGGTAAGCCAGATATCTGTTTGTTACACGAATTATTGAGATTGTTCCAAATGTATTCAACATGTGGCATTTCCAGGGGAACTAATATGATATGTAAATTAACAGTTAATGCCCCAAATGGCACAGTCTAAAAAAATATATTTTTTACCGGTGATATATATAGTCCTCTACAAAAGTCTGTGACCTGATGAACCCTTGAAAAGCTGAAAACCATCAGCAGCCTTTCATCTGTCTTATTGCCATTGGAATATGACAGATTTTGTACCCTTCCTAGTCATTGGGATTTGAACACATAGATTATCACCCCAAAACTCTAAGAACTTGCTTGCGATGGCTGCCTGAGTATCACAAGAGACATAAGCGCAGCTGGCACAAGCTATTCACCAGCGTCTTTTTGGACGTATTTAACATCAGCTGAATTGTGCAAATTACTAACATGGGGTGAAATTCACCCTGAGAAACAGTCACTGGTGAATCTTTTATTGGAGACCTATCCAGAGCAGATGCGTCTTTGGGTAAGTGTCCCTGATTGTCTTCTACCATTCAAGCACAATAGTTCACCTTTAATTTGATATCATTATAGCCCCAATAATCCATATATTATTAAAGGCCTTGTCCTTAATAAACACTAATCCATATATTATTAAAGGCCCTGTCCATAATAAAAACTAATCCATATATTATTAAAGGCCCTGTCCATAAAAAAAACACAGATCAGATGCATTTTGGTATTGAACAGAATTTCCTGTTTTCCATTTATGTTTGATTTGCCTGTTTATAATGTAACTTACAGCATTGAATATTACAGGGGAACTTTGGCCCAAAAATGACTTTAGGTAAATTGACAGGAATTGCTCTCCTGAGAATTTTTGCAATGTATTGTAATTGTTTATTTTGTATACCGGTAGTTTTGAAAATATTTACATTTTTGTGTGTGGTCTGGCAGCAGCATCACCAGGTCCCCTGCACTTCCTGCTCTGAAACCATGTCAGTGGATGACAGTCAATCTGCCCTGTGTCTCCTGCTCCCTGTGCAAGCCCCCCTGGTGCCTCCCACTCATGGACCCCATGAACCCTCCATTTGCAGGCCCCCTTTGGCCCACTCGCGGGTGGTGTGGCCCCGTCCACTCGCAGGTGCCGTGGGACACTCAGAGCCCCCCCCCTACAGAAAACTGTGAAAACAGCCTTTTCAGGCAGAGTGAGAACAGAGTGTGAACAGAGTGAACTCTGCCTGAAAAGGCTGTTTTCACATAGTGAGAGAGTAGGGCTGTAGATTCCCTTACCTTTACTGTGAGGATCTTCACTTCACACAGCAGGGAGGGGGAGGGACTTCCTGTCTCCTGTCCTGTCACTGAAGTCTGAGGCTGTGCTCGCCGGTGGAGAGGTGGAGGAGCAGCCTTAAGAATGTCAAATGTCATCTTCCCACCCATTAACATTCTAGTCTGAAATGTATTTATATCTTGGGCTGTGGAGCACGTAGAGAGGTGGTTGATGGCTCATTTTAAAGGTAGGAAACTGGCCTTTCATCCACTTGTTTTAAGACCACAGTTACCCTTTAAGGACAGTGTCAATAGCAATACACAACAAAAAACAGTATAATTTTCCCCTTCTTTAAAATTATTTCCTTCAAAATATGGTACCAGTTTTTCACAGTTGCAAAACCACATGGGCTTACTCCTAACCACACCGGTGGTAACTCCCTTCCCATTGATATCCATGGGAACATGACATATTATTTTTCTTAAACATAACTTGCTGTGCCCAAGTAAGCACAATCTGGAATTAACTGTGATAGTACGGTTAAACCTTATAGTAAAGTTTAAATTGTGCGTTTGAAAAAATTTCAAAATGTAAAGGGAATATTATTTTGTATATTTATCTAAATATTCTGCATTTACACCCTTCCTTTTCTTTGCTGTTTTAGGTAGCGATAAAGCAAATGAATTTACAACAGCAGCCCAAAAAGGAATTAATTATTAATGAGATCTTGGTCATGAGGGAAAATAAAAATCCCAACATTGTTAATTATTTAGACAGGTAAGTCTGACTTGTCTATCAATTTCTTATCTATTAAATTACCTGCACAAATACTTATTATAATTATTTTGGAAAGTGTGCTAGCTAGATAATGCATAATGTGTGTATAACAACTTGGAGCAACAAAATCAAAATGGGGTAGGGATTATAACCTCTCTCAAATTCAGTACGCCAGATTTACACACAATCCTCTTATTAATTTGGCTTGAAGAGCCAAATTACCGTACTGTTTTCTATTTCTTCTTCTTCCGTTTTATTCTTCTGCTTTTTTGGACTGTATCTCCTCCCACAGTTTTTGAGCTAGAGACATGAAATTTAGTACAGACATGCGGGGCATATAGGAGAAGTGTGCTATTAACCAGATAAGGAATCCACTGAAGCATTAAGGCATTATTGGCGAATTTCTGGACATTTTTTCCCATAGACTATAATGGTAACAATCCTCAAATGTGGATATTTTGATTTATGGTCATAAACCCAAATGCTGATACCCCCAACCCCCCACACAGATACAACCACTTACTGACTTACCTTTCCATTCCCATGGAAGCCATACTTAAAGGGTAACTATAGTCAAAAAATTAATTTTGATCAATCATCAATAAAAGTTGGTTATATGGTAATACATGCAAAAACACATACCCCCAAACTCAAATGGGTACACACACCTACTGATCTACCCTTTGATTCCTGTGGCAGCCATACTTAAAGGGTAAATAAAGTCAAACTGATTTGATATATCTTCAAGAAAAGTTAGTTATATGGTCATACATGAAAAAACACATACCTCCATCCTCACACGGTACACACACCTACTGACCTACCCTACTATTTCTGTGGCAGCCATACTCAAAGGGTAAATAAAGTAAAAAAAAACATTTTTATATATCCTCTGTTAGTTTTATGGTTGTAAACAAAAAAATACCCCCTCAACCAGACCCAGGTACACACACCTACTGACCTACCCTTCCATTTCTGTGGAAGCCATACTTAAAGGGTAGCTATAGTCAAATTAAACAAATTTTGACTATTCATTAAAAAAGTTTGTTTTTTTTAACCCCCAACCCGACACAGGTACATACACCTACTGACCTAACCCTCCATTACTGTTGCAGCCATACCCTTAAAGGGCATGTCCACCTCCAAAACTATAATCCCCCCCACTATTGGCCCCACTGTGTAGTGAATAAAAATCCTTACCTTACATCCTAGATCCAAATGGTTCTCCTGTAATCCCCCCCCAAAGTAAAAAAAAACTGGCCACTAGGAGGATAGCAGAATCCATATAGGACTCTGCCTCCTGTCTCCCCTCCGGGAGAAGTTTGGCATGCGCACTGCAGCCCTTCTCCCCACTCCCTCTCCCTCCCGTTTTGGTCTTCCTCCCACTAGCTACAAACCCCATTGCTACTTGATAGGGCTCCTTCCCCCAGCCCCAACCTCATTATTAGATTTACCAGAGACTCCCACCAATCATCAAAAAAGTTAGTCTTTATCCCCCAACCTCACACGAGTACACACTGACTGAGCTACCCTTTCATTTATGTGCAGCCACATTTAAAGCCACATTTAAAGAGTAAGTAAAAAACAACAATTTCCTTATCATTGCCATTATTGAGTTTTAAAATCTGCAATAAAAACACACATTCCCTTCCAAAATGCGGCCTTTCAGGACAAATTCAAAGTTTATACTTAAACTTTCCTTTTCTAGTTATGTTTTCAGGTTTTTTTTTTTACCACGTGTTAAACGTTACACAGTACAGATTATATTTGTCTCCCTTTTTTTGATCTTATGAACAAGATATGGCCCTCATGTATACAGATAATTTAAACTGAGCATTCTTCTTCATGCAGCATGAGGGCACAAAAAACAATTGCCCTTTTATCACAAGCTATCCTATCTGAGAAAACAGACCAAGGTATTCTGTTAATTTGAACCCTAAACCTGGTCAGCAACCATCAGAAATAGCTACAGGCAGCAGGTTTTATCAAACCATGTGCAGGCTCAATCATTTGTGTGTAAGGGCCTAATGCTCCTTCAATCACTAATAAAATCCAAAGGGAAGCTACACGAGAGAGCCTTCTCAGCAAAACATACGGTAGCTATTATCTTTAATGTGGAGATCGAGCAAAACATGTTCTAAACTCTCAGAGCAACTTGCACCTGAGGAAGAACCCTGAGAGGCTTCAAAACATATTGTGCTAAATCTCAAGATTAAAGATTATAGCTACGTTTGGCTGAGACGGCTCTCTAATGTATATTCATTTTAGAATTCTGGTCAGCAGTCTACTAGGCTAATTGATTTCCTAAGAATTGCTGCTAGTCCTTAAAGGAATAGTTCACTGAAAAAGTAAACCATTCCTTAAATACATTGATTGAAGAATATAAGGACCTATGCCTTAACTTCCATCACTAAATCAGTTTCACAGGAGCCAGAAACGAAGAGAGGTATAGCTCCTTTCTTCAATCAATGCATTAAAGGAATAGTTCACTTTCAGTGATTTGGTGCAATGTACATATCCTGCAAGCCCAGAAGGTTATAGAAACAACTCCAGTCTTATTTAATAAAAATGCTTAAGAATAGATTGGATGCAGTCAATGAAGTGTATCTTTATTTATGTGCTTGTCACAATGAGACGCCAGGGGGCAGTTTTTCATACTCCGAGGAACACCCAAGGAATGGGAATGGCTCCACTAAAACCTTGTATCGCTGAGTAAGAGCACATGAATAAAGATCCAGAACACTGAGCGCATCTGCCCTTTTCTTTTGTGCCTAACTCCTTTTCATGAACAAGCCTAATTTCTTTTCCACAAAAGGAAGTGTTTGTATACTAGGAAATATATGGATTTAAGTTGCAAATGCTATCCTGTTAATGTACAAGTGCTGCTGGCCAGGACACCAAGTCATTTCAGGTGCTCCATCTATCACTTACCGCCCTAGCAGCAGTCCAAGCGGAAGGTGGCTGTAACACACATCTTGAATTATGTTTTTTTTTTAAAGGTATCATAGTGCATTCAGTGTTACATTGGTTCATCAGTTATAAAATATTTTTCTGGTTTCTTTGTTTTAAAGGTGAAATATACTCATGCAGTAACTGGCTGCTTTCTAGTAAGCCCCTCCCCCTTCTTCATTATCATATTTTCTCCAATGTCAAATAATCGTTGATGACAATGACCATGGGAGGAGTCAAAAATAAGTGTTACTGCCAGTAGCACCTTACTAAGCAGATATTTAAGGATAATTATTGTCCCCATTCTGGCAGAGTAAGCTGGCCCCTCCCTCCGTGCATTTAATCAAGGCTGTGAAAAGTGATAGCCAATGATTGACTGCTGTTTCACCTGCTGCCTCATCTGTACATGCTCACACTTATAAAAAGCTCATTGAGCAGAGGGAGAAGGCAGATACCTTTGCCAGAAAGGAATAGAAATTATCATTAAATATCTGGTTACAAATGCATGAAATAAACAGCTAAAAATAGCTGTTGAGGTTGCGGGAAGATAACTGACAAGTCACCATTTTTTTGTTTTAAGGATGAATAAGCAAAACTACATTAAATTGTCCCATTTTCTGTTTTCTTCCCCCAGTTATCTTGTTGGGGATGAACTTTGGGTTGTGATGGAGTACCTGGCTGGTGGTTCTTTGACCGATGTTGTTACAGAGACTTGCATGGATGAAGGACAGATTGCTGCTGTTTGTAGAGAGGTGAGTGCTCTTTCAGCCAGTTCACTTTCTACCATTGCAGTTATACCAATACCAAGGGTAGGTTGTAGAAAATCTTTATAACCTTTGGTTTAATGGACATGTAAATTGTGCCATACCATTTCCTGACTAATCACTCATTAATAAGATTAATTGCCACCAATCTTAAATCTGCTTTCTATCCCTTATTTTGTTTAACTTTGGAAGTTTTACGTTTTAAAGGGGTGGGGCACAGCTAGTCAGTAGAGCACTGTCAATCACTGACTTCCAGCCCCTCCCCCTGGCACACTACATGTAGAAACTATCCATTCTGTGAAAGCAAAGTTTATATATCTGTCTTTGGATGGCTAATTGATTCAGAATCAAGATAATGAAAAGGAACAAGCTTGCTCTGTGCTCTTTTTGGGCCATATTGAAAAGCTACGGTATCACTTTTTATCCATACAATGCCTTTAACTATCATTATTACTTAGATTTACGATTGCCCATAGAATACCATTGCGTTAGTGTAGCACTGTACCTAAAGAAATAGATTCCAAAATCTCTCCACCCCCACATACGCATTCCCCTTCCAACTCCTACAGCTAAAAGAAAATCTTATTTGATTCAAGCAGTGATAACTGCTCCCAGTGCTGCTTACCTTCCCATATTAAAGCAGTTTCACTATAACACAAAATCACTGGGTGAATGCTATTGGCTGTTTGAAGGCACAGATCATCTCAACTGCACATACGCTACACTCTAGCTGTGCCTTTTGGGAGGGACTTGGCTCTGAGAGAGACATGCATACTAACTAGGAGTGAGCTTAACAGGACATGAGATCTAGTGACAGGGAGCACTGAGAGCAAAAAGGATCAAGTTCCTAGCAGCACTAAAAATATAGAAAAGGATAAAGGCAAGTCATTTTTTCACTTTTATATTTTTAAAAATGTTTGTCCCAGTAACTGGTGGATATGTGAGTTTTCGGTTTTCTTTTTCAGTGCCTACAAGCCCTGGACTTCCTACATTCAAACCAAGTCATCCACAGAGATATTAAAAGTGACAACATTTTGCTTGGGATGGATGGATCAGTAAAGCTTAGTGAGTATCAATTTGCAGCTTCTAAAATAGTTTTTTTTTTAATAAAAGGGAAGGGATATTAATCTTTGTTTGTTAATTGCAGCCGATTTTGGTTTCTGTGCTCAGATTACACCTGAGCAGAGTAAACGAAGCACAATGGTTGGAACGCCTTACTGGATGGCACCTGAAGTAGTAACAAGAAAAGCCTACGGACCAAAAGTGGACATCTGGTCTTTAGGCATCATGGCCATAGAGATGGTAGAAGGAGAGCCCCCCTACCTTAATGAAAACCCTCTCAGAGTAAGTCAGATTTTCCATGTCAAGAGCTTCTCACATTTCTTGGCAATAGATTTGCCAATCTGTGGCCCCAAATGCTGTATATTTTATGGATTGTCCTGAAAAAATCCAAATATGTCCACAGCGAGCACCATTAAGCTCCTTTTAAAGTTTAAAAACTAGTTGATTGTACTTAAAAAGAGTAACATGGTCTCTACACAGAGTTGCAATAGTTTCCAAGCTGAAAAAGGGCACAGTGTCTGTCTGAAACATGCAGCTTGATTAGAAGAGTTTGCAGGCAATCTGCCTCCTCTATAAGTAAGGCATACGCTATATGCCTAAATGGAGCAAATATACAAAAGCAGCATTTGCAGTGGACACTGTTATCTACACATAGTTGTCTGTGAAATCGGTATGAATGCAAAATCCTTACTAAAAAGACCCATAGAAAAATCTCATAATGGAGTAAAAAAAACAAATACATTGCTTGGGGCCATAGTTATAAAGGATAGCTATCGACATCTGTTGTATTCAGTTAGATCAACTGGACTTGAAGTTTAGTTTTTGAAGACGTTTTGCTAGTCATCCGACTGGATCTCTCAAATCAGAACTTCTGAATTGAGAAAGCCAGTGGGGTGACTAGCGAAACGTCTTCAAGAACTAAACTTTTAGTCCAATTGATGTAATTGAATACAACAGATATACCATGACCTGGATGAATGAGAACCTTCACAAATGATAGCTATCGACCTTAAGGATTTGCAGACTTGACCATTTAATGATTGTCTATGGCATCACGCTCATATTTGTTACTAGTATGTATTCTAGTACAAGCACTCTTTCTCTTCTATTCAATACAGGCGTTGTATTTGATAGCCACCAATGGGACTCCAGAATTGCAGAACCCTGAGAGATTGTCGGCCATATTCCGAGACTTCCTCAATCGATGCTTAGAGATGGATGTGGACAGGAGAGGCTCTGCCAAGGAGCTTTTACAGGTCAGACTATTATGATATGCCTGATAATTCCTGCAGTCTAAGAGGGGACATATTGAAAGCAGTACAGTGTATCTTGTGTCATATTGCAGGCAGAAACTGCTATATTTACATTTTACAAAATGCAGATTTAATTTAAACTAGGAAAAAACATTTAAAATGCCAGTGTTTACCAGACAATAAGTTGCTGGGACTTCCACCTAAAATGTTGCCATTACTATGCTTGGGTTATCTTTCAGCTGGCGAAATCCTCTTTTGGCATCCGTCCTATAGCCAAATTAGATTAGTCTTGCTGGATAGTGTCTCAGGCAGAGAAAGAAAATGAATATCCTACATTATACTGTAATGTGTAGCTCAATATGTTATGGTCTGTGTATACATTTATACGTTGGTGCAAGATTGTATTGTATTGTTTTCTGGTGATCTGTATCTGGGCACTGATGACTATTAATATTGAGAGGAGAGAGAGAGATATTGTATAGAATTTGGTTAGTACCGAAATGCAGAGCTGAATTTATCTGATCTGAAGGTTTCATATTTATGTACAAGTTAATATTTGTACAAAAACACAAAAGGAATGAGAGGGATATTATGTCAGATTGATTGGAGGTAATAGGGGTTTCCAGCTGTGTTGTGAGACCGAAACTTACCCTTTAAAATAAGACACAAGCTCAAAACATATCTCCACTCATAATTTCAAGATTTAGGCATCTAGTTCTATTGAAGAACGGGAGGTAAAGGAGCTGTGCCTTACCTTCCGTTCTTCAATAGAACAAGCAGGAGACTGGTAAGCAGTTAGGAAACTTACCCGCTCGCTCTCTCCCCCGGCTCTTAGTCTGACAGGGACATAGAAGTCATGCACATAGAAGACAAGGTCCGTCGGGACCTGTCAGACTACGCGCCGGGGGAGCGAAGGTAAGGCACAGCTCCTTTACCTCACGTTCTTCAATAGAACTAGATGCCTAAACCTTGAAATTATGAGTGGAGATACCCTTTAATAACAATCTGGGCAGATTCTATTAACCCCAATATCGGAAAGTTGGATACTGCGGGTCATAGTAAAAGTACTCGCATTATGTTGTTGTATTGGTGATAGTACAATTACGATGGCGGTCGGAATTCTACAACCACAAACTTAATTGTAAAGGTGCGGTATCGCGAAATGGTGATACTATGTCTTTATAAATGTGGCTGTGTGAGTATCAGAAGGAATCTTCCCTAATCTACCAATCTGTATGAGACTGTGGCAGGTGAAAAGCAGTCAGTGAAAGATTGTGGCAGATTAAGGCTACTTTCACATAAGCGGCATGTGTTTGCTCGGGTGGCGTTTTCTAAACAGTTACCAGACCTTTTTTTCAGGGTTCACAATTGACCTGCCGCTAAGATCTGGATCTGCAAAGAAACAGCATAAATGGTTTGTGTGGAAGTAGTCTCTGAGGGATTAGGGCAGATTGATAGAATTCTTTTGGCACCTAACACAGATTGATTTTTATTCTGGCACAGTCTCCCAAACTTCAGCTTCAACCCGCCCGCTGCTCGAGTCTGTCTACCACATTCTCATAGTGATTGCTCCCAATCTTCCTCAATCCCCCAAACATTTATTTCAGCGTGCCACACATTCTTACATATTGCATTCCATTTGCAACAACCTAACCGGTTGAACTTTGGGAGATTCTCAGATAGAATTATTGGAGGCAGCAGTTTTCTGACAAACTGAAATCTTTCACAAAATCCCTTTTGTGGTTTTATACAGATATGAACTGGCACATAATCATGAAACCTTCATCTGCTAAATCCAGCTCTGAATTTTTACTGTCCAAATCCTGCACATGCTCTTTAAAGCAGCGATGGAAATCCAGGTGTGAGGACTTAGCAGTTTAGGTATTAACCCTGGATACTATGCATTAATAGAAGAAGAGTAGCACAATTATAATTGTACTTTAACCCTTCAGTGCCAGTCAGTTTTGCAGTTTGTCTGCTTTGTTTCCCCCCAAAAGAATTTTCAGGATTTTGCACTTGCGGTAGGAAACCTCATATATCATTTTTTTCTGCCCAAACTGCTACTTTAAAAAGACTTTTGTAATATTATAAAAATATTTCACTGGATTTGAGTGAAATGTGTAAAACAAATTTCTCTGATTCTGCTGAAAACAATACTAGACACATGTAGGTACCCACTTCTTGCACAGGAGACCCCCAGAAACGAAAGAGTGGAAATTCAAAAGTTTTTTTCTCATTTTCCTTTCTCTCCAAAAATCAAACCAAAATCAAGGGTGAATTTTACAAATACTGTAGCAGAAAGTTAGATTAGATTATATAGAAATCTAATCTGTCCTGACTATAAAGGTACAGTATGCCATATGCATGAGTTAACCTAGAGACATGGCCACCAACTAAAGAAGAAAAAAGATGATTAAACGTTTGATATTCAGTGGTGTCATTTAGGTTTGGCCAAGATTTCTAACTATGAATCACATTTCAACAAGCGTGAAATTCTACAAGGAACTGTGTCTGTAATTCTGCGTGTATACATAAAAGAATGTGTAGATTGTTTGTAGGGGGTACTTCCAAGTTTGAGGTGTGTTATAAGTTTAAAAAACTGAAAGCAGTTCAAAATAGTGAGCGGGTTAAATTTTTCTCTGTAATTGCACATATGCATTGGTTGGGGGCCATATCTGTGTATACACTCATATGTGTCATACCATTAGATTGAGGACATGCGAGAGGCTGATATTTAGTGGGGGTTTTATACTTGTTATGTGGGATTGGACAAGATTGTTATTTTCATGTCCTGAATCAAATGTTGTGTACATATATGTTGAACACCATCTAGTTTTTTTAAACTTAAACACCCCATATAAACTATATATTTTTTTAATCTACATACCTTCAGCTACATAATGGTGCCATTCTTTTATATATGTACTGAATCAAACATGGATGCACACAAAGACATGCCCAGCAAATTCCCCCAAAAGGGACAAAAGCATAACATTGGGGCTTTTGACATGCTACTCACTTTCAAATATATAATGATGCAAATATGTCATGCATACATGCAGAATTCTGCACACAGTTCTTTTGTAGAAAGGCGTTCTTCCAGCAGATTTTCTAAAAAAAGGAAAAGGAGCGACAAACATAGAAATCTTGACCAAACTTCCTGTAAAAATAACATTTCTCACTAATTATAAATCTCCCAAATGTTCCAAATAAAACCGTACCCTACTTGCATCAGTATACTCGGAGACACAGCCAGCAAGTAGCCTCAAAGTGAGCTAATGCATAACTTTGGGGCTGTGCTCTTAAAGCTAACTTGTTTTGTTTCACACTAAACACCTCTATACCAACAATCCAAAAATAGATAGACAGATAGATAGAGATGGATGGATAGATAGAGTAGAAAAGGAATAGAAAGATGGGGGCGGGAGTGTACGTCCATTAAATAAGAACTGTGGGTAATATACCATCTTCTCTCCATGTTGTTGTTTACATATGAATAAATACTATGCAGTACCTTTTCATTTTGGTTAGACCAAGAAGATAATTACATTTGAATCTCCACAAATATGTTATTGGGTAACTGCCATGATGACTTCTTTTTCTGTATTTACACCTCTCCTGTGGGAAAATCCATCAGTGGTGGCAGGTACATTCAGATGCATGACATCTGGATTGGAAAGTCTCCAGTTAACGGAATGCATTGATTTACAAGCCCAAATTGTGATTAAAAGCTACCTGTTCAAATATTTAATAAGAAAGGAAAAACTGTTAATTCACAAGATGCAGTATAGAAATGATTGTTGTTTTACATCCAAACCTGAAGCTACTTTGTTTATTTTTATTACAGCATTCATTTCTAAAACTAGCCAAGCCACTCTCTAGCCTGACTCCATTAATCATAGCAGCAAAGGAAGCCATTAAGAACAGCAGCCGCTAGCTACGCTGATCACTGGCTGTACCCCTGCAGGAAAACACAGAACTTGGCGGAATCTGTAAAACCTCATCTCTTCACACAGCAGGATCAGAACTGATCAGACGTGGACTTCCTACTGTACGGTGATGAAACTCATCGGGAAGCACTTGTGTCTTCTTCCTGCCCTTGGATCCCTTAAACTCCATTTATTTTTTATGTAGGATCGGATCTGCAGATCTCGGGCTCGTAGGGAACTGGTGCTTCAAATCTGCACCTCCAGTCAGTGCAGAAATCTTTAGACTGGCTACTTTCATAACAGACTGTTCATTTTCTGGTGTCTTGTTTGCTTTGTATTAAAATAAAAGGGAATCGTAAAGGGTACTATTTATGCATTTTCAAACATGCATTAGTCCACAAAGACTCCGGAAGGTCCATGTTGAGCACATAGCCCACATGTTTTAACTCTACCCCAGGCCTGCCTGCTGTCTGTTTTCAACACAGGATTTGTTTACGATAAAGTTAAAGCTGCATGTAAACACAACCTCTTTAAAACTATTCAGCCATAAAGCATAGGGCAGTTAACAGAGTATGAACACTGGAGACCCACTGAATTCAGAAAGAAACTGTGATATCAATTACTACTTTCCTGGCAGTGAAGGGTTAAGCAGCTTAAATCTGTGATACAAATCTACAACTCTGGATACATTTTTTATTTTTGAAAAGCTCCATCAACACCATCACCCTATTCCACCCACCGTCACCCTCCAAGCCGTTTTCTCAGCTCCAGGACTGGATAGAAATCCAATAAAGAAGGGATGTGGCTATTTTTCTCACCATTTTATAGGTTTTCCCACATCTGTGGTCTCCTGTTAAAAGGAACTCCACAATGATTCTTCCATAGTAGTGAAAATCCTCCTGAGAACCATACTATATTTTTACTGTTCCTATGAAATATTTGCACATACATGTGCCTTTTTTTTCAACACCATATGTTTTTTGCAAGATCGGTTTGCCATTGCCCACACAAACTTTCTAGTCGTAACCTGAACAAAACCTTCTAAGCTTTATCTTGGTAAACACAGACAAACAATGTGGGATTCTTGCTCTGTACAAGCATCCCATTACATTTCTATCAGTATGTGATATTTCCCCCCCATAGTTCCTTTGTCCATTCATAATTTAAAAATAGGTACGAGTCTGAAAACACAGCACTAATCAGTTAAACCTAATGGATATTCCATTCAAGTCTGGAGCAGATGTCTTCTGAAAAAATTCAAACGTTTATCAGAAAGGACATTATTAATCTAAATCTGCTCTTGCACAAATCTAATTGTTCTCTTAAAATGAAATTTGCAGATCATTCGCTTTTTTAATAATTAACTAAGTTGTGCCGTGCATTCTGTCATTGTATCACACAAGAAACAAACCCATACAGTAAGTATATCTTTTGGAATCATTTCCTAGGAGAATTATTCACATAGTGACAACCGCCTAAATGTGAAAGCACAGAAAAGATCAAAATATTTCAGTTCTTGAATTTGATGCAATTGAAGATAAAATAATGTAGCCCAGTGTGTGACCAGCAGATCGGTTAGTAAATGAGAATGTAATGCTGGTTGAATTCATTTGATTAAATGTAATGGAGCAGGACACTGGTTTTTCCAAACAGCCTTGAAATTGACTTTAATAATCTGTTACATATGATGGTCACATTCCACGTCCATGTATGGTAAATGCAGCTAGAGTGTCAGGTTCAAATATTCCCTTGTTCGTAACAGGATGTAATATTACCACAACACTTGCCTTCACAGAGGTAATTTTAATATCAACAATATATAACGACCAACTAGGTACTAAGTATGGGTTATACGTAACTTTCCACATAAGAGTGGTCTGTGTTCCCTGTGCTTTAAACTGCAGGCCTGTTTGAGAGAGCAGCTTTTGTGATTTTAAGCGACAACCTCAGGAAGCCTCCAAACAGCTGACTGGAGCATCATAAACCATTGATATCAGTTGTGCTAGATGACAGCATGGGGAAAGCCTATGCCTTGGGAACCACTGGAAACAATAAAAATGGTGTAGTGTGGAAGCTCTCCTGTATACATTTTTACTCTGTATGGGCCCTGAGGCTGCTTTATTCTTATAGAAGGTCTATTAAAAAATGTTAGGATTGTTGTGTAATAAACACAATAGTCACCTGGCTTTAGAAAAGTGCAGTTGAATATCCAAGCAGATATCTGAGCTAAATGATGGCCCTGCATTGGCACACTGATTATTGGCAGACAAGCATTGACCATACCACCACAATAACTGCCCCATCACCATCACAATGGCATAATACCCAGTATGTAATAGTAAATCAGACTGCTCATGGCTATCCAACAGAAGCTTAACCTTATTACATTTTAACTTAAGCAACTTCACATAAACCAGGCAAATGCATGTCAAGTACAAAATCATGTCATTGGAACGAGTCATCCTTTGGTTATCAGTCTCTGTGCAGTATTGGCTGGAGGTGACCATATAAAATATTTCCTCTCTGCTTCATTTTATTTTTCCAGGAGATGTTTAAATCGTGTTTAAATGAAGGAAATGTATTGTAGATGTAGGATTAGGACAAACCTGTTCTGTAGATCAAACCTGCATTATTTTTTTTTGACTTTAAAATGAAATTGTCTCAACACTTGGACCTCAGGAATCACGGCAGTGTTATTCTTAAACTGGTGAATTCATTGTACCAGCTGCGTTGGAATACATAGAAATCTTTGTTACAAAGTCAGGAAATTATAGTGAAGTGAAATACTGTTGGTTTAGTAATTTCTGTGGGATTTGGTGGTTTGCATATGAGCTACATCTAAATCAAAATGTGAACTGAATCTGCAGCCTTCTGATAGTTGTTAAAACTATAGTTCCCATCAACCCCAACGTGGAATTGGCAATGGGCAATAGGGTAAAAAGTGAATGATGTTAACAGAAACGTGAACTGCTCCAAGATAGAAAAGTAACACAGGACTTTTTTTACAATGTTTGTATCTGTGTGAACTTTCAGAATAAGTTTGCTACTCAGATGTTAGGGACATATTCCTTACAGTTGGCCCATTCACACAGCAAGCCACAGTTAATGTCTTAACACCCAGGTCCCTCACCTTGTCCATAGAACTGGGAAGTGTAAAACTATTGTTCCAGGATGAGGACCAGCACCCAAGCTGGAGGTTTTGCTTAGAAACGAGTCTTTGTTGTAATTTATATAAAAACAAAAAAAATCTCACTTCTATTTTTAACTTGTTTATTCTTCCAGGAACAAAACTAGGTCTCTATTTATAAAAGATCAATATCGTTATCGAAAAAATAACGATCGTTATCGGAAAATACCAATCGTTATTTTCCGATAACGATCGTTATTTTTCCGATAACGATATCGATCTTTTATAAATAGGGCCCTTAGATGCAAAGCTAAAATGCTTTATACATTGAACTAAAAACATTTCCTGCTTACATTAGTTTCATCATTTTAGATTTTCACCAATTGAAATTAAGTTTCTTAATTAGGCATATAAATCGGGTAACAGAACCTCCTTTTAAGCTTTAATATTCCTGTTTTGATTTTAACCCCATTCATTCGGGGCAGTAAATGGAAATCCTTATTATTCCTAAGCAATCACAACTGGTAACTACCTACAACTGGTGTCTTACCGTATGACAATGACTGACAACTGTCAAAATCATAAGACTGAGCAGGGATTAATGGGCCACATAAAATTTAAAGCCAGATAATATTTATTTTATGACAGAATCCGAACCCCCATTGCATTACATTATAATGTACAATTTCCTTACAGAATCCCTTTAAATCTCATATATGGAAAATCCAACAGGGAAAAAATCCGCATTAAAAATTTTTTTTACTGTCAGGTCTTCAGCTCATGTAACATACTAAGTGTAATTCAATCTGTTGCTTCCTTGTCTACACAGTCATTTTGTACCTCACCCTTATGGTTAAGGAAAATCAGTTTGGAACCCTACCACTGTCCACTTGCCATTTACATACACAGAAGCCACAGGGTACCTCTCACAAAACAGTTTTTTTTTTTAATTTTCTCTAAACCTGTAAGATGATTTTGTAACTATCAGTTTCTTTTTTCTATTCCTTCCATCAAGGAAACGGAGAAATTGAGAGAAAATAAAAACCTGATGTTATTTCCATTGTCTCTAAAATGTAAACACATTTGCTGTACATTCCTTTTTTTTTAGGGCGTGTTTATCTGTAAAAAACAATGTGTAGTGAGATCATTCTGTAACTTTTGAGAAAAATGAACTTTTTTTAACTTATTTATGTTGGCGGTACGCTGAGCGCACAGAGATTGGGAAGATCTCTGTGTCCGCTCTCTTGTTTTCCTGTTTTGTTTTTTTAATAAAAGTTTCATTTTATTTTGGAAAAATTTTAAATTAATTTAAATTGTGGTTGAAGCAATAGAAAAATTGAAATATGGATTGTGCATGACTGTGTCTTGAGTGTAAAAAAAAAAAATATTGCAGTTTGAAATCTGGACCCTGCAGTATTGTGAATAAAAGTTAGAAATACCTTGGACTATGGTTTGGTTTCCTTGTTCTGCATGGCTATATAGTGAGTAAGGGTGCCCTCTTATATAGATGGCACCAAAGATAAACACAATCATATAAAACAGGAAGTTGTAATTTGCAAACCTCACTGATATAAAAGCATGACATGGGCCAGTGATGGCGAACCTTTTAGAGATCGAGTGCCCAAACTGCAACCCAAAATTCACTTGTTTATTGCATAGTGCTAATACGATAATTTAACCTGAATACTGAGGTTTTACTTTAGAAAAAAACTGATAGACACAGACAGATACAGTAAATAGTAGTACGGAATATGTCCGGTGTCACTTGTGTATGGATAACAAAGTGATATTTTAAACCTATTAATACTGAACTTCATACTGAGACCAGTGGGAGTGCGCGCCGTTCAGTTGAGTTTGGTGTATCTAAAATTTAGTGCCGGGGCAGAGGCCTTGGGGCTGTTGCACCCGGGTCATGGAATACCAGGAGTGAGTATACTCTTTCAGACTGCATTTTTGAGAGGGGCCATTGGATGTAAATGACGGGTTTGGGACATAGACAAAATAGAGGAAAGGGATTCCACCTGTATGAAGCTGTGGTCTAGATGCCTACTTCCACATTCTATCTCTGCTAGGTGTATTTAGGAACGTTAAGGACACATGCCTCCCTACCCTTTTATGTATTTTATCAGTTGATAGAATCGATTATAGATTACCCATTAACCCCCCATTACTACACTGGAGTCTGCAATCCGAAACAGTGATCCAATGTGGGTGGCCACATTGCATGCACATCGCTTCGTTCTGTTTTCAGAGCTGGTGCAATCACAATTCTTTGCAAATCATACGCACTCTAATTTGTTTATATTGGAATATTGCAAAAGGTGTGTTACCATCCAGTCCAGGCATGTGGCCTTAGCCAAAGGGAATCCGCACAAGTGATTTCCTCATTCGTTTCAAAATAAGACTTTTCAGTTCAAAGTTCAAAAACAAATCCAACATAAGTCAATGGGTTTGAAGTTCCAAACGTTTTCTGCATTCGGAATAAATAAAAAATATTCGAGGTTCGGTATAGAATATTCTATATTGAATATTTAAAAGTTCGATATTGAAAAGTTGACAAATGCATGTAATATGCAAAGTTGTGAAAAGTTTTGTTTTTGAAAAATTCTGAAAGTTCCAAGGAATTTCAAAATGGGGTTCAAAATGAACCCAAAACACATTGCTAGCAACAACCAAACCAAAGCTCCACTCAATTGGCTTACTGGCCAAACATTGGATATCTGGAGAGCTGTGGACAAACACTAGATGTTCATTCATTTAGAAAAGTTCTCTGCACAAACATTTGCACATGGCTTTATATAAAATATACCATTTAGATGATACGTAAACACCAAATTTAAAGAGGCTTTCAATCCCTTTGCCAGAGAAACCAAACATGTAAAACCATTAAACATACCCACCCTGGCCCTATTCTAAAATTCATTATCAATGAAGATCTTGTCACACTTTTCAGCTCCACCTTAACTCCCCCAATATGAGGTACAACACAAAACTGAACTATTTAAGCGTTGCAGGTTTCCCCAAACCACAATACAAAACAATCAACCAGTGACCTGAAAGCCTTCCACTGAACAAGCATCACAATCTTATAACAAAAGGTACTTCAAAGGTCATGCTGTGAATGACATTCCTGTGCAAATTAAAGAAATACTGTAGTATGTAAGAAATAATGGCTGGAGGCATACATTAAAGCATGCAATGCATACCCTCCAACACTAAAGCTGGGTACACACCGTCCAATAATTCGTCCTGACCGATCACACCGTCCAATAATTCGTCCTGACCGATATTTCAGTTGGTAGGGCCAAAATATTTGATGTTCAGCTGGACATGACCGATGTCCTACCGTTCATTCCAATCAGAAGTCAAACGAAAGAATGCACGACCGGTTGTGAATTTCCAACGCATCCAGTCTCTATGGACAGCACGCTTGGTTGTGGCAAACTGGAGGAAGAGGCTACTTGTTCCGCAACCGACAGTCCTTCGTTCTGGCCAACTGGTCGAAAGAGCTGATCGGTCAGTCGGGAGGAAGCGTTGCAAAGTGTGTACCTACCTTTATAGAAACATGTTACTGAGCTGCAGGGAGGGGATAGTTTCTATCTTAACATGGCTCTGTGCAATGCATTTCTCTGTAGTTACCTATTGAATGATTAAGGGTATGCAATCCAGCATTAATCATTTCTAAGAATGAGTTACTTTGATTTGTTGTACAGTTCTGTTGTGTAGCATAATTGTGTAAAGTAGCTTGGTTCATATGTATGAAGCAGGGGTATCTTTAAGTACTGATCATTGTAAAATACTGTTATTTTCATTTAAGGTATGATATGTTTCAAGACCAGTATTCTTATTTAAATAAGGGGAGGAGACACTTCTGGGTAATTTCCATGTTTTCATGGTAGCCCTCAATTAAATGCAATGCCTTCTGTGCATTACATGATATGTGCCAAGGAGATGTGGATGATAGTTAAGGAAAGGTATTCCCAGTTAAGTATAACTATTTTAGTATCGTTATTTAAGAATGAGTACTACTAATTACCAACTGTTAGTGCTATTAAACATTCTATATTTAGAATGCTGTAGACAGCTCTCTATTGAAGCGGTTTTATTTACTGCTGAATTGTATTAACCATCCATAAGTTCAGTATTACATAATGCTTTCTATGCTGCTATAAAACAGATTCTTTTATATACTGTATAAAACCCTTGGTCCAGCACAGATGTATACTATATAATGTTAAAAAGAGTGGTGTTACCTGCAAGCATGGTGTGTTTGTAAAAACAAATTCCTGTAGATATGGATCTAGTGCCTGTGCATACAGACAGTGCACATGTCAATGTTACTAAAATCCAAGAATGCTTTGAGGCCTGTTTATATCTAGAGAACTCTCACACGTTCACAGTTCAACCAGGTCATCGGAGGAGAGGATTTTGATGATTATATGTCCTGGCATACTCTCCTTTTCCTGTCCATCCTTTCCACAGAGCTTGAGTATCTGATCTTCTTTTGAGTCATTAGGAGACCCAGCCAGAAGCACTTGGCCAAGGAATTGATGGCATGTGATCTTGCTGTTCCAGACCTAAAGGATCAAAGCATGTACATCAGGCCTTGTGCTATACTGGTGTCTTTGTACATTAAGCCTTATTTCCCAGTTGCCCTGAGGACAGTGTGGTCTTAAAACAATTCTGCAACAACCAAAATATACAATGATACATTTACAATGGATTCTGGGTCATCGTGTATTACTAATCTATACTTCACTTCCAAACGGCTCTGACACAGATATTCATGTTCCTATTCTACAGTTAATCATTAAATTATAATAATTAAAAAAAAAAAGTCCCAGGATACCACTAGGGAACAGACAATATCATGTGAGAAGTATTTTGTTTAATTACCATAAATCAGGCAGTTAAACTTTAGCCAAGTTGATTTCTCGGGTACTGGGGATCTAAGCAGTTATATTGATAAGTAAAAACAAAATGTACTTCCCTAAACCTTGATCCTATACATACTGGATCTCTCTCTTCTACCAATTTTCCTCTGCTACTGGACCACATATCTGGGGCCCTATTTATAAAAAATCGTTATCGTTATCGTAAAATACCGATCGTTATCGTAAAATAACGACCGGGTTTTTACCGATAACGACCGTTATTTACCGATAAGGACCGTTATTTACCGATAACGACCGGTATTTAACGATATAGGTAAATAACGGTCGTTATCGGTAAACACCCGGTCGTTATTTTACGATAACGATCGGTATTTTACAATAACGATACCGATCTTTTATAAATAGGGCCCCTGGATCCATCTCAAAAGCATGGACAAAATTACAATAGTTTATCTGGGAGTAAATGGGTGCCCTTGGAGAAAAGAATGTAATTAAAAGATTTATTTCCTGGGTAAATTGAACTTAATTCCAACAAAAATACCAACATTGATTGTGTTAAGAGTCATTTAGCAATATTTTATAACCACAACTGGCATGAATTTACTTGGTGAGTGCGAGAGCTTATGGACCTTGAAACTTATGGTACACCCTCTGTCCTTCAAAACTATTACAGTTTCACTAAACTATCCAATACATAAAGAAATGCACAAAGAATTTACAAACAGGTGTGCAATTATATTGGTCATTAAACATAAAAAGTCACACAAAATTCCCATATCCATTCTATATACTGTGTTTATATATGGTGGGTATGATGTTAGTATTTCCTTACCTCTGCAGTGCAATATTTGGATGAACAGTACTTGAGTACAGATTGCTGGGTTAAAGTACAGTAACTGAATACAAATTGCTGGGTTGATATACAGAACGTGAATACAGATTACTGGGTGGATGTACAGTACCTGAATACAAATTGGTGTGTTGACTTTCTTGCGATAGAAAATTGCTCGGGTGTCAATGTTTGTGCTGCTTGATGATTTGTAGACTGTAGAGTGAACACTTTTGTTCTCACACTTGATAATTATATACAAATTAGGATCTATGGAAGAATTTATGTCATCAGGTGCAATTAAACAGGGACTTATAGGTTGTACATATATATTCTAAAAAGGTAACTAATTCTAGTGTTATTGTTTAAGGTTCCCGTTACAGTGTGCAGAAGGCGATTTCAATAAGATTTCTTCATAAAAATTACAAGACACAAAATTCTTCCACTACAGTTAACAGTCCAAACACCATCTCCCCTCCTTTTTCCCTTAGCACCATAGGATACAAAGTAGTTGTCTGGAGAGCTTTTCACTCTCGCTGGATAAAGTACATTGAGCATGCCCAGGCAATAAAACAGGTGCAATACTCATTCATTATCTGGGATTGAGTTTTAATATTAAAAAAACTGTTTGTATACCTTTTATAGGGAAACTGTGGTCTCTAAATATGTTAGGAATAATTAAAATCTACAGTATTTCCTTTACAATGAGCCTTGAATCACATCTCTGGCTGCAGCTTGTGAGAAATTATCCTGAGGAGAATGTTCAAACTTCCTGCTTCCGGTAACTTGAGAAACTTCATCTGACCCTCCGCTTCACCCCTCAACCCCAGGGGGAAAGACAGGAATTACCTGCACAGACTTTTAAAAAAAATGAACATTTGAGAGAGGGGACTATTAATGTAGGCAGAGGTTGACAAGAAGTCAGTAAATGCAGGAAGTGATCTGGAAATTACAGATGGGTGAAACTTGGATTGTGAGATCACAAAAGAAATCTGAGCCAAGCCGAGCCAGCTTGGCTCATTTGGCTCACAATGTCACATCGAATTAGCTCAAGGGATTAAGATAAAGTTTTTTCCCTGTCATGTAATAACACCAGTCATCCACCAGGAGGCATAAGAAACACCATACTTTCCATGTGTTAGGAGATGTTACCCAATGACAAATATAGGGAGATCCAATTCAGTTTACAGATGTGTTTAATAATGTTGGGTACACACACTACAGATTTTTGAAAGATGACAGACTGGATCTACGTTCTCCCTATACTCATCATTAGGGGTAACGCTTGGGACTGTGTGTTTCCCTCGGCCGCAGCAGACTGTATATTGCTAAAACTTTCCAGCAATATAAATTATCACAAGTTTTCAGTGATCATTTTAAAAGGTACAACAGAAGGGCTTTTATTTAACCAAACATGTTTGAAGACCACTGTTGCCCATTACATTTACTTTGGCATAATAACAGTTTATAGCAGCAACAATGTAGGGTTGATTCGTTAGTGGGGCTGCTTGATTATGTAAAAAATCTCAGCACATCTGAATCAGCTAGGATGAGTAGAGCCCTGGCTAAAGTATGCTGGAAGTACTACTGGACAGGAACAGGTAGAAGGGTAACTTTTCCGTTTTAGACTTCATTTAAACCTTCTAGTGTAAAGCAGTTTTGCTCCCATTTTCATTATTTGAGAATCAGTTTGCTTAACTGAAGAAACTTTCGTGTTCAGTAAACCCAGCAGATAAAAAAGACCAGCAACCTTTACATTATTACTTGCCAACTGCATGGGCTAAACAGTGTTGGCTATGTTTGTGAAGGTTCTCATTCATCCAGTTCATGGTATATCTGTTGTATTCAGTTCCGTTCAACTGGACTTGACGTTTAGTTCTTGAAGATGTTTCTCTAGTTATCCGACTGGCTTTCTCAATTCAGAATGACTTGTACCACAATCTGTTGATAACATAAATAAAAGTGGATGTGTCCTACCTGCTGTACACTACCCAACGGGTCCACTAGAAAACACACTGGGAGAGTCTAGCACCCATGAAGACTGGCACCTTCTATGCATAACAAAATGAAAAAGATATTGGGACGACTCTGATACCAGTGCTACAAATCCCAAAATTTAATTCACAACCAACGGTGGTACAAACACGGGGGAAAACACATGGCAAATAGCACCCTAACATGTTTTGCGGCACCAGGTCACTTCATCAGAGGGTTTGTACCACCATTGGTTATGAATTAAATTTTGGATTTCGTAGCACTGGTAGCAGAGTCGTCCCGATATCTTTTTCATTTTTACAAGAATCTGTTGGCAAATAAGTATCCAGGTCTCAATCACCATATAACAGCCAGGTGTTATGCACCTTTTGAATGCAAGATGTGATTGTGGCTAAAGTAACACCTTGCTGTTATATGGGAACTACCAAGGGACTTATTGCCAAAAGTTCTTGTACAATTCATTCTAAATTTGGGAAAGCCAGTCAGATCATTAGCGGCATGTCTTCAGGAACTAAACCTCAAGTCAAGTTGATCTAACTGAACACAACAGATAGTGGCCACTATGGTTATATAGCAACCACATAATAAAATGCCCCAGGGCAAGTGAAATCTAGTGATCAATAGTGTTTTACAAGTCCCCAGACTGACAGCATTTAGCACCCCCAGCCAGAGAGAATTGTTGAAATGACTTTGTGTATCCCACTGAATAATTATATAGACGTGAATCACTACACCCACACACGGTGCGCTACGTACGTAAAATAAGATAGTGATATTTTTTACGTTTATGAGGATGCATGTAGCAGGACCAGGAAAAGTACAACCAGCAGGACCATGTGAACCAGAGGGCTAAGGGCTAACTGGTAACATTTATTGCTGTAATTTCTAGGTAACCAGCAGAATTTGTATATTAATGAACAAAGTGGCAAAGAATCATTGAACAAAATGGAATATTTGAATTTATTACTTTAAGGGATTCCATTCACTGCTTGGTTCACTGGTCTATAGATGGTGCATTTTGTAGAAGGGAAGGATGCCCATTGTTTACCAGTCAATGGAATAAAATTTCCTCGTTCACTTCCGATTTCCCCAGTCCCCTGACTCCTTCCACACTGCGAACCACACCTGAGTGATTCTTTTGGGATAACCAGACAGAAGGCTCCAGCAGGTTACTTGGGGTCTGTCAAGCACTAACTCCCTACAGACACAATAACAGTATCAGCATGAGGGACACAAAATAAAATAACCAAATTGAACAAACTGCTTGTGCAAGTAACTCCCTTTAATAAAATTTTAGCTGTTGGGGCAAGTATGTGCAGTAGTACCAACTTAAATTACATAATGCAGGTAAAGTAATTTAATTAATATAACTTGCCTATTAATGTTGTTGCTCCTGGAAAAACATAAAAAACATCCTGGACACTAAATTCTGCTCTCTACCCCAAATTAGTCATTCAGTCCAGTCCATCTAAAACCCTTCCAAAACCCTAGACCAACTCAATCTCAATGTACACAGAGCTATCGTGCTCTCGATCAGCCCTGGACATTGCTCCTTAATTGTAGTCACTATATAGAAAAACCCCATAAGCATCTATCAGTTGGATTATTTCCAAAATCAGCGTACCTGAAGTTGAAGGTTCATCTGTAAAGACTCTAAGGAGGAAGGTGCTGGTGACATAGGCTGGAAGGTTGTGGGAACAATGACATATTTGCCTTGTTTTAATAACTTCCTGAGAAAGATGGCCCTCAGGTTCATATAAGGAGAAGTTGCTGCCCTCTCTTGTCCATGCAATTTGTGAATCCGATATTGGCGATTTAATTCAACCTTTTAAAATAAAAATAAAACATTGGCAGTGTAAAGTTAATGCGCAAATAAACTGTTTAAATAAAATCAAAAAAAAAAATAGCAGAGGTATCATTTGGAAGATATTGATTGGATAATATGTTTTACCAATCTAGGGTAAATTAAATCTAAACTTTATACCTTAAAGATTTCAAAACCAATGAGAAAATGGTTTCCTTGCCTTCCTTTCTATATGTCCTTGGTCTTTCTGCTGCAGGGAAATCAACACTTCATCTTCATCTTTCTTTACTTCAAAGGTATACAAGGGTAAGAGAACAGAATAGTTGGTATATTGGAAAAAACACACAAAAATGCAGCTGTTAATAATAAAACAAATGATCGTCTAGAGTATCCTTATTTTTTATTGGTAATTTCAAAATGTCAAGCTATACCCACCTAAGTCACACAAGGTATGCAAATCAGCAGTGCACACCAGTCTTGGTAAACAAACAAACATTGTTTATTTAACACATTAGTGTAAGTTTCTGTGTCACATGACACCTTCATCAGACATCATGCATCCTAAGAGCAAAGTGCTAAGTACTATTTATAGGTGGTAGTAATTAAATAGACCTATAGGGTAACTGCATATAACATAACTACCGGTAATAATACTTATATATGATTAAAACATTCTAATAATCATGTACATACTATAATCTGATTTACCAACTTTAGTGCTATTGCACATAAAAGTGCACAAGGTGATAAACATAAAACACTGACAATGTAAAACATTATTACCAATTATTTGCTAATCATGATGTAATGTAATGTAGTGATCTAAACCATTGTTATAAATTGACATGAGCTAAGACGATATATAATATTATTAATATACATTATTATAAACATGATTAAGAGGAAAAATTCATAAAAAGCATTTCAGACCCAGATTAGTATTAAGACCCTTAGGTTTATACGGTACTAAAGTTTAAATCCAAAAGGACTATCCTTAATACAGTCCAGAGAAACACTCCAGCACACCGCGTGTGGCTGTTTGCCAGACAAATGTGTAATCCCCTGCCATCCACTCCAGGGGGCCAGAAGATTCTATAGCACAAGAAGATATGGGGGAGCACACTACAATGGTGAATCCAAGAATATTATTTTAAGGGTATGTCCATCAAAAACGTTGGTTTCTATCTGATTTACTGAAGAACAGGGGGTAAATGCACTCTCTTACCTCTTCTTCAGTAAATCTTACAGGAGGGAGGAGACACTTACCCGTGCACCCGCTCCAGCGCCGACTTCACTGACACTTCGCACAGTGCAAAGGACTGGAGATGCGTCGGAGGGTGTCAGGGAATTAGTAGAGGGAGAGGGGTTTGGTGAAATCTAGTGATCAATAGTGTTTTACAAGTCCCCAGACTGACAGCATTTAGCACCCCCAGCCAGAGAGAATTGTTGAAATGACTTTGTGTATCCCACTGAATAATTATATAGACGTGAATCACTACACCCACACACGGTGCGCTACGTACGTAAAATAAGATAGTGATATTTTTTACGTTTATGAGGATGCATGTAGCAGGACCAGGAAAAGTACAACCAGCAGGACCATGTGAACCAGAGGGCTAAGGGCTAACTGGTAACATTTATTGCTGTAATTTCTAGGTAACCAGCAGAATTTGTATATTAATGAACAAAGTGGCAAAGAATCATCTGAACAAAATGGAATATTTGAATTTATTACTTTAAGGGATTCCATTCACTTTGCTTGGTTCACTGGTCTATAGATGGTGCATTTTGTAGAAGGGAAGGATGCCCATTGTTTACCAGTCATATGGAATAAAATTTCCTCGTCTCACCTTCCGATTTCCCCAGTCCCCTGACTCCTTCCACACTGCGAACCCACACCTGAGTGATTCTTTTGGGATAACCAGACAGAAGGCTCCAGCAGGTTACTTTGGGTCTGTCAAGCACTAACTCCCTACAGACACAATAACAGTATCAGCATGAGGGACACAAAATAAAATAACCAAATTGAACAAACTGCTTGTGCAAGTAACTCCCTTTAATAAAATTTTAGCTGTTGGGGCAAGTATGTGCAGTAGTACCAACTTAAATTACATAATGCAGGTAAAGTAATTTAATTAATATAACTTGCCTTATTAATGTTTGGTGCTTCCTGGAAAAACATTAAAAAACATCCTGGACACTAAATTCTGCTCTTACCCCAAATTAGTCATTCAGTCCAGTCCATCTAAAACCCTTCCAAAACCCTAGACCAACTCAATCTCAATGTACACAGAGCTATCGTGCTCTCGATCAGCCCTGGACATGCTCCTTAATTGTAGTCACTATATAGAAAAACCCCATAAGCCATCTATCAGTCTGGATTATTTCCAAAATCAGCGTACCTGAAGTTTGAAGGTTCATCTGTAAAGACTCTAAGGAGGAAGTTGCTGGTGACATCAGGCTGGAAGGTTGTGGGAACAATGACATATTTGCCTTGTTTTAATAACTTCCTGAGAAAGATGGCCCTCAGGTTCATATAAGGAGAAGTTGCTGCCCTCTCTTGTCCATGCAATTTGTGAATCCGATATTGGCGATTTAATTCAACCTTTTAAAATAAAAATAAAACATTGGCAGTGTAAAGTTAATGCGCAAATAAACTGTTTAAATAAAATCAAATAAAAAAAAATAGCAGAGGTATCATTTGGAAGATATTGATTGGATAATATGTTTTACCAATCTACGGGTAAATTAAATCTAAACTTTATACCTTAAAGATTTCAAAACCAATGAGAAAATGGTTTCCTTTGCCTTCCTTTCTATATGTCCTTTGGTCTTTCTGCTGCAGGGAAATCAACACTTCATCTTCATCTTTCTTTACTTCAAAGGTATACTAAAGGGTAAGAGAACAGAATAGTTGGTATATTGGAAAAAACACACAAAAATGCAGCTGTTAATAATAAAACAAATGATCGTATCTAGAGTATCCTTATTTTTTATTGGTAATTTCAAAATGTCAAGCTATACCCACCTAAGTCACACAAGGTATGCAAATCAGCAGTGCACACCAGTCTTGGTAAACAAACAAACATTGTTTATTTAACACATTAGTGTAACGTTTCTGTGTCACATGACACCTTCATCAGACATCATGCATCCTAAAGAGCAAAGTGCTAAGTACTATTTATAGGTGGAGTAATTAAATAGACTGCCATCTAGTGGTAACTGCATATAACATAACTACCGGTAATAATACTTATATATAGATTAAAAACATTCTAATAATACATGTACATACTATAATCTGATTTACCAACTTTAGTGCTATTGCACATAAAAGTGCACAAGGTGATAAACATATAAACACTGACAATGTAAAACATTATTACCAATTATTTGCTAATACATGATGTAATGTAATTGTAGTGATCTAAACCATTGTTATAAATTGACATGTAGCTAAGACGATATATAATATTATTAATATACATTATTATAAACATGATTAAGAGGAAAAATTCATAAAAAGCATTTCAGACCCAGATTAGTATTAAGACCCTTAGGTTATACGGTATCTAAAGTTTAAATCCAAAAGGACTATCCTTAATACAGTCCAGAGAACACTCCAGCACACCGCTGTTGGCTGTTTGCCAGACAAATGTGTAATCCCCCTGCCATCCACTCCAGGGGCCAGAAGATTCTATAGCACAAGAAGATATGGGGGAGCACACTACAATGGTGAATCCAAGAATACTTATTTTAAGGGTATGTCCATCAAAAACGTTGGTTTCTATCTGATTTACTGAAGAACAGGGGGTAAATGCACTCTCTTACCTCCCTTTCTTCAGTAAATCTTACAGGAGAGGAGGAGACACTTACCCGTGCACCCGCTCCAGCGCCGACTTCACTGACACTTCGCACAGTGCAAAGGACTGGAGATGCGTCGGAGGTGTCAGGGAATTCGTCGCTGGAGCGGGTCTGCGGGTAAGTGTCTGCTTACTTTAGACACATAGACATACAACGTAGGCGTAAACAACAAAATACGTTTAGGGACACCCTGTCCCTTCCTCAGTTATAACCAGTGTGACAAAATCAGCAAACATTTAAACCCACAGACTCCACCTACATATCATGTGATAACAGTGAATGGCAGGCCTGGGCCAAAGTGAGGCTCCCCAGGTCTAGAAAGTGTAAAATAGTATATAAAGTGCAATCCTATAAAGTGCAAATGCTATACATACATGATACTGTGCCAATATGATACCACTAAAACATATAAATATATTACTAATACAATCATGTTAATATTCCTAAAACTGTGTACGTACTATAAAAAGTGTAAAATCATTACTATCAATAATAATCTAACAGTGTATCATGAATTCAGTACAATAGTGACAAGAATATAAACTGTGTCATTAAGCTCATTTAAAGCATATCATTTCAAAGTTATATGGAAACATACAAATTGCTACTTCAATAGAAATATTATATTAAAAACCATCACAGAATGTTACTTATATTCCTGTCTTGATGTACAATAGTATTACCATTAGTAGTACCATTACTTCAATAAATACATAATCATTAGAACAATAAATAAATATTAGCTGGTTATAAATACTGAAAGGCAAGCTATATCTCATTTAGACAAAGCTACTCAATCCTACTTCTTCGTTCATACCAGTGGGATATAATGTCTGCAGCTTATCAATCCAGCTTCTTTCCTCAACAGGGTTTTCCTATAATCGCCCCCTCTCCTATTGGATTTAACTACTTCCAACACCTGCCACTTCAATTGGGAGGCACAATGCCTATTTTGGAAGTGCCTGCTCACTGGGATCTCATACCTTGACTGTTCTCCTGTATAGTTATTAATGTCTCTTTTGTGTTGAACCATACGGATTCGGACTTCTCTTTCCATTTTGCCAAAATATCCCTTGCCACTCAGGCATTTCAAAAAATAAACCAGCCCTTTGGTGGAACATGTTGCCAAATCTCTTAATGGAATCTTATTCCCTTTACTCGGATGAATGAATGAATTCACCAGGAATGATTGTATTGCAGACACCACACTTTCTACACGGTTAATATTCTTGTCACTATTGTACTGAATTCATGATACACTGTTAGATTATTATTGATAGTAATGATTTTACACTTTTTATAGTACGTACACAGTTTGGAATATTAACACGATTGTATTAGTAATAATTTATATGTTTTAGTGGTATCATGGCACAGTATCATGTATGTATAGCATTTGCACTTATAGGATTGCCACTTATATTACTATTTTACAATTCTAGAACCTGGGGAGCCTCACTTTGGCCCAGGCCTGCCATTCACTGTTATCACATGATATGTAGGTGGAGTCTTAAATGTTTAAATGTTTGCTGATTTTTTCACACTGGTTATACCTGAGGAAGGGACAGGGTGTGCCGAAACGTATTTTGTTGTTTAAATAAATGCTCTTTCCTTAATAACATGTTACGATCACCACCTCTATTCGGCATGGGGATGTGGTAAATGACCAATCCCTGATGTTCATTAATTTGATGGTTTGCCTGAACAAAATGTTCAGCTACTGGTGTAATTTTGGTTTTAATTGGGATTCTCAATAGCAAATTTAATATCGCTTCTGTGTCTCTGAATCCATTTTTAAAGGGACCTGTTATTTTTCCAATATATAGCACAAGGGCTTTTAAGTAAATACATACAAAAGTCTGTGTTACATGTAATAATAGAAGTGATTACATTTTCACCCAAAAAAGCATTGCACTTGGTGTGATTATAGAATATGAAGTCACACCATGTGCAATCCCTTTTTGAGTCAAAATTCAAATCTATGCAAAATGATGATGTCATGCTGACATCACTAAAAAATGCACCCAGAAACATTAAAACACTATTAACAGATATAGAATAAGAAGTCGCACCAAGTGCAATGCTTTTTTGGCCAAATTTAATCTATGGAAAATCATGAGGTCATGCTGATGTCATAGTGACATGACTAAGAAATGCACCCAGACACATTTAAACACTATTAACAGATGTAGAAGAAGTAGTCGCACCAAATGCAATGCCTTTTTGAGTCAAAATTTAATTTAATCTATGGAAAATCATAATGTCATGCTGATGTCATAGTGACATCGCCAAAATGCACCCAGACACATTTAACCACTATTAACAGATATAAAAGAAGTTACACCAAGGTATAGAATAAGAAGTCGCACCAAGTGCAATGTTTTCTGGACCAAAATTTAATCTATGCAAAATTATGATGTCATGCTGATGTCATAGGGACATCACTAAAAAAAGCACCAGGCACATTTAAACACTATTGACAGGTATAGAATAAAAAGTTGCACCACGTGCAATGCTTTTTTGGCCCAAATTTTAATCTATGCAAAGTTATGATGTCATGCTGATGTCATAGTGACATCCCTAAAAACGAACCAAGACACAGTAAAACACTAACAGATATATAATAAAAAGTGGCACCAAGTGCTATGCCTTTTTGAGTCAAAATTTAAATTATTCAAAATGATGATATGATGCTTATGTTATAGTGGCATCACTAATAATCCACCTACATTTAAACACTATCAACTGATAGCAATGCCCGTTTCCCGTTTGAGTCAAAACTCAAATCTATACAAATGATGATGTCATTCTGATGTCAAGGTGACATCACTAAAAAAAATCACCCAGACACATTTAAACACATTAACAGATATAGAATAAAAAGTCACAGCAAGTGCAATGCTTTTTAGGCCACAATTTAATCTATGCAAAATTATTATGCAATTCTAATGTCTAGGTGACATCACTACAAAAATGCACCCAGACACATTGGAACACTATTAACAGGTATAGAATAAGAAGTCGCACCAAGAACAAAGTTTTTTGGGCCAAAATTGAATCTATGCGAAATTAGGATGTCATAGTGACATCACTAAAAAAGACACATTTAAACATGCTTGTGAAGGTTCTCATTCATCCAGGTCATGGTATATCTGTTGTATTCAATTAGATCAACTGGACTTGAAATGTAGTTCTTGAAGAACATGGTCATCCCATATGTAGCAGGGGTCTCCGAGAAATTAAGAAGAATTTTCAAAAAAACATCGTATCCCTGTCTGCTTTAAACCGACAACACACTGGGCAGCAATTGGTACATCCGAAAGACCCAATACCAAAAACAAAAAAAGCGACATCATATATGCAGTGCAGTGCAGTGAAGAATGCTCTGATGTATGTGGGGGAGACCAAACAGCAACTGCATCAACGTATGCCCAGCACAGAAGAGCCAATTCCTCGGGTCAGGACTCAGCCGTGTATCTGCATCTTAAGGATAAAGGACATACCTTTAAAGATTGTAATGTTAACATACTGGCGAAGGAACGTGACTGGTTCAAGAGAGGTGTTAAGGAGGCCATTTATGTGAAAATAAAGAAACCAAGCCTAAATAGAGGTGGGGGGGTTCGACACCAACTGTCTGCCATGTACAATGCTGTTTTAACACCTTACTCTGGGTGTTCCTATAACACCTCTTAGCCACTATCTAATCACACCCTTACACCTGGCTGTGATATGCTAATTGGGATTTTCCAGGTACATAATTGCCACATATTCTTGTACAAGTCATTCTGAATTGAGAAAGCCAGTCGGATGACTAGCGAAACGTCTTCAAGAACTACATTTCAATTCCAGTTGATCTAATTGAATACAACAGATACACATTTAAACACTTTTAACAGATATAGAATATATATATAGAATAGAAGAAGTCGCGCTAAGTGGAATGCCTTTTTTGAGCCAAAATTCAAATTTATGCAAAATCATGTCATGCTAACGTCATAGTGACATCACCAAAATATGCACCCAGACACATTTAAACACTTTTAATAGATGTAGAACAAGTCGCACCAAGTAAAATGCTTTTTGGGCAAACATTTAACATAAGTAAATTTATGATGTCATGCTGATATAGTGACATCATTAAAATATGCACCCAGACACATTAAAGGGTATGTCCACCCTTAAAAAATTTTTTTGCTATATCATTCCCACTGTTCCCCCAGCCCCAACCGCTCTATTTATTTTATTAGAAAGTTCCCCAAACTTTACTTACCTGCCCTCTTTCCTCCGCCGCACTGTCAGATATGCAAGCAGAGGCAGTCGCCTCTGTGATTGGCTGAGCGGCAGCCAATCACGGACGTGGCTGCCGGTAGTTCAGTGCGGCGGAGGAAAGAGGGAAGGTAAGTAAAGTTTGGGGAACTTTCTTATAAAATAAATAGAGCGGATGGGGCTGGGGAGACAGGTGGAATTACCTAAAGGGTTTTATGGTAGGGGGAGGGAATCCTAATCGTGAGAGAGAGGGAGGGAGGGGGAGGGGGAGGGAGGGGGAGAAGGGCTGCAGTACGGACGTGTTCCCCAGATCATGTCCCAGGTCCCAGAGGGCTGTAAGGTAAATTACCCTGCCATACTTTGGAAAGTTCGAACTATTTACCCCCCATTGACTTTCAAACTTTTTTATAAGTTCGAAAGTTCGAAAACGGACCGAACTTTCGAAAGTTCGGCCATCTCTTCTATTAAAAGATATAGAATAAGAAGTTGCACCAGGTGCAATGCCTTTTTCAGTCAAAATTCAAAACTATTCAAAATGAACATGTCATTCTGATGTCAGAGTGACTTCACTAAAAAAAAAAAAAAAAATCACCCGGACACTATTAAACACTATTAATACAGTAGATATAGAATAAAAAGTTACAGCAAGTGCAATGCTTTTTTGGGCCACAATTTAATCTATGCAAAATTATTATGTAATGCTGAGGTCATAGTGACATCACTACAAAAATGCACCCAGACAACATTTAAAGGGCATGTCCACCCTTAAAAATTGTTTTTGATATGATGTTCCCCCATTTCTGGTAGCCCCAACCGCATGTTTGTATTTTCCAAAAGCTCCCCAAACTCTTACTTACCTCCCCTCGTCTTCCGCTGCACTGCCGGCCCTCGCTTGCGAGAATGCAAGCAGAGGGGCGGGACCGGCAGTCGCGTCTGTGATTGGCTGAGCGGCAGCCAATCACGGACGCGGCTGCCGGTCATTCAGTGCAGCGGAGGAAGAGGAGAGGTAAGTAAGAGTTTGGGGAGCTTTGGAAATACACCTGCGGTTGGGGCTTCCAGACATGGGGGAGCAGCATATTAAGGGGGTTTTACGCTAGGGGGATAGTAGACGGAGGAGAGGAGGAGAGGAGGGGGAGGGAGGGGGGAGAAGGGCTGCAGTTACGCATGACAAATATCTACCGGAGGCAAGTAGCAGGCAGAGCCGCGCTAGCCTCCTGGTGGACAGTTTTTGGGACTTAGGGGGGGGGTCTACAGAGAACCCTATGGAGCTGGGATGTGAGGTAAGGATTACACTACACTACATGGTGGGGCCATTACTGGGGGGGTTATAGTTTTGGGGTGGACATGCCCTTTAAACACTATTAACAGGTATAGAATAAGATGTCGCACCAAGTACAATGCTTTTTTGGGCCAAAATTAATTCTATGCAAAATTATGATGTCATGCTGATGTCATAGTGACATCACTAAATCATCACCCTGACACATTAAAACACTATTAACAGATATAGAATTAGAAGTTACAACAAGTGCAATGTTTTTTTGGGCAAAATATTTAACCTATGCAAAATTATGATGTCATGCTGATGTCATAGTGACATCGCTAAAAAAATACACCCTGACACATTAAAACACTATTAAAAGATATAGAATTAGAAGTCACAACAAGTGCAATGTTTTTTTGGGCAAAATATTTAATCTATGCAAAATTATGATGTCATGCTGATGTCATAGTGACATCACTAAAAAATGCACCCAGACACATTTAAACATGGGTATAGATTAAGAAGTCACACTAAGTACAATTTTTGGGGGGCCAAAATTTAGTCTATGCAAAATTATGATGTCATGCTGATGTCATAGTGACACCACTAAAAAATGCACCCAGACACATCAAAACACTATTAACAGATATAGAATAAGAAGTCAAGAATAACAAGTGCAATGTTTTTTGGGCAAAAAATGTAATCTAAGCAAAATTATGATGTCATGCTGATTTCAAAGTGCCCTTTTGAGTCAAAATTCTAATCTATGCAAAATTATGATGTCATGCTGATGTCATAGTAACATCATAAAAAAATGCACCCATACACATTTAAACACTATTAACAGATGTAGAATAAAGTCACAGCAAGTGCAATGCTTTTTTTTAGCCAAAATTTAATTTATGCAAAATTATAATGTCATGCTGATGTCATAGTGACATCACTAAAAAATGCACCCAGACACATTTAAACAGGGATATAGGAGAGGATATAGAAGAGGTCGCAATAAGTACAATTTTTTAGGGGACAAAATTTAATCTATGCAAAACTATGTCATGCTAAGGTCATAGTGACATAACTAAAAAAATGCACGCAGACACATTAAAACACTATTAACAGATATAGAATTAGAAGTTGCAACAAGTGCAATGTTTTTTGGGCAATGTTTATTTAATCTATGCAAAATTATGATGTCATGCTAATGTCATAGTGACATCACTAAAAAAATGCACCCAGGCATATTTAAACACTTTTAACAGATATTTTTAACAGATATAGAATAAAAAGTCACAGCACGTGCAATGCCTTTTTGAGCCAAAATTTAAATCTATATAAAAGGATGTCATGCTGATGTCATAGTGACATCACTAAAAAATGCACCCAGACACAGCAAGTGCATTGCTATTTTGGGCCAAAATTTAATCTATGCAAAATTATTATATAATGTTGATGTCATGGTTACATCACTAAAAAAATGCACCCAGACACATTTAAACACTTTTAACAGATATAGAATAAGAAGTTGCAACAAGTGCAACATTTTTTGGGTCAAAATTGAATCTATGCAAAATTATGATGTCATGGCGATGTCATAGTGATATCAATAAAAAATGCACCCTGACACATTAAAACACTAATGATGTCATGCGGATGTCAGTGTTTTTTTGAGTCAGAATTCAAATCTATGCCAAATGATGTCATGCTGATATCATAGTGATAGATATAGAATAAGAAGTTGCACCAAGTTCAATGCCTTTTTGAGTCAAAATTCAAATCTGTACAAAATTATGATGTCATGCTGTCATAGTGACATCACAAAAAAAGGCACCCAGACACATTTAAACACTATCAGATATAGAATAAAAAGTTGCACAAAGTGCAATGCTTTTTTTGGGACAAAATTTAGTCAATGCAAAATTATGATGTCATGCTGATGTCATAGTGATATTACTGAAAAATGCACCCGACACATTAAAACACTATTAACAGATATAGAATAAGAAGTCTCCAACAAGTACAATGTTTTTTGAGCCAAAATTTCATGTATGCAAAATGATGTCATGCTTATGTCATAGTGTCTTTTTGAGTCAAAATTCAAATCTATGCAACATTATTATATAATGCTGATGTCATAGTGACATTACTAAAAAAATGCACCCAAACACATTTAAATACTTTTAGAAGATATAGAATAAGAAGTCGCAATAACTGTAATGTTTTTTGGGCCAAAATTAAATCTACGTAAAATGATGATGTCATGCTGATGTCATAGTGACCACTAAAAAATACACCCACACACATTTATGTCATTCAGATGTCAATAGTGCTTTTTTGCACCCAGACACATTTAAACTTTTAACAGATATAGAATAAGAAGTTGCAACATGTGCAATGTTTCTTGTGCCAAAATTTCATATATGCAAAATTATGATGTCATAGTGACATCATTAAAAATGCACCTGACACATTGAAACACTTTAAACACATATAGAATAAAAAGATTTGGGCCAACGATTCATATATGCAAAATTATGGTGTCATGCTGATGTCATAGTGACATCACTAAAAAAATGCACCCAGACACATTTAAACACTATTAACCGGTATAGAATAAGAAGTTGCACCAAGTAGAATGCTTTTTAGGGTCAAAATTGAAATCTATGCAAAATGATGATGTCAAACTTGTGTCATAGTAACGTCACTAAAAAATGCACCCAGACACATTAAACTACTATTAACAGATATATAAATAAAAAGTCAAACCAAATGAAATGCTTTTTAGGGTCAAAATTGAAATCTATGCAAAATGATGATGTCAGGCTTGTGTCATAGTGACATCACTAAAAAATGCACCTAGACACATTTATGATTTCATTCAGATGTTAATAGTGCCTTTTTGCAACCAGACACATTTATGAGGTCATGCTGATGTCAGTAGTGCCTTTTTGAGTCAAAATTCAAATCTATGCAAAATGATGATGTCATGCTGATGTCATAGTGACATTACTAAAAAATGCACCCAGACACATTTAAACACTTTTAGTAGATATAGAATAATAAGTTACAAAAACTGCAATGTTTTTTGGGCCAAAATGTCATCTATGCAAAATTATGATGTCATGCTGATGTCAGTGACCTCACTAAAAATGCACCCACACACATTTATGATGTCATTCCAGATGTCAATAGTGCCTTTTTGCACACAGACACATTTAAACACTTTTAGCAGATATAGAATAAGAAGTTGCAACAAGTGCAATGTTTCTTGTGCCAAATTTCATCTATGCAAAATGATGATGTCATGCTAATGTCATAGCGACACCACTAAAAAAAATACACCCAGACACATTTAAACACTATTACCAGGTATAGAATAAAAAGTCACACCAAATAGAATGCTTTTTGGGCCAACGTTTCATATATGCAAAATGATGATGTCATCATGCTGATGTCATAGTGACATCACTAAAAAATGCACCCAGACATATTTAAACATTACCCGGAATAGAGTAAGAATTCGCACCAAGTACAATGCTTTTTGGCCACATTTATATATGAAAATTATGATGTCATGCTGATGTCATAGTCCAGACACATTTAAACACTATTGCCAGGTATAGAATAAGAAGTCGCACCAAGTAGAATGCTTTTTGGGCCAACATTTCATATATGCAAAATTATGATGTCATGCTGATTTCATAGTGACATCACTAAAAAATGCACCCAGACATGTTAAAATACTATTAACAGATATAGAATAAGAAGTCACACCAAGTGAAATGCCTTTTTGAGTCAAAATTCAAATCTATGCAAAATTATGATGTCATGCTGATGTCAGTGACATCACTTAAAATGCTCCCAGACTTTTAACAGATACAGAATAAAAAGTTGCAACAAGTGCAATGTTTTTTGGGTCAAATTTGAATCTATGCAAAATTATGTCATGCTGTGTCATTTAAACACTATTAACAGGTATAGAATAAGAAGTCGCACCAAGTAGAATGCTTTCAGGGCCAATATTTCATATATGCAAAATTATGATGTCCTTCTGATGTCATAGTGACATCACTAATAATGCACCCACACACATTAAAATATTATTAACAGATATAGAATAAGTCGCACTAAGTGCAGTGCCTTTTAGAGTCAAACTTCAAATCTATGCAAAATGATGATGTCATGCTGATGTCATAGTTACATCACTAACAAATGCACCCAGACACATTTAAACTCTTAACAGATAAACAGAGTTTTTCAATCAAAGTTCTTATCGTTTAAAATGGTGCTAATTTTACCCCAGCCAATCAGATGTTAGCTTTCAAATGTTAAATAAGATCTGATTGGTTGGGGGAAAATTAGCACCATTTTAAACGATAAGAACTTGTTGAATCTCCCAGAAAGTATAAGAAGTTGCACCAAGTGCAATGCTTTTTTGGGCCAAAATTGAATCTATGGAAAATCAAGATGTAATGCTAATGCATAGTGACATCACTAAAAAAATGCACCCAGACACATTTAAACAATATTAACAGATAAAGAATAAAAAGTTGCACAAAGTAGAATGCTTTTAGGGCCAACATTTCAATTATGCAAAATTATGATGTCATGCTAATGTCATAGTGACATCACTAAAAAATGCACCCAGAAACATTAAAATACTATTAATAGATATAGAATAAGAAGTCGCACCAAGTGCAATCCTTTTGAAGTCAAAATTCAAATCTAAGCAAAACGATGATGTCATGCTGATGTCATAGTGACATCACTAAAAAAAATGCACCCAGACACAATTAAACACAGATATAGAATAAAAAGTCGCACCAAGTACAATTTTTTTTGGCCAAAATTTAATCAATTTAATCAAAAATGATGATGTCATGCTGATGTCATGATGCCTTTGTGAGTCAAAATTAAAATCTATGCAAAATGATTGTCATGCTAAAGTGATAGTGACATCACTAAAAAAATAAACCCTGACACAATAAAACACTATTAACAGATATAGAATAAGAAGTCGCCACAAGTGCAATATTTTTTGAGTTAAAATTTAATCTATGCAAAATTATGATGTCATGCTGATGTCATGGTGCCTTTGAGTCAAAATTAAAATCTATGCAAAATGATGTCATGCTGATATCATAGTGACATCACTAAAAAATGCACCCAGGCTGTTAGGATTTCTTCAAGGAGAGTCCCTGCAAACCCTTCACTGGACGCAGAGTCTAAGTGTCTGCCGGTCTTCTCCAGAGCCTCTGACGGTGAGGAAGTTGTGCAGCAAGGCAGACACCAGGTTGCGGCTCCAGATCAGGGATCACAGGGAACTAACCCGCAGTGTAGAGAGGCAGCTAGCAAAGACCTGAAGTACTATACAAGTTGGAGGAACAACGAATGCACAGGCAGAACCAGAAGTATGTACAGATAGCTGGTAGGGATACACCGGCTGACCACAGGAAATATGCAGACATGGTGGTACAGATACACAAGTTGAACAGTAGGTAGATACTGGCAGGAGTAAATGGGGTTCACATGCTGACCTGAAGCTATATGCAGGCTGGGTGGTACAGATACACAAACTGGACCGTAGGTAGATGCGGATTGGAGGATACAGAGTTCACAAGCTGAGACCGTAAGAGTAGGCAGACTTAAAAGGTATGGAGTTCACAGGCTGAAACTGAATAATATACAGGCTTGATGGTATGGAGTGCACAGGCTGGACTGTACTAATATGCAGGCTTGATAATATGGAGTGCAGTGGTTGAACGAGAATAATATGCAGACTGGATGATATGGAGTACAGAGACTGACCTAGAACAATATGCAGGCTTGAGGATATGGAGTACAGAGACTGAACTGGAACAATATGCAGGCTTGAGGATCTGGAAAGGCTTATGAAGGCCCCTCCACGTCATTCTGCCGCGACTGGAACTATCTGTGTGCCCGGCGCCACGGACGCGCGCGTGCACGGAGCGCGACGCGCATGCCTGCTCAGAAGCGCAGGACCGCGGCCAGAGGTGAGTACAGGAGTCATACATTGGCACATTTAAACACTATTAACAGGTATAAAATAAGAAGTCGCACCGAGTAGAATGCTTTCAGGGCCAATATTTCATATGTGCAAAATTATCATGTCATGCTGATGTCATAGTGACATCACTAAAAAATGCTCCCAGACACATTAAAATATTAACAGACATAGAATTAGAAGTCGCACCATGTGTAATGCCTTTTAGAGTCAAAATTCAAATCTATGCCAAATGATGATGTCATGCTGATGTCATAGTGACATCACTAAAAAATGCACCCAGACACATTTAAACATTATTAGCAGATATAGAATAAGAATTCACACTAAGTGCAATGCTTTTTAGGAGCAAAATATAATCTATATAAAATCACAATGTCATGCTGATGTCATAGTGATATCACTACAAAAAATGCACAGACACATTTAAACACAGATATAGAATAAGAAGTAGCACCAAGTACAATGTTTTTTGGCCTAAAATTTATGCCTTACCTCCTGTTCTTCAATGTTTGGATAGCCAGGAACGAAGATCTGAAAATCTTACCTTTCGCGCGATCCAGCGGGGCCACTCTGAAATTCCCGACTGCTTGCATACCCGTCAATATTTATTATATTTGTAATAAGTCGCTGCCAATAAGTCGCTGCCAAAATAACTGCCCCTGTAATGAGGTAAATAATGTGTCTTTCTCTGGATCTGTTTGGCTGGTCAGTCGTTCCTCTATTCTCACAATCTCCATGTTGAGTCTGGTTAATTGTACTGTGTTTCTTCAATAATTAAAAGGATCAGATCCATGGAACATTTGTTTAATATTGAACACCATTTTTCACTAAAGTTCTCACTATGTCTGCTAATTGTGGGTTGGTTCTTGAGTCTGAATCCACGTGGAATCCTTTTGATCCTGTAGGTTAGACCATGGAGTTGCATTTAAATCTGTTTTGGTTTTTAACCTTTTAACTTCCATTATAGTGTCTTTTATAGTGTCTCTGCCAAATGCATTTACTGTGTCACTTTCAAACAAAATGTTCAAAGCTTCATCTTCCGTGAAGGTAAATCCGAAAAGATATCCATGTTAACTATGTGTATGGATAAGTGTACTGCCCACGGTGTGCTGGGAGACAAACTTGCAATAATAGAAGTGAATCTCCCGTATCATCGTTTAGTGATAGGTATACCTGCTGGATGCCGTTGTGGTATCACAGCCGTAAGTCACACAAGGGGCACAGACTGTATGCTTCAATTGTCATGTCATGTCATGTTCAAGGTTATTTTTGGTAACCCTTGAAAATAACTGTGAATGTTCAGTAAACCTCGAAAATATGTTCGGAAACTACTTTCGAGCTTTTGATCGTATTTTAAGGGATATCGAATGATCAAGATTATTTTCAAGGCTTACCGTATATATAGCCATGAACATTGGGTAACCCTCGAAAATACGATCAGACCTACCTTTGATTTTCCAATCATATTTTTGAGGGTTATCATACGTTCGAGTGTTTTTCAAGTGTTACCGAAAATAAACTTGAATGTACGGTAACCCTCGAAAATACCGGTCTGAAGTCCGGAAACCTGAACGGTCCGCCCGGTTTTACATAAAAAGTTTTTAATTAATTGAGGGGTTTCCGTGTCGGATCCGGTTCCCATCGCTACTCACGTATAGTTTCTTTTCCAGCTTTGAAAGTATCAAAGTATCAGGAACACAACCCATTCTTCTGCCATGAGTCCAGTATAAAACATTGTAATGGTATATCTATATACTGTATATACATATATATATATAAGTGTAATGCAAATATGGACTTACAGGTCTGCATGGTGAACCGAAACAGACCCACCCTTTCAATGCTGGGCAGTTTTAGACACCATCCTCAGATAGTATATCAGTGAAATGGGAAGGGGAAAGAGACTTAACTGGTCAGAGGAATGGAGAATTTGTGTTGTGAAAAGAGATCATCACAATTGGTTTTTTTCTGTATTTTTTCCACTGGAAAAGCATTTAATAACCCATTAACCAATGTGGGACAGGGCTCCTGGGGTCCACAAGGGAATTTGAAGACAGGGGCCCACCATTTCATGTCAGTCCAAAAAAATGTAAGTTACTTTTCATAACAATCACAAAAATAATCAAGGTTATATAAACTGATTTCACATATTACCCATAGTCAACATCTATCTGATGTATTCAATTAGACCAACTGGACTTGAAGTTTAGTTCTTGAAGACATTTCGCTAGTCATCCGACTGGCTTTTTCAATTCAGAATGACTTGTACAAGAATCTGTGGCAATTATGTACCCTGGAAAATCCCAATTAGCATATCACAGCCAAGTGTTAAGGGCGTGATTGGATAGTGGCTAAGAGGTGTTATAGGAAATTGGGATTTTCCAGGGTACATAATTGCCACAGATTCTTGTACAAGTCATTCTGAATTGAGAAAGCCAGTTGGATGACTAGCGAAACGTCTTCAAAAACTAAACTTCAAGTCCAGTTGATCTAATTGAATACAACAGATATACCATGACCTGGATGAATGAGAACCTTCACAAGCATAGTCAACATCATAAAGTCTAATCCAAATACAAACCATAACATGGATTGTTACCTGTGGGGTTTGTTACATATAGTCTAGGCCAGTAGGTACAGAACTATCGGCTATGAATATTACCCCAGTACAGACCAATATACTGTTTGTTCCTTAACATACAGTTTAGGCTAGGGCTGGACAGTCCCAGGTGCCAGATTACCAATATGGTCAATCTGTTTGACTCTTTAAAAGGTACTTCCAGATCCAAATTAATAAATGGTGTTCATATATTTATACTAACCTTTCATCTGAAGCTCCTAAGGATACTTACAATGCCTGATCCCTCGCTGTAGCTTTCTCATTATTCCTGCTGCTTTCGGGTAAGAGCCATCAGTTAATGGCTGGTGACTACTACCAAAGCTGTTTTGTAAGTATCCATAGGAGTATCAAATGAAAAAGTAACAAAAGTTATGTTTTGGGGGATCCTAGATCTGCATATTGATTTATATTTTGAGGTTTGATTTGCCCTTTCCTTAAACCTCAACAGCTTTACTCTTTCTTTCCAAAACCGCTACTTTTGCCTGAACCCCCACTAAAGTTCAGTCTGTCTTCCAAAAATCTTGCTGCCTCAAACCCCTCATTCACAATACTAGCCATTAAGTTCAGTGCTATTGCATATGAATATTAAGTCAGTACAGACTAATAACACTGGTTGTTATCTCTTGATTAACATGTTACTTACAGTCTACACCACCAAGTACAGTGGTATTTGTTTTATATTAAAGGACAACAAAAGTGGATAGGATTACCTAAAATCACTGTCAATCTTCGTTAGAAGTTGCAATAGCAGTGCAGTTCGCCCTGTCCACTCTTATGTCTGGGACCTGACCAATGGGAAGATTCTCTCTGCAAAAACATGCATTTTCCCATTAGGCAGTTGTGGGGAAAAAGCTAAACTGAAACAGCAATTGGAATCTCCAAGGAAGGTAATCAGCGGTTGAGGCTAAGCCCAGTGATGAGGACCTTGTGGTTAAAACACTCATACCAGGATACTTTTATTGAAAGGGCCTGGGCATAGTTGTCCTTTAACCCATTACAGACCACTACACTGATTGTTACCTTTAGGTCTAGTCTAGTAAATCCAGTGCTATGGTGCTAATGGTGATTAAAAACTCACTGAAGACTAATACATTTATTGTCAGGGGTGTTCCTAGAGTTTTTGGCACCTAATACAAACGAGGAATGTCACCTCTAAGCTGCAAACAGGCGTGGCTTCACATGTGGGTGTGGTTTCCTAAACGTTCTGTAATTTTGAACTTCACATCACAGCGGTATGATTGTCAGTGCTGATTTAGCAGTGGCTGGTGAACTGGAGGGCTGATCTAGCAGTGGCTGGGGAACTGGAGGGTTGACCTAGCAGTATCTGGTGAACTAAAGGGCTGACCTAACTGTGGCCATGTTCTTTCTCCTGTCTTGATTTTCCTTACCTGTCTTGCTTTCACCTTACTCTGGGCGTTCCTATAACACCTCTTAGCCACTATCCAATCACACCCTTAACACCTGGCTGTGATATGCTAATTGGGATTTTCCAGGGTAAATAATTGCCACAGATTCTTGTACAAGTCATTCTGAATTGAGAAAGCCAGTCGGATGACTAGCGAAACATCTTCAAGAGCTAAACTTCAAGTCCAGTTGATCTAATTAAATACAACAGATATGTTCTTAATGTAAGTGCTTCTATGTAACTATAGAACATCTGAACCAGCAAACCATCAACCAGAATATATATACAATTCACCTGGGGATTCTGAAAGAATGTGTTCTCATTAAAGCAACCTCCAGAGCGATTCAACAGAGGGTCTGTATTTATTCTCCACATTCCTCGGGCCTCTCCCTTCTCCCACACCTTGTAACAGTTCAGACGGGAGGTGTTCAGAATTCGACACACATCAACATATCTGAAGTTCATGCACCAATCCTCAAAAGTCATCCTGTATGGCATTTTGAAAAAATAAAAAAACCCATGAAAATAATTCAGGTCTTCAGGTTTCATGGACAATCCTTTGAAATACAGTAAAACCACGGTATAAACAAATGTATGACTGCATGGCTGCAGTTCTGTCTGCTCCAACCTTACATTTTCAGGTACACAATAATACATCTCAAATAACGGATTCATGACCTAGAAAACCTTGAACCTTGTTGTTTTGGTATTTACACAATTAAGGAGTTAATGTGTCTCATTTCACCAATTCTGAGAATAGAGCCACGTACACACGGCCTACTCTGTTTCAATGCAGAAAACAAAGAAATTACTTGCTAGAGATGTAATGTGGGTTTGAATAGAACCCAGTTTCGAATCGAATCCGAGGGTTTCAAAGTCCCGACAAAAGTTTCGGAACTCCCGGAATTTACGAAACCCAAATTTTCCAAGTTTTTGATTTTTATCGAAAGTAGCTGATTATCGAAATTGAAAGTAGCTGATTATTGAAATCGAAAGCAGATAATTATCAAAAATCGAAAGATGATTTTCAAAAATCGAAAGTAGACGATTTTCAAAACTTGAACTTTCGAAATTTCCATAAATTTCGAAAATTCGAAAATGAAACAAAACTCAACAGTTTCGAACATCTCTATTGCTGCCATCAAGTGATCTGGCAGGATACATCACTAAACAATGTTGGTAAAAACATACAGGGAGATTCAATAAAAGTTCTTAACGTTGATATCTGTTGTATTCAATTAGATCAACTGGACTTAGGAAGTTTAGTTCTTGAAGACATTTCGCTAGTCATCCGACTGGCTTTCTCAATTCAGAATGACTTGTACAAGAATCTGTGGCAATTATGTACCCTGGAAAATCCCAATTAGCATATCACAGCCAAGTGTTAAGGGCGTGATTGGATAGTGGCTAAGAGGTTTTATAGGAAATTGGGATTTTCCAGGGTACATAATTGCCACAGATTCTTGTACAAGTCATTCTGAATTGAGAAAGCCAGTCGGATGACTAGCGAAACGTCTTCAAGAACTAAACTTCAAGTCCAGTTGATCTAATTGAATACAACAGATATACCATGACCTGGATGAATGAGAACCTTCACAAGCAACGTTGAAAATGGTGCTAATTTTTCCTCAACCAATCTGATCTTATTTAACATTTGATAGCTAACATCTGATTGGTTGAGGCAAAATTAACAACATGGTCCCATTGTTGGGAGGCGAGCAACTGTGTAATACAGTACATAGAAATATCCCCAACTTCCCCCAAAAGACAAATCTAGAACACTGGGACAGATCCGTCAGATATGTTGCAGGGTATGTCCTTATTTTACTGTAAACTGTTAAATTGTCCCTCTCATCTTGTTGACAAAGGATACATAAGTTTCATTAAAATGCTAGAAGATACACAAATTATATATTCTGGATGTGACACATCCTGGATAATGGTTCTCACCAGAATTCCCCATCATCTCGAACCGTCAGGCCAAGAGTTGTTTTTTCTGACTTGCTCACTTTGTTCCACTCTTCAGATCTAGAAAGAGAAAATCATCATCACAGGTTTAAAATATGGATTTACTACCATGTTACATTGTGCTATATTAATTCACTACAGTTTTGGTATTAACTTTGTCTCTTGTTATGTTTTTGTTCTGTCTCTTGCATGTTTTTGCAGAGAGAATCCTCCCATTGGTCAGGCCCTAGGCATAAGTGTGGACAGGGCAAACTGCACTGCTATTGCAACTTCTAACGAAGATTGACAGTGGTTTTAGGTAATCCTATCCAATTTTGTTGCCCTTTAATATTCAGAACCAATACCATTGTAGTTAATGTTGTGTAGACTGTAAGTAACATGTTAACAAGAGATATTAACCAGTGTATTAGTCTGTACTGGCTTAATATTCATATGAAATAGCACTGAACTTACTGGCTAGGATTGTGAATGAGGGGTCAGAGCGAGGCAGCAAGAATTTTGGAAGACAGACAGAACTTTAGTGGGGGTTCAGGCAAAAGTAGTGGTTTTGGAAAGCAAGAGTAAAACTGTTGAGGTTAAGAGCAAATATCAATATGCAGATCTATCACTATCACTGTAAAAAACTCTACCACACAATCACAATGTATGTGTTTGTTGGTTTTATACAGTAAATTTGAGTTTAATTTGAGCCGGTTGAAGCGGTGTCCTGTGCATGGCAGGAAGAGGGATGTTCTATAAAATATCTAGATAAAACTAGAAAGAGAAAGTTGAAGTATAAACTTTGAATTTGGCTTGAATGGCTACACTAAGCTCTTTTAATGTGAGTGTATGTGGGGACTGTGAGCAGTAGTACAGTTCTCTGGGCCCTGATGGAGAATTTGGACCTGGGCCCCCATATCCTTCCCTGCAACACCACCCCTACTGCTACTACAATGCTATTCACCTTTATGAAAATTATTTAGACCTGGCCCAGGAAGCTAAATCTATCTATTAAACCAAGTTTAATAGATAGACAGACCAAAAGACAGATTGATAGAAAGACAGACGTACAGACGCATAGATAGACAGACCAAAAGACAGATTGATAGACAGACAGACAGACATACACAGACGCATAGATAGACATACAAATAGACAGATAGACAAACAGATAGACACAGACAGATTGACAGATGGACAGATAGAAATCCTCAGCTTTATGGCTAGGCCGCACTAACGCATTTTTTGTGCATGCAATTTTGGTTAAAATGGAAATTGCTGGAACGTAGAAATGACTGATTTCCTATGTGCATGTGATTGTGCATCCGTTTGAGTTTTGCATACACCATTTTTTACGCAAATGCATGCGTTTTTATAATGCTAAATTACAAAAATGCATGCGCAAATGTGGAATGACATGCAACAATGCACAGAAATCGCATGCGCGATTGCAATGTGAGATTTGGTGCATTGTAGTGTGGCCTCAGCCTTACTGTCCTCTCAAGTATGTGTCACCATCCTGACTGGCTGTGCCTCACACAGTTGGGAGTCCTGGAGCATTTTGCAGGCATTTTTCTCTCCCTGATCTGCAAGTAATAGTAACATTGTATCCTCTGGTACTGATGCTGATTATCACAATACAATGTTTCTATTACCAATCAGGGAGGTCTCTAGGGTTTGAGAAGATCAGGGACACTTTCGGCACTCTATGTACTGCACATACTTAATAGAGATAGACAGAGACACATACACAGACAAACAGAGATAGATACGAAGGAAGTTATAAATAGACAGAAAAATACACCAAGAGAGGTGTAGACAGAGATACACAAATGAATGACACAGAGGCACAGTATTCCATTGTAGCAAACTGGCAATTTCATTATATACTGGGAACACTGGGATTTTCATTACATACTGGCAATTTCATCACAGCAAAAGTAGGTCACACGAGATCCCAAATATCACTTAATATTCTTTATCGGGGATAAAGCATTACAGGTTTCAGACTTGCATGTCTTTCATTTCACTATATACTAGTAACCATGGGAATTTCATCACATAATGTTAGCAAACTGGCAATTTCATCATATACTGGGGTAGGCTATATCCTACCCCATGTGCAGGGCAATCCACTGATTATATTAGTACAGGCAGTAGCAGCATTTGTTATTATTATGCATATCTAGTTGTGCACATTATCAAATGCTGCCACTGCCTGTACTAATATAATGAGTGGATTGCCATGTATGCAGCTATTACCTACCCATGTGCAGTGGAGCAGCTGGAGGACGGAATTCATTGGCATGTTGTTGCAGAGGCAGCACAGGTGCAGCATTTCCCAGTAGTACAACGTGGCTGCATGATGACATCATTGCTTTGTGCAGTGATTGCGCAGTCGTTAAGTACTACTGGGAAAAGGAAATTTGGCATCTCTATTAGGTAAGTTGTGTTGAAACATTCAGGGCCCTGAATGTTTTAACATAGTGAAGCCACTGTTAACAATGTTGCTATTACCACCAAATCAAGGAGAGGAGAAAGCTAGTGCTTAAAGGGCATGTCCACTCCCAAAACTAAAATTTGACCCACTACTGGCCCCACTGTGTAGTGCTAAAAAATCCTTACCTTACATCTCTGCTCCAAATGGTTCTCCTGCAGTGTCTATTCAAAGTTGTAAAAAGTGAGTAGGAGCTGCCTGTGAGTCATCCTGTCCCTGCTGGTTCCTTGTCCTCTGAGAGGTTTCTGGCATGCGCAGGGGAGCCCCCCCCCCCCTGAAACCCTTCTGTCTGCTGCATGTCCTATATATCCTATAAAATCTTTTTCCTGTGTGTAGGGAACCCCAGCCCACCCCCAACCCCAGAAAGATACTTTCAGACCTTCCTTCCCCTGGCTGTGTGCATAGTCGGCAACCATGCCTGTGATTGCAGAGAGCCGGGAACAGCTGAACTAGCAGAGAGCCAGGAACAGAGCGCTGGGGGAGTGAAGGACTGTAAGTATGTCTTTTTTTTTTTTTTTTACAAAAGTAAAGTGGCAGTTGGGGGTGGGATGGGGTGCCCTACACACAGTAAAAAATGTATTTTCGGGATGGAGATACCCTTAAAGCTGATTTTACCTCTGCAGTTTCAAGATGGATAGATTGTGACAGGCAGTGAAAAAACTCGGCAAGCCCCCAAGAAACAAGGGCCGGTCGCATTGCAACCCCTATTTCTATGCTACTGGCTGTGAGTTTTAAAACGTGAGCCTGTGACAGGTAATCAAGGCAGCTACTCAACACTGATTAGGTCTGTTCACAGATAAAATGCAATCAAGAGGTAGGTTAAAAAAAAAGGGGGGGGGGAATCATGGTTCTCTTAATACATTTTATTTACAGGCTGACGAATTTTAGCATTATCTATTCCTTACTCATCACTCCACGGTCCTCTCCATTCTCGTTTTCCCCAGGGATTTCTCATTCTGATCATAAACAGTTTGTTCGATGTCCCAAAGCACAGGTTCTTCTTCCCCACTGGCACCTTCTTGATCTCAGTCACAGAGTAGGCATGATCTTTCACTAGTCCGAAAGGAGTTACTGCCTCCATATCATTGATGGAAGAAGACTTAATAAAAAAATAATAAAGAATAAAATCACAAAGATATCAGTCTCAATGGACTCTACTGATAAACCAGATTGATCTACTTTTAATCTAAAATGTAATCAAAAATGGCCATGGCCTATTGTGGGGCGAACTTTGGAAAGAGTTAATTCTAAAAAAAATAAATATTTTTCAATCCGCTTCCCTCCATCCAATTGAGACTAATGCCTCAAATAAAGACTAAATTGGACCATTTACGGACAAATCACGATTGTATGATTAAAAAAATTGGCCAACAATCAGGCGATTGCCCATACACGATCTGACGATCGTACAATGTTGCAATATCGTGCTCCCAGAGATTATATTGTGTATGGGCCCCTTAACTGACTGGAAAACTGAAACTGTCAAAAAGTCAAATTTCTAGTAAACTGAGACTATTGAATGGCTGGCAATCTGAGACTGATGATTTGTCTGCCAAACATACATAGACTGGTAATGTGGCAGACAATCTGAGATGACTAAATTGACTGACCTGTACTATAATATGTGAATGCTCATAATCATACTAATGATCATTTCCCAGCCCTCCATAGGATCACCAGTGATTCTTGGGGTCTGGCAACTTAACAGCAAAGCCTTTAACTAATAGGCAATTTATTGTGTGCTGGGAAATGGTCCCACCCCCCATCTGTCGATACCCAAGATTGTAAAGTATAAATTAAAACCAAAAGTTTTATCCAGAAAATACCAATATTTGTTCACTACTCCTCAGTACTGGATTTGCAAGGGCTTCAGTCAAATCCTAATGGGGGATAAAGCACTTTCTTTTTACAAGTTTCTTTATTGCATTTTATGGACTTTGGAATTTTATAAGCCTGAGGTAGAGAGGCTTACAATAGAAATAAGGGATTTGTGTAGGGTAACCCAGCAAGGTTACTGGATCTGCCATATTTGGAATGTAAAGTCTAAAGGTGGCCATACATCTATGAGATATTACTTACCCGACCGATCGCTCACACGATGTTCATCGATGCTGCCGGAACCGCTTCTGCCGATCGTATATTTGACCAAAATGCAATAGCAAAATCCCATTCATTTTGCGATCGCATGTCGGTCGAATGTAAGATCGGGAGAAGAGGTTCCGGCAGGATCGAAGGAACATCGCGTGAGCCCTCGGTCGGGTAAATAATATCTCATAGATGAAGGCTGGGTATGCACCAGCAGATATTTCTGACTGGCCAACCGACAGTGCCATGGATCGGTCGGTCGGTCGTCAATATTTGCTGGTGTAGGGCTGCCGGCCGCGACTGAACTCGGTTGCCCGTTCGTCCGGATCTGATAGTTCTTTATGAGTGACAGAGGGCACATGAAAACCAATTACACCTATAAAATGGAAAACAACAAAGCAAAGTTTATTTGGGGACAAACGCTTTCTGTAGCAATTTCTTCAATTCATTTAAAGCCTTTAGTTGCCCTTTAAATAAAATATTCCATAATGGTAGCCAAACCAGTTTATTTATTGAATTGACACATCATATAATACACAGAAGCCCTGAATGTCTTGTAAGTGTTATGTATCATATGAAATGAAGGCCCCCCCCACACCAAGGTGACTTCTAATATCATATATTTCAATATCTGTCTGGGTTGTTTTTATTATAATAATTATTTTATTACAGAACTACGGTCAAAACACATTTACTCTGACTTGTAGCCCCACAAATGAACAGGTAGATTTACCCAGAGACGCTATCACTGAGTAAACTTCCTTTCCGGTATTCAATGCATTAGCTGGCGTTAAATAGTGGTGCTAAAACTATCGTAAACCGTGTATTGACTTTTTTGCACCAGCTTTGCAGGTGTTTTTTTACGAAACCTGCTCAGCCGGTGCAATGAAGGGGTTAAAGTCAAGTTAACTGATATAAAATTGGTTAGCCCGACTTTAATGGCATAAAAGAGCACAGAAATGTGTCTTATATGTCTTTCGAAGCAATTTCTAACCATAGATACACCTGTGTAAAACAAGTCAAATCTTTACTTCCTTACCCCTCTCCTTCCTTATCTCAGTGTAACAAAAATGCCCAATGTGAACCACCCAAAGAAAACGTGAGAAGCTGTCCAATTAGCTACTAGCAGGGCTATGTACTGAGAGCTGCAATCTCTCTCTATTGTCCCCTTTAGGCAATGCACTGAGCTGATAGTGTCTCTCGTTGCATTGCGAATGGGGTTAACCCAATCTGCTAGTTGAAATAAGTTCTAGTTAAAACATGTCACTCTAATCAATAAATTCTTAATTAGTCCTAATAAATGTGTTACACGGTTTTCCTTTTAATAAAACTCAATATAACAATCAATAAAACTCACTAACCATACAATTCCACACCTTACCTTTATATAACAGCTAATCAACCCTCCTCTTCTGTGAACTGTTAGTAGCTCTGAAAATAGCTTTGCGTGTTCAGTCAACTTTGTTCTGTACTGACCTTGGTCTAGGTCAAATGTTTCCACAACAGCCCCAGTAAAATCCACAATTGCTTCTGCAGTGTTACCTCCATCTAGAGCCTCATAGCAACCAGCTAATCTGCAAATAACCAGAGGTAGAGTTTGAATTTGTCTGTGGCCAAATGGTCATGTCACCACCTGTCAAAATCCCCAATGTTTAGATATTTTACACTTAGTATAGTATATGAGGTTGAATAAAGACATATCCTTCCGGTCCCACCTGTTCCGCAATAATCACATATTCTGCCTAACTGTTGATCCAGAGGAAGGCAACCCCCCCCTACCAGAATTATACGGGAGGGGGGTCCTTCCTGACTCCAAGTGGCAACTGGAAATATCCCTGGATCAACTTCACTTTGTGTATCAATAACAGAAAATGCAACATTCCTTGTTTTTAGAAACTCATCCAGCTGTTTTTTTTAACTATTCAATGAATCTGCAATTGCAACATCCACTGAAAGACTGTTCCATATTTTTACAGTGATTAACCCTTTGATCTTGAACACTAAACTTTTCTTCAAGTCTCAAGGGATGTCCACGTGTCCTCTGACATGTTCTATCATTAACCAATGCTAAGGTTTGGCCAATTAATTTGTTTACATACAATAATCATATCTCCACACAAGCATTTTTCCCCTAGTGTACATAATTGCAACTTATCCAGTCTGTCTTCATATTCAAGCTCCCCCAATCCCCTTATTAATTTAGCTGCCATTCTCTGAACCCTTTCCATTTCAAAGATGTCCTTTTTGTACGCAGGATTTCAAAATTGCCCTTTGTAAAGAGGGAGAATAACATTTTACCCTGAGGTTTACTTTCTCCCTTGAATCCATACCCCTCTTTATACAATATCTTGCTGGCTCTAGCTGCTGCTGCCTGGCACTACTTGCTACATTTAAATTTGTTACCCACCAAAACTCCAAGATCTTTTCCCACCAGTGATTACTTTACACAAGTAATGTTCTGACAGGAAAATCGGAATTGTGTGTAGGGTGGATAGGCCACCAAGGTGCAAACCAATGCTACAAGTATTTAGATCTTTAGGCCTTACAAAAAAAAATAAACTTTCAGCAAATTTTTCCTTACTATACACTGGTAAATAATAGATAGGTTTGGATAACGCAACTAAATATTTATACTGTAGGCAGCCAACTAATGTATTCAATTACATTATATGTAGGTCTGAGGTGCAACTAACTATATACAACAAAACAAACACAGGTACCCAGGCAGCAAGTCTTAAAAAAAGACTCAATTGTGTGTAGAAGGTTCACCAGTTCCTTACAATGATTTATTGGAGATACAGCACAACGTTTCAGACTTTTTTTTTTAAATTGCACCTGATAAAACACAGGTCTGAAACATGCTGTGCTGTATCGCCAATAAACCACTGTAAGCCCTGCTATTGGGTTCTTGTGTGGAAATATTTTGTTGGACCTATATACAGCAAAACCCAGTGCAGCTAGTAGGACGTGTGTAATGGTGTAGAATTGCAGTTAATTTTGATGGGTTCTAACATGCAACCCATATTAAATATTTGGGGAATTATCTGCAGAAGGCACTATGTCATTTCTATTACCCCTTCACCTTAAAGCTCTTCTCCAAGGATTCTGCAAATGTACTGTATTTCTTTGTATTCTTTAGTCTTTCCTGTAAATGTATCTTAAAAGGTATCGCCACTGGAAAAAAAAAATTGGCATTTAGTTGTATTGAAGAACGGGAGGTAAAGGAGCTGTGTCTTACCTCTTGTTCTTCAATAAAACCTGCAGGAGCTGGGAGAGAAGGTAAGCTACTTACCCGATCACTCACTCCTCCGCCTCATAGACAGGTCCCGACGGTCTTCTGCGTGCATGGGCATCGCAAGCGCATAGAAGACAGAGTCCCCTATTTATTTACATATCCAATCTGAAACCTCTTACATTTCAGCTGTCAATCAAGTGCCTTAGTATCATAAACTGTTCTGTTATGTATAGTTTTGCTGTAGCTTAAATGGTGACAGTTGGTAAGTGAACTGCATTGTGGAAAATTTCCAATCTCAATGCTGCTTCATAGTGATTACTGAGCATGCTTGCCCAAAGAGAGATAGATAGTCTGAAAGGGGGCTGGGAAACTTAATTACTGAGCTTGAGCAAAACAAGTACTGCAGCAACACAAACACATCAGAGTAAGTGCTGCTTACATGTATTTATTTATAGATTGAAATGAGGCAAATTTGTTGTTTCAGTGTACAATTCCTTTAAATATTGTCCAATCAAATTAATTTGCAGTACCATGTACTGGGTGTAATTTCCAAATGCAGAGTGAACTTATTAGGGTAAATGTAAATGTAATAGTGTAATGTGGCACACGAAAACTCGACTGCACACTAATGGAGAGATGTACATAAAGCTACAACATTCCAAGCTGTCGTGTATGTGTGTATGTGTGTATTAAAACCCTGTCACCTGCCATTCTGTCTTAATATTTATTAAATTGTTTGCACCAGGAACCCTAGCAAAACCTTTTTGAATACTACAGACATCACCAACCCCACTTTAAAGCTAAACACTGCTAAACACTGGATCATTGTCCTTAATGGGTTAGCACAGCTTATTTGATTGTCTCTGTTCCCTGTCTTATCTAGGTTCTATTAAGAGAATGAAAATTGTCTTTCCAAGTACATAAATAAAGACTTGTCTTATCGTATATACTCGAGTATAAACCGTCCCGAGTATAAACCTAGGTACCTAGTTTTACCTAAAAAAAGGGAAAAAATAGACTGACTCGAGTATAAACTGAGGGTGTAACCCCTACTAGTATTTGCCACCTAAGATGTTTGGAAACTACAACTCCCAGCATGCTTTATTGCTGAGAGTTGTAGTTTTTAAACATCTTAAGTGGCAAATACTTGCAAATAGGGGTAAATCCTCCTTTATTTGTGCATACAGTATGCACAAATAAAGAAGGTTTTACACTTATTTGTAAGTATTGTGTGCCCTGGTGTCCCTGTGGTATTCTCCTACCTTGTCCGGTGGCCGCTCGCTCCTCGCTCCACATCCTCTGCGCTTCAGGATGATGTCACTACTCAGCGCCGCAAAGTGAGAGGCGCTAGGTAGTAACCTCATCCGGAAGCGCATTGAAGATGTGGATCGCGCGGCCGCCGGACAAGGTAGGAGAAAGATTGACTCGAGTATAAACCGAGGTAAGATTTTCAGGCTTTTTTTAAAGCCTGAAAACCTCGGTTTATACTCGAGTATATACGGTAAATATCAAACATCTATTCGGGCTACTAACAATTTAGTATTAAAATGTAAAATATGAATGTCTGCCTTCTACAAATCATTCCCTTGGTATAAACATGATAGATGTAGTACATCTTGGAATCAACATATGGTTGGAATATTGAGTATTGGAATGTTGAGCACTGGAAACATTAATTGCAAATTTTAAAAGCATATCCCTGGGCTGTGTAGAGTCTTCTTTATTAAATATAAATCTATATAATACTGTCTAGCGTCTTCTCCATTTCTTTCCTCAAGTCACAGCTAATCCTTCTATTTCCAGACATTAGAACAAAGACTGATTATTATTATTTAAAGTGAACAGAAGGTTTTGTCTGTTTTAAACTTCTATCTAGGCTTTTTGGGTATTTACGTTGTGCATAAGGTTTTTGAGTTGCATTTTAGAACCTATTAGATACTGTTAATTTTTCCCCAGCTATTCCTACTGAGACATGTTTACCCTAAATTTCCATGGAGACTTTGAACAATGAATTTTTTTGGTGACAAAAAACATGTTTGCTTGATGCAAAATTTGGTCGAGCTCTCTCTTATTCCTTGTGTAAAATGGGCATTAATGTAAATCTAAATTTCCTGTGTTTTGTAACGCTGTCTAGAAAGTGCTGAAACAGGTGATTTTTGTTTTTCCGTCATCAGTTCTGCGGATCTTACTGAAATTCCGAAAATTCATTTCAAATACAATTGTAGCAGAACTTTCAGAATTTCTGAGAATTCTGCCAGATCTGCAGATTTTCAAAACCAGAAGCCATATATTTATTTATTGTGCCAACACCTTTCATGGCGCTTTACAATACCATTGTCCTACATATTACATGCAAGGGTAGTACATGCTGCACTCAAAGTGTGGCAAAGTGAACAGCCAATTTACTGTATTATAATAGGAAAGAGGGCCCTGACCAAGTGAGCTTATAGTCTAGAGGAAATGTGCGTGAGACATAAGGTGAAGTAGTTCAGTAAGCTGTAAGGTTATCAGTGGAGTTTGATTAGCATGTTGGGTAAATGATAGGGGTAGCGTTTTATACGCTTGCCAGGTTATATGCTTGCCTGAAGAGGAAGGTTTTCAGGCAGCATTTAGAAGAACCAACCAACTCTCCCCCAGTTGTCTTGGTGTAAACCATGGGAGCTAATTCCATTCACAAACAGGTAAAGAGTCTCAAAAAAGCTCTTATAGTTTTTAGATTAGTGGCTTCTTACATAGATTGTATCGAGTTCTTTATTGTTCACTTAGATTTGGTTTCATTTTTTGGTTTATTTCAACAGCCTCTTACTTGGCATATGCTTTCTCCAGCAGAGCACTCCAAAACTCATTCTTCACGTTGGAATGGCAGTAAACCAAATCTCCATCTATGGTTGGCAAGCGGTCATCAATGACAACATCTACCCAGTCCCCCAGGCACCAGAAATGGAAATGGAAGATTCCTGCATATGTGTGTGGTCTGTTTGGATCCCACTCTTGTTCCTTCCACTTTGGAATAACCTACAACACAACATCGCTCTCATTGTCAACTAACATTAGAATACAGTTCTCCATACACTTTACAACCAAATATACAGTAAGACAGACATACAAATCTGGCAAATGTGCTGTCTGGGACCCCCCCCCCCGAGCAGCATCATTGGTTATCAATGGGGAGAACCTCCCCACACACAATAAGCCTGGTGCGATACATGTCCATCCCCAAAATTAAAATATAACCCACTGCTGGCCCCACTGTGTAGTCTCAAAAAATCCTTAACTTTTTCCTCAGCTCCTTATGGTTGTCCTGCAATGTCTACTGAAGAGTAGGAGCCTTCCTGTGTGTAAAAATGTTTCTGCCCCATTCCCTGTCCTCCTGGAGGACTCGGACATGCGCAGGGGAACTCTTCCCCCTCCCTCCCCTAGCCCATCTGGATCCCTCGTCTCTGCAGTGCCTGGTTGCAAAATTAACTTTTTTCTGTAAAAAAAAAAAAAGTGCAGAGAAAACTCATCAGCCTTTGTTCCCTCGGAACGGTTGGGGGGGGGTCCCCTACAGACCTACACTACAGAAAAAAGTTAAATGAAAGACAAACAATTATAAATGTTAAGGTTTATAAGGTAATTAAATCAGTTAACAAAATATGGTTAAAAGGATAACAAAACCTTTTAATTTCTAAAAGGACAATTCTCCACCCTTAAAACAAAAAACTGTCCCGAACGATCCCCGACTGAACGCATACACACGCGCAACTATTGGCTGTTTCGCCCCTTCGTCACAGGTGTACATTGAGCTCGCTCAGGGGTCTGGCAAACATCTGCAGGTGTGTACAAACCTTTAGGCTTAAAGGCTAAAAATGCTGTACTTAACACATTACACTGTTATTCAATTAAAGTTTAAACGTCAAGTCCAGTTGATCTAACTGAATACAAAAGATATACCATGACCTGGATGAATGAGAACCTTCACAAGCACATTACACTGTACTTACTTATTGATAAATGGATTAGTAGTTTCATAGTGACAATATATCCATCTGAAGTTAAACAGTTGGGGACCTCAAATTTCATCTATAGACTTGCTAAGTAGCTTTGAATTCCCCATGGTGCTTAGTTCCTTATGGGCTGTGAACCAATTTCAATCAAACACCTGAAAGTGGGCTGCATAGACAGCACATAGTTCTGCAACTTCGTTCCTGGCTCCTTCATGCAGTCAATCCTGGCTGTTTTTTTCCCTGCTGTCTCCTCTGCACATGCTGGAGAAAGAGGAGGCAGAAAAGAGGAGGCAGATACTTTTGCCAAAAGAGAACTTATCAATATAGATCTGTTACAAATGCATGAAATAAACTGGTAAACATTGCATATAAATTACAAGCCAGCAGATTTTTGTTCTAAGGGTGGACATGAGACTACCAACACCACTAGTTATTCACCCCTGGGTTTACCTTCAATCATATCTGAGTGTATCTGACAGGGTTACCTTAGTCCAGAGTGACTTCCGTAAAGCCAGGCAGGAGCAGGCAGCCACAAACCAGCAGTTCCCCAGCTTGCCTTGATGTAAGTCATGGGGACTAATTCCATCAACAAACAAGAAAGGATTTTCACAAAGTTCCTTTAGTAAAAAAAAAAAAAAATACATTGATACTAGTTGCAAACATCAAGAATATAACCTACATTTTGCAGTTCTAAACATAACGAGATTATAGCATGTTCAGCCCTTTAAATGAAAATGTATATGTAGGCAAATCACCCCCAAAAATGACAAGTTAGAAAGTTGACAGACATAGGGCTAATCTGTTATGCAGGAAAATAATGCTCTCCCCCTTCCCTCTGCTTCTCAAAAGTTTCTGCCTCCTCTCTAAGCTCTCCAAGATTTTTTTGCATGCTCAGAGGCAGCTAGGGGGATAACATTCAGTCATTGGCTATTGACCATTTGCTAAACCAATCTTTATTGTTGGTCATGGCAGGCAAACAGCCCAAATTATTGAGCTGTGTATACACAGCCTTATAATGCTGGTAGTTCTGTACATAAAGGAGTAACTTCAGGTTACATACCATTTAGTCTAACCGAATTTATTTATTTTTGTTTTTGCTATTGGGTAAAGTAATTTTACAGCAGGAGCATTTTTAATACCTTCTGTAGAGAAGAAAGCTCCAGATAAGTCTGAATGTCGGACGGTATTTTTTAAGGTATCATGTAATTGGTTGGGGCAAATTAACAGCACAGGCTTGTTTTGTGCACCTCTTAGGCGTCGTACATATTATGAACCTACTATCACTGCAGGGAACATTGCACATGCGATGTTGTGCAATATTCCCCTGCGTTATCGCATATTGGTGTCACTTGATTTCAATGGCAATCAATATTCAATACTGCTGCAAACAGTGTAGTATTGCAGCTCATAGGTGTGAAAAGTACCATTCACTCCTATGACCACAGCATTTTGGTGCAATGTCAACACCTGCCCAAGTGTGAAGGAGTCCTTATTAAGCTTGCATAGAAATAAACAATACAAATAAAGGTTAGCAGGGAACCAGGGCACTGAACATTAGACCCAAACTAAGGACTATCTGATCTAAGAACAAGCAGAACTGCTTCCATTGATTAATTATATTAGTAACATGGTACGGATGGGAATTCTCTACAAATGTTCCATATTTTAAGACATTATATAGTAAACAAAGCAAAATAGGGAAAATAAACTTTATTTTTGCATGTTGGTATATAACAGAGCACACTATCATCTTCTGCTCCTTTTACTGCAGAATTTCTTGGAATTGAACTTTGTGGAAGGCTGTGCAGTTGAACCAGCTGTCCTTGCCAAACATCACAGACCTCTAGGAGCTGTCAGTCATACATCATCATTTGGATATCCCCTCTGAACATCTTCCTCCAGCTGTTAGTAATATTTCCCAGTACTTAACAAGCTTGTTTCTCATTCAGCAGAAAACACAAATCAAGAGGTGTTGTTTTTATTGTACGAAATAGAACTAATTTTACTTTGTTGGGTAAAGAATGAGTAGATGAATGGCTGTACAGGGGGCCATGAACTGAAGGTCTGTTTGAGTTACACTGTACATTCACTTACTTGGGATAGGCTGAGTTTCTGGCATTGTTATTTAACAAAACTGCAAAGCTATAGGAGAGGCGTACAGCTAGTTCAACCTGTGATATGCTGAAGGGCAGCGGGGTTTAACGGGGAACATTATCCAAGCTAAACAAGACTAGAAGAGGAAGGAAACTTCCTAAACAGTCGCCAAAAAAGGTACATTCGCATAGATTATGCTAGATAAAAAATGTGTTTTTTCAATGGTCATAGTCAGGTTAATTCCCCTGTAAACAATATACTACAACAACACGTCGAAAAAACTACCCTCATCCCTACAGGCTAAAGTGCAGATACCATAAATATCACATAATAATGCTAAAAAAAACATCAAAAACAATGCGGCTGGGTACAAGCTCCACTGTGGTGTCCTGTGCTATAACCCACAATGCCCAGAGCTGGAGGAACACTTTTCCAGAATAAATAAATTTGCCCAAGAAGCCAAGTCTGGGGCAAACAAACAAATAAGTCACAGTACATTACCTATGTATCAGACGGCCACACTCTTCTGCCCATTCTGCAGTAAAGACCATGCTACCTCTATAGAACACCCGACATTGGCATATGATTATTATTACACTAATATCCTCTTTTAAATAACAGCACTAATTGTGTAATTCCTAGAACAAATAGTACAGGTTGTACATACATACATGCACACATACATACAATGACAAGCCAGCCAGTGGAAACCAAATGTCAGAGTATAAGAATAATGAAAGGTTTCATTTTGTAGTTGAGGTTAAATATACAAAAAGAAAAACCTAACATTGGCTGTGCTGTGAAAAACTAGTGTTTATTCCCACAGATATCCACACAACATGTTGTGAAACACAGCACAGCCTGTGTTTCAGCTTGGTTTCTCCACATCCTTTATTTTTGGACTATAGATATACAGGGGACGATTGGAATATCCCCTGGATGGTGGATGAAACCCATACGTATACCAGCAGCCCACCTCACCTATTACGTTATAAAAACCTAACATTATGACTAACCAACAGTTTGCTGGAAACCAAAGCTGCAATATAATCTCTTATTACCATTGTGTACATACTATTTTTGTCTAATCTAACAGATCGGCTCCTATATAGCCTATAATCATATCTGGATTGCATCATTAACAGTGACAGACATCTTTTCATTCTGCACATGTAACTGAACCTGTGTTGTAAACCATGATAAGGTTTGAAGACCTAGAATGTTAATACGTCATAGCTTACATATGACCTTCTAATAGGATAGGCTATAAAATTCATCGCTCTTTGGGGCTATACTGATCTACAATTAAGATGCCTTGCAGATTTATATCATATTAAAGCCAGACATACACAAGAGATTTGTCTCGAGACTAAACATGGACAAAGAGACACATGTTTTGAGTTATTAGGATCCTATACTGGTGCCAAACTTTCCCTTGAAAATATTTTTATAAAGACTGATAGTGAAATAAATGGAACAAGTAACATAATTAAGAGAAATTACAATAATTACAAGGATATGACAGAATGGCCAATATACAGCCAAGATGATAAAAATATATATTTTCCTTTCTTTTCCAGTATGATGCCCTTAATAATATGGGTCCAATCTCACAGGGCTGTGAAAAAAACAGTAAATAAACACACATTGGTTTTTGTTGCTCTTTATGAGAACTAGGGAGAAATAAAAGCCGTATCCCTGTATTGTTATATAACCATGTCACAATGACATCATTCCTCCTTCAGAAGCACTATTTTGAGTGCACACCATACAATGCAATGTTCCTATAGACCATTATTATTGCCAACCATGTGCAGTATCTCAGCCCTCAGGAGGCAGATTCCTATAAATTAAGGTGTGTGTATTCCAGCAGAGGTGACCTGCCCTGGGGAGTCCTGCCCCCCAACATGGCACTGATGCGACCTATACATAAACAGTAGAGGGGGTCCATAGGTAAATTCTGTGAGGTGTGGTAAAAGTTGCAGTAGGGGTACAATAATTTGCCAATTTGGCATAGAGTTGGTGAATGGTGAATGGTATGGTGAAGAGTTACTGCCCACCATATCTTAGTTTTTCCCAGTGCAGCTAGGATCATCCCCAGTAACATCCCCTGCTCTGTGCTGAAGGGACAGGGACCTCATTGCTCAAGATTCCAGGCCCAGCGCTTTTTATGTAATTATTTTATTATTAGTCATTTTCTCCTTTGTATTGATAAAATGTATAGTGTAGCGTTGTGCTGCTTGATAAATAGAAAAATGACTGGCTAAATATTGTGCCGATTGCTACCTTATCTTCCCTTAATTTATTTTTAAATATTTCCTCCATACAAATACTGTTTATTGTATTTATGGCTTATCTAATTGGGAAAAAATTCTATTTGTCCATGTTCTACTTGTGCATTCCACAGCGAGTATTATATGGGGCGAATTGCCTCCTCCACTAGTGCCCCCATATGAGTGAGTGCCCATTGGCTTGTATTATGATTGGGTTTGTCACATGAAGCAGGCGGTTCATCCCGACTACTCCTACTCCCCTTGTACATAAGTGTTGCCATAGTTAGCCTTTTCCCAGAGCTGTGTATGATCGATCACTGATCCTCCATTTGTAACAATCTCAGGTATATTTAGTTCACTTTCTCACACATTGTGCCAGGTTTATCTTGGTTCAAAGGGTTCCAGTGGGGAATTTTTTTATCCAAGTTAAAAATGATAAAGTATGATCTGTAAACTTGCTCCTTCCTCCGAGTAAGGAGGGTAACAGGGGTTGCTAATTCACCAGCCATTAATAGACTTCCTAATATAGAGTGACAAGCAGGCACAATGTTTTCCATTGATATTTGTTTCTCGGAGTACAGCTGGGACGAAAAAAAAAAACTAATGTTTTTCCCATCAGGCCTTTAGCTACAATATGACTATGTTAAATCTCCTGGCTCAGAACACAGTGACCACACCTCATCCAACATCTGTAATACTGGAGTAAATATACAGACAGGCGTGGGAACTATGCAATCCATTTGTACTTTTAATTGTCACATTAAACACTCTGTAAGGGCTAGGCCACACTCATTGCGCTTTTAAAAGCGCACGCTAGTGTGGCCCAATTGATGTGGCCACACTAGTGTACTTCTTTTGTGCAATCGCATGTGCTCTGATTGCGCAACATTTAGGATCAGGATCCTTTGGTTCCATATATGGCTACACTGTTATTATTTGAAAAGCGCAGATAATCGGGTTGATTTATTAGATACCATATTAAACACAAACTGGGGGGCAATATATTACAGGGCTGCGGGAAATTCTTGCAATGTCAGAGTCATTTCCAATAAGAACTGTGCTGATGTTGATATGAGGAAATGTCGATACAACTAAATAATTCTCTCTCTAGACGTCCTTGTCTCTATGAACATATTTTCTGTGCAGAATTATCTACATCAATATGAAGGTCCATGATAAGACTTGGAAGCTGATACCCTGAGGTTTACTTTCCAGCCAGTATGAATTACAGATGGCCTACCAGGAACAATACAAAATAGTCAGCTGATTGTACCTGCTCTCTTTGTTTTAACTCTAGTGGTTTAGTGGACTAATGTTCTAGTTTTAAAATCACAGCCAATGAGTTTACAGGTTCTAATCCCCAGTTTTACTTGTCAATTTTGTATTTGTCAATACTGGATATAAACGGCAAAGATTAGTTGTTTGTAAATGCAAAGGAATGTGTGACTGAATTAATAGTCTGAGAGGCAGGATCTGATGTAACATTATCTGCGCCCAACAGACATGTGGGCTCTTAGTGTTGGGGTCCCTCAGGGCTTTTAGGACCCTTGCTGTTCTCCCTATACACTATCTCTCTGGGAAAAATATTAAAGGGCATGTCCACCCCTAAATTTAACTTTTGATATGCGGTAGGGCATGCTCCCCCAGCCCCAACCGCATTAATATAATTGTTAGAAAGTCCCCCGATTCTTACTTACCTGCCCTCTCTTCTCCGCCGCAGTGTTCTGGCCCTCTGCTTGCATGGAATTGCAAGCAGGGGGCGGGACCCACAGCCGTGTCCGCGTCCGCTGAGAGGCAGCCAATCACGGTCACGGATGCCAGGAGTTCTAAACAGCGGAGGAGAGAGGGAAGGTAAGTAAAGATTGGGGGACTTTCTAACAATTATATTAAAGGGCATGTCCACCCCCAAAACTATAATCCCCCCAACTACTGGCCCCACCATATAGTGTAGTTTAATCCTTACCTCACATCCCAGCTCCATAGGGTTCTCCTGTAGTCCCCCCCCAAGTCCCAAAAACGGCCCACCAGAGGCTAGCAGAGTCCATATGACACTGCCTGCTAGCTGGCCTCAGGTAGATTTTTGCCATGCGTACTGCAGCCCTTCTCCCCCCCCCCCTCCCTCCCCCTCCCTCTCCCTCCCTCTCCCTCCCGTTCTACTATCCCTCCCCCTAGCATAAAACCCCTTCAGTACTGATTTCCCCCATGTCTCCCACCCAACCGCATATTTATTTTTTTTTAAAGCTCCCCAAACTCTTACTTACCTCTCCTCTTTCCTCCGGCGAAGTGAGCTGCCGACAGCCGCGTCTGTGATTGGCTGCCGCTCAGCCAATCACAGCGCGGCTGCCGGTCCCGCCCCTCTGCTTGCATTCCTTGCAAGCAGAGGGCCGGGAGCGCGGCGGAGGAAGTGGGGAGGTAAGTAGAGTTTGGGGGGCTTTCTAAAAAAAAATATACCGGTTGGGGCTGGGAGCCCAGGGGGGATCTTATATGAAAAAATCAATTTTAGGGTGGACATACCCTTTAATGCATTTGGGGCTGGGGGAGCATGCCCTACCTACCGCATACCCAAGGGTTTAATGTTAGGGGGAGGGAGAGAAAACGGGAGGGGAGGGAGGGGGGGGGGAGGGCTGCACTGAGCAATGCCTCAACCTTGACAAGGTTGAGGAAGTCTCAGGCACAGCATGAGTCACACACTGCTCCTACACAGCAGTTTCCTGGAATTTTGGAGGGGCACAGCAGGGGAACTATTTTGAGCAGGAATGTAAGGTAAGGATTGTTTTAAACTAATTGATGTGGCCAGTAAAGGGTTAAATTTTAGTTTTGGGGGTGGACATGCCCTTTAAGTTCTTTTGGTTTTAAGTATCACTTATATGCTGATGATACCCAAATTTACTTGTCCACCCCCGCGCTAACCCCTGAAGTTCAATCCCCAATCTCTAAATGTCTGCTCTCTATCTCTTCCTGGATGGCGCACCGTGGCCTTAAACTCAATCTATCCAAAACGGAATTAATAATTTCCCCCCCCTAAACTGGGACCTAGTCCACCATTCTCCATCTCCATTGACAATATGGTCATTAACCCAGTTGAATCTGCACACTGCCTTGGAGTGATCCGCCCTTTTCTCTCTTTCTCCACTACTAAAATGCTCATCCATGCACTTACAATCTCCCATCTCGACTACTGTAACATTCTACTGCTTGGACTCCCGGCCTCTCATCTCTCTCCAGTCTATCTTAAACTCGGCAGCTCGGATCATCTCGCTCTCCTCCAAAAGAGAACCCACAACCCCGATACTAGTCCATAGGGTGGCTTCCCATCAAACAAAGAATCATATTCAATACCCTGCTTTTAACCTTTAAATCCCTTTGCTCTACTGCACCTCCCTACTTATCTTCTCTCTTGGTCCCTTATGCTCCAGGCCATGCCTTTCGCTCCTCGCAAGGAAATCTTCTCCACAGACCCCCAACTAACACTGCTGCCTCCCGCCTTAAAGGGCATGTACACCCCCAAAACTATAATCCCCCCACTACTGGCCCCACTCTGTAGTGTAATAAAATCCTTACCTCACATCCCAGCTCCATATGGTTCTCCTGGATTCCCTCCCCCCCAAAGTTTGAAAAACTGGCCACCAGGAGGATAGCAGAAGTCCATATAGGACTCTGCCTCCTGTCTCCACTCCGGGAGAATTTTGTCCTGCGCACTGCAGGCCTCCTGCTCCTCCCTATTTAGGCACTTTCTGGAAAATCTAATGATGCGGTTGGGGCTTTTTTTTTTTAAAAAAGGTGGACATGCCCTTTAAACCATTCTCTCTTGCTGCTCCCTACCTTTGGAACTCTCTCTCTCTCTTGCTTCGCCTGGTGACAACCATTAATGCTTTCAAATCTAGACTGTCCTCCTACCTTTCTGAGCATCAGCATAACTAATGATTGTTAGTCCTTTTAAGCACTTTGTACCCATCCCCCTCACTTGTACCTGTATGTTGTCCCCCCAACTTAGATTGTAAGCTCTTCCGGGCAGGGATCTCATTCCTAATGTGTCGAGGCTTATCCATTTATACATAATTTATATATATATATGCTTTCTTAACCGATATATGAAATTGTATTTAACTTAATTTAATTTTTATCTATCTGTATAATGGCTGGCACTTATCCCCTTGTTTGTATGCTCTGTATTTTATAATGTACAGCGCTGCGTACCCAAGTGGCACTTTATAAATAAAATTATACATACATTATACATACATATGATTGGCTATCAGCTTCTAGGGCGCAAGGCTGCAGCTTCCCTGTTGTGAGCTGCTATGTAAAAAAAGAACAAAGTGTGTACATAGACTTCTCCCCCAAAAAAGAAGTGGATTATGGAAGCTGACTCCTAGTAACCACCAGGTTAATTTAATTAATTAACCAACAACACAGCAAACGGAGACGTGAGATATAACATACGTTTGTGAATGTTCTCTACCTATTGGGACAATGTTGTCTGGTAACATTAGTTCCCCTTTAAAGGTATCCCCCTGCAGTGTGATACTACTACACTCATTTGCACCACTTTCTGCTCATACACTACATTTGACATTTGTTTATAGACGTTCGTCTATGGACAAATGTCTAATCTATCTAAGAAATGCCCAGCCCGTTCTTTTATGCAATCAATTTGAGATCGCAAAATTAATAGGCCCAATTGGATTATCTCAAGGTAAGAAACACTGCTTGTAAAACGCGGTCATTTACCGTAATTAGACACTTGATAGAATAGACATTTGGCTATAGATAAAAGTCTAATCTGTCAAACGTCTGCCTAGTGTATGGCCAGCTCTCTTTTTGCCATAACTTGCAAACGGGCCGGACCGGCAGCCATATCTGTGATTGGCTGTGAGGCAGCCAATCACAGAAGCGGCTGCCGTTAATGGAGAGCGCCACCGGAGAGAAGTAGAGTTCTGAATCTTATTTTAGTAATCTGACATGGCAGTTGGAGGTGGGCAGGGGTTGTGGATGGCCAGCCAGGGAGGGATCTGGAGGGTGGGAGCAGGGAAGGGCTCCCCTGTGCATGTTACGCTACCTCCCGGAGGCAAGACAGGAGTCAGAAACCTTTACACAGGAAGACAGCTCCCATGCTTCAGTTTCTTGGAATTTGAACAAGCATTGCAGGAGAACCATAAGGAGCAGAGATGTACGGTAAGGATTTTTTTTTAACTACACAGTGTGGCCAGTAGAGGGTTAAATTTTAGTTTGGGGGTGGACATTCCCTTTAATGTTAGGATGTAGTCAAAATGTTTTGTTGTGCTTGGTTCGGTTAACCACCACTAGGGATGGACTAGGACTTGAACCCGAGCTCGAGACGGATTTTATGAGTTTGTACTAAGTCAGACTTTTTTGAACTCTCCAAACTTTCTGGTTTTCCAAAACGCGCGGAAATATTTTCGATAATTATCGAAAATTCAAGGATTCTCGAATTTTCTAATCAATAACTTTTAGCTTTAGTGCTCCATGACCCTAGAATGTGGCTTTCGGTACAAGGATTGTAATCCTTGTATTGCCATATTTGAGAGATAGTGAACACCGCATTGTGTGTGCGTTATAGTTGAACTGAACCATGAAGTGGATGACAGTTTTCAGTGCGGCGGTGCTCGATTGTGTGTAAGGTAATATCTTTCTCCTTCTCCTCTCCTTCTCTGCTCCTGAGATATTGATTGGAGAATGGAAGGTAAGGCATTAACCTCTCATCCTTCAATCAATACATTAAAGTGAACTATTCCTTTAAAGGGGAAGAGGCAGGAGGGCTGGGATTATTAGTAAGTAAAGTTGTCCTTTAATTGTACTGGGGAGAGTAGCTTCTCAATATACCAGGGGGTTGGGAGGGAGAGTGGCTTTTCCTTGTTTAAGGGAAGGGGAAGAGTGACTTCTCTTTGCAATAGAGAGGTGGGGTATCATGGTACATGGTGGTGCTGGGGCCCCAGTAATTTGCCTAGTATGGGGCCCAGAAAATTCTAAAGGCGGCCCTGACTCTGATGACCACTGCCATGTTGAGTTTTGTGGTCTAGTTGCCCCTGATCTTTCAAGACCTATCAACTCCCCCACAGTATTGAAATTCTAATCTTTAGTTTAGTCCTTCAGTAAAACTGCACGTTTCATGTAAAGCTGCCTACATAAACTTGCTTTGAGCCCAACAGATAGCAGTACAAACAAGCAAGTACTATGCACCGTTAGAAGGATACACTTGACTTATAGGTGCATTTCCATAGTAGGGATGGACTAGAACTCGAGTTTGAGCCGAAGTTAATGAGTTTGGACGAACTTGAACTATTCAAACTAGTTCGATTTTCCGGACTCACGGGTCTATTTTCAAAAATCCTCGAACTTTCGAGAATTCTCGAATGTGCAAGGATTTTTGAACGTTCAGCAGGCCTCGACAATCCTGCAGCCGGACGTTCAGGGGTCCCACAGCTCAAAACCGGGACCCCCTCCCGGGTCCTTACAAGGATCATTGCGGCCCTGACAAGGGCCCTTTGGGGCTTAAGGGGTCCCGCAGTTTGAACCGGGACCCCCCCTCCCAAGCACTTATACTTTGTGGCCCTTGGAAGCCCCTTTGGGGCTTAAGGGGTCACGCAGCTCGAGCCGGGACCCACCTCCCCATCCCTCTTAAGAGCCCTTGGGAAGCAACTTCTGTCTTCCATCCGGTGACACCAGCTCCACTGAGGCCACCGACCCCGAGAAGTACCCCTGTGGCCACCAGGGGTACCTCCGGCGCCGGTGGCCTCAACGAGGCCGATGTTGCCGGCGTCTTGATCCGGTGTCTTCTTTCTTCTGCCATCTACTGTGATGACTTCTGAGCTCCGCGGAGGTTTGCACCTCTTTATATAGGTTTGCAGAACCTCGGGGTCGGTGGCCTCAGCAGAGCTGGCCTCAGCAGAGCTGGCGTCACCGGATGGAAGACAGAAGACGCCACCCAAGGGCTCTTTTAAGAGCTGCGGGACCCCCGAACATCCGGCTGGATTGTCGGCTGTTCGGCAATCCGCATACGGCCGATTTCGGGAACGTTTGAGGATTACCAAAAACGCCACGCAGAAAACGGACGTAGCGCACATGTGTGATACGTCAGTTTTTTTATGCTGTTCCCAGTGCAAGGACGTGTTACCCAGACCATCTCCCAGGTCCCAGAGGCCTGTAAGGTAAGTTTACCCTGACATAGTTCAAATGAACATTCCGAACTATTTACCGCCCATTGACTTTAATGGGTCCGAACTTTCGAAAGTTCGGCCATCTCTATTCCACAGTCACATGTGTAATGTATGCAATATTTAAACCCTATGAACCTGAATATTTCACTGAAAGTGTATTGCTGCTAAGTGCACTTACTTTTGGTCGTTTCCACTCTATCACTAACTGGAAATCTTTGCTGAAGTACAGGGATTCGTCAGATGCTGGGAACTCAGAGTCTTCGAATAGTTTTCCATTTTTTAGGCACTCTTTCTTCAATTCAAGGTAATTCTGATTTTTCAGGCGTTTCAGTAATGGGCTCATATTCTCCTCATCTGCTCTGTGCCTCTCGGACTAGATAAGGGAAAAAAAACAAAAAAAATAATCCTAATTTTCTATTACAGTGCACGGCCCAAGATGCAGTACCAAGCGCTATATGGAGAGCAGTTATAATAACTTTCCTAATATAAACACAGTGGCAAATTTCATTCTACCTCAGTGACCATTTTTAAACTAAATTTACTGTTAAACAACCAATACGTGGAAACATTCCTGTATATAAAACGTATGAAAAAGAAGGAAAAAAAGTATTTAAAAAAATTATTTAGTCTAATTAATAAGTGCAGTCACATTTTGCTTTTGTCATCTGCACAAAAATTGTTGATCACAACTACTGGTTACGAAAGAGTATCTGGCCTTTAACAAAGACATTTATATTTGGGAATGAATGTGGATTATTCATTAGTTTTTTTTCACTGTCTGACTTAGGCTTTGGATAGTTCTGCCAGACCTTGTGTTTGGTTGACAATGAAAGTCTTCATGATTCTGGTAGATTGCAATAAATTCTTGTTTGTGCCTCCGCCCAGATTCAAATACTATATTGATTCAATGTGGGTTTAGGGTGAAAAAAGGAAGCGGAGGGGTTCTTTGATTTAATAGATTTTACAAGGTGATGTGTCACTCTGGGTAATGTTAAAGGGGAACTGTGGCCTCCTTTCCAGGATTCTCTGTAGGGGAGGCTGAGTGGCCCATGGCACCTGCGAGTGGGCAGAGCTTATACACCCACAAGTGGATGGAGCGTGTGCAACCGTGAGTGGGCGGGGCTTAGGCACCTGCAAGTGGGCGGGGCTTGGGTACCTGTGAGTGGGCAGGGCTTAGGCACCTGTGAGTGTGCGGGGCCACGGCACCTGCGGGTGGGCAGGGTCACACGGGGCTGTAATAGAATGGGCCAAGGGGGGTCTGCAACTGGAGCGACCATGGGATCCATGAGTGGGAGGGACCAGGGGGGCTGCAAAGGGGAGGAGGAGACACAGGGCAGATTGACTGACATGGTTTCAGAGCAGGAAGCAGGAAGTGCAGGGGACCTTGTGATGCTGCTGCCATATAACACACAAACATGTAAATATCTTCAAAACTATGCAAAATAAACAATGAAATTGCAAAAATTCTCAGGAGAGCAATTCCTATCAATTTACCTAAAGTCATTTTTGTACCACAGTTCCCCTTTAAAGCTGTGTAAATACACTGATTAAGACTGAAAGTTCAGTTGGTACGACAAAAATTCCACAAGATGTGGCGGAAATTTTGACCAGATTGTGTGGTTTTAAATAGGCCATGTGATTGTCACGACAAAATATCATCAGCACTGCTTGAATTCGCATCAGACAGAGTACAGATGGAGTTTAAGGATCAGTAGTCTGTCTGGTGTGAACACAGCCTAAGGGGCATATTTATAAAAGAGCGAAAAGTAGCGAAATGTTTTCGCATTCGCTTTTCGCATGGGTTTTCGCCAAAAAGACAGTTAACGCTATTTATAAAGGTAGCGTTAACGAATGGCGAAACCGTTTCCGCGAGCTATCGCTAAACCCTTTTCGCCTAACTTCGCAATGGTAATTTTAGCGAAAAAGGAGCAAAAAGGCATAACGCGATTTATAAAAGAGCAAAGGTGGTTTTTGCATTAAAAAGAGCGAAAGATTAGCGCGACCCTGAAGGTGGTGAAAAGTCATTGTTTGAGCGAAAAGGCATTCTAATGGGTAATATGCCTTGAAAAAGCGAACACGCATTCGAAGGGCGATCGCGCATTAGAGTGTAATATGCCTTGGAAAAGCGACATTAGAAAGGCGAACGCGCATTAGAATGTAATATGCCTTGGAAAAGCGACATTAGAAAGGCGATCGCGCATTAGAATGTAATATGCCTTGGAAAAGCGAACGCGCATTAGAAAGGCGAACGCACATTATAATGGAATATGCCTTGGAAAAGCGAACGCGCATTAGAAAGGCGAACGCACATTAGAAAGGCGAACGCACATTAGAAAGGTGAATGTGCAGTGCAAAAGAAAATTGTATTCCAATTGAGAAATTCTAAGAAGATTGACTAAATAAGACATGGCTGACTTCTTGGTAAATGTGAGGTGGCCATTTTGAACTTGACATCATTTTCTAGTGGGCTTTTCTGGTTTCGAATGGTTTTCACAATGCAGTCTTCTTAGATGCGTTAAGTTTTCGCTGCGATACTTTTCGCTCTTTATCGCACCCGTTCGCCTTTTTCAGCCGCGAAGTGTGTTTTTTTCGCTTTTTTAAAGCCCCAAATGGCGCTATTTTCGCTGCGATGTGCTGCGCTAATTATTTGGCGAAAAAGACAATCCTTTATAAATATGCCCCTAAGATTCTACTCTAGTAAGTTGCAATTTGTACATGAAAGTAATAGATTCTGTAACTAAGAAGGATTCCATGTTGTTGCCAGTACAACTCATAGGCCATGTAGGCTGCAAAAAGCCATGCCCCTGACCCCAGTATTCACTGTCTCTATGCACAGTTTCTACCGAAAGATAACATTTCTATTTGTAGCTGTATTCTGTGTTGTATCTCTGATGGTGCAACATATAAAAGCCGTTTTTAGGAACATACAGACCAAAAAGTCACAGGTTCAAATCCCCTTGCTAACAAAATAGTCCGCTGCCTGAGTTTATTTATTTATTTTACTTGCTTCCGTTATGTTTCTGGAAAAATATAAAGTTTATACATGTACAAACTTGATATATAGCAGCTCTGTTTTTCTATTTACCAATCAGCAAGAATTACTGATATTGCTTCCGGGAGCAATAAAATATAGTCAACTGATTTTATTCAATCAGTGGTGGCTCACAGACAGTTGGGTCACAGGTTCAAATCTCTACATTTTGTTTCCTTTATGTTCCTAGGAAAAGATAAAGATTCTACTTGTTCTTATAGTAGCAAAGTAGCTCTTGTGGGATAGTGGTAGAAAGCTTTCTTTTTAGCAAGACAGATTAGACAAGTTGCAGGTTCAATTCCACAGACTTACATTTATTTTTTACGGAAATGTTAATATTTTGTTATGCAAATATTACTTTACAGTTTTGTGTGAAAAGCAAAGGAATTTACCATTATTCAGGACAGAATCATTTGTAATATGTTTACACAAAAACTGCAGTTCTTCTGTGTCAGAGGGAGGAATGATCTCTAAGCTGTAACATGATTGGCTGTCAGCTCCCAGGAAGCAAAGCTGCAGCTGTGATTACTATGCAATCCAACTAAAGTGGATTATGGGAGCTGACTCCTAGTAAATTTCATAAATCTCCCAGCAGTTACAGTAAAGGAAGAGGTAAAACAGGCTTTGTGAATGTGCTCTTTCTATTGGGTCAATGTTGTCCCCTTTAAACTCTAATGTGACCGTTCAAGCTGTGCCACCTCTTCTTATCAATCTTGTACCAGCTTGCAACACCTTTGTGTGGGAGACTGAGTTTTTTTTCCATTTAGAGAATTCTTTAAATAATTCATAACTCTCATAATTTACTAAAGAGTAAACTAGGAATGCAAAAGCCATGTCGTATAGATTTTTAATCTGCCATTTCTCCTTTAAATTTTTGAAATAAATAAAAATAAATGAATTAAAAAGTGGTCCCAGCCATGACCTAGTTTCCTTTTTAGACCCAGCAGGATCTTACATGAGTTTAATAGGGAGAGTGTGATTTTTGTCCATATGAGGAATAATACCTGCTGTGATGTCACCGATTAACACTTCCTTTCTGCACTTTAGTGCTGTGTATACAAGATCTTTCCTTGAAATAGGAAAGACAATTAACTGTCCTCATAGACAATTTAACACGTTTTTTTAAACAAAGGAACCAACATGTCCTAACACACTGCAGCTGTAAACCCTTTCCCCACACATCTTTACTGAATTAAGCCTTAAATTACAATAGATAGATAGATAATACCAATGATAGATATACGGATAGAAAGCAGATACTGTAACTGGGAAGGTGGTTGATAACAGTTAAAGGTACAGTTGAATAACTGGGAAAGAGACACTGGTGATTAATGGGGAAAGTAAAGAAGATGACAATTGTAATAGAAATGGCCCCCACACATATAACTATAATATAAGGGCCCCACACAGCATGGACCGTTTTTGTGCAGCTTGGAAAAGGGAAATTTTCCAATTTTATTGTAGAAAAAAAAAGTGTGTGTATCACTTTAAGGTTTTGTAAAGTGTCACTTTAAAAATGTTTATCATTCCCAAAGATGATCTGATCTGATAGGGAATGATAACGAAGTTGGAATACGGGCATTAATGCCTGTTTTCAAAGTCGAAATCCAATCAGAAATATCACTTTCCAGAAAGCAAATAGCAAATACTTGGAAAAAAAATTGATTTGTGAATCTTTTCATTCATAAATATTCTCCATTCACAAATACTACAGTATATAACAGCTACTGAACTGCGATTAATAAGTGCAGTATGTCTACTTGACTACCAGGGTGCTCCTGCTCTATTTGCGAATGGATTTTTTTTCATCCATTTACAAATCTGAATGGGGATCGTAGTCCAGTACCTTACACTGAACTCCCCGGGAAGTTTAATTTGAACATTTCAAATACTATAGTAAGCCGGTGTTCAGTTTACCACCAATTTACTGCAGCGGAATGTGAACTTGCGATCAGTGCAGAGCGCAAGTTCACTTCCTTCGTTAGACCACCAGGGCTTTTGGGGGAAGACCAGGGGAAGTCACAGGGACTCCCTTACCACTGCGGCTCTGCAGACTGCAGGGGGATCAGGCTCCCAGCACTACAGAGGTAAATTACCAGTGATCCCCACATCGGTTTTGTGAGAAACCAATGGGGGATCGAGGGGGACAGGGGGGCACTTGAACGGAGCTCTCCCAGCATGCAAAAAATATATTTTTTGCAGACTTTCCCCCTTACCACAGAAGTGCCACCTGAGACAAATGTCTCAATTTGCCTCAGAGAAGGGTGCCCTGGATCCGAGCATGTTTGACCCAACCAACAGCCAATCAGTAGGACATACTTTTAGGAACAATTCTAGGTAGTGTGCATTCTGGGAAGAAGAAGGACCGTTAAAGAATCCGAAATGTCAGCTCACTAATGTCAACAGAAGGGAATTGCAAGGGGCATAAATTCAATTGATTTTTAAAATTAAAAAATAACCAGGTATGCATAATATACAGCAAACCTGGGCAAAGTTACGTTATTCCCCTCCTACTCAACAAAATCACGCAAGTATAATGGAATGCAGATGGAGTTGTGCTTGGGCTACAGAGGTCAGGGTAAGTTCTATTTACTCATTTTAAAGTGGACTTTCTTTATAAGATATATTGTTTGGTGGGTGGACATGCCCTTTAATTGATATATTTTTATTTTATAAAAAAAAAATGATGACCTGATCAATTGAATTTGAATAGATATTATACACCTTTTATTATAAATTGCAAATCATAATAAAAAAAATCCAATGAACCTGGGATATTAATTTATCTTTTTAGAAAAATCCACTTTTGCAATCTCTTCAATGAGAATAGACCTATTGGTCTGTATCTTTCCCACCACTGATGTCCAATTTACAGGACTATAAATTACCACTCTATGAACAAATACACTTTTTGAATATTGACATTACTTCAACTTTTTTCCAATCCAGGGGCACATCTCCAGACACTCTTCTTGACTTAACCTCTCAGAAGGTTAAGCACACTTTCTTCCTACATGCAGAGCTACAGTATGTATCATTGACGTCTTAAAGTTTCACAAAGTGATTTAGATTTTTTAGTCCGACTAAGAGCTGTAAACAACAGTTGCAATTTTTTTTTAAAAGACCATAAAATGTGTGGTCTAATGTCGAAACATTGTGAAATGTTGCTTGTGAAGGTTCTCATTCATCCAAGTCATGGTATATCAGTTAGTGTGGTATTCAGTTAGATCAACTGGACTTGAAGTTTAGTTCTTAAAATGTTTTGCTGGCTTTATCAATTCAGAATGACTTGTACAAGAATCTGTAGGCAATACCAGGTACCACATAGGGAGGCAGAACAACTTTGCCTTACGGTATCTGCAGCCTTTGCCAGTGCTAAACCTCCTTCATCAAACCTGACCATACAGGAAAGAAGACCCTTAACATCCCTCAAGAAAGATTCCAGTATCACCATTCTGCCGGCAGACAGCACCTCAGACTACCATGCTAAGATGACACTCCTGGCCGATAACACATTTGAGGCTTTAACAAGGGATCCCACCAGCCGCTACAAGAAATAGGTCATAGACTTACTACAACAGCTTCAAAAGGATAAAGCCATTGATCGAGCAATGTATCATCGCCTCTACCCTGGTGAGGCACATCCATGTATAAATGGACTCCAAAAGATACACAAGGAAGGGGCCCACTAAGGCCTGTAGTCAGCAGCATCAACTCTAACATACAAGGTTGCAAAATACCGGACCATTCGTTGGAAGTTCTAAGCATCTAAGCATCACATCCAGGATTTTACATACAAGATTCAAGATTTAGTACTCGGTGCAGAAGAAACTATGGTGTCCTATGATGTGACATCTCTCTTCCCCTGTATACCAACCAAGGAGGCTGTTGATATGGTGGAAAAACAGCTAGGCCATGACAGCACCCTTATCAACAGACCTTAACCCAGAAACAGGGGTGTTCCCTACTGGACTTATGCTTGAATACCACCTATTTCAAGGGATAAGTTATATAAGCAAAAACATTGGTTGTGCTATGGGATCTCCAGTTTTACACATTGCGGCAAACCTTTAAATGGAGGAAGTGGAAACACAGGAGCTTAATACATTTAAGGGCGTAGCACCCAGCCGCTGGTTCAGGTATGTGGATGACACCTGGGTTAAAATCCACCAGAAGGAAGTACAACACATCAAGAAAGTCTAGACATCAATGCAGTAGACCAGAACATCAAATTTACAAGGGAAAAGGTACAAAATATCAAAGTGGCTTTCTTGGACTGCTTGGTAGAAGTCAGGAAGAATGGTAAACTGGAAGTAGAGGTTTACAGAAAACCAACACACACAGACCAGTATTTGATGTTTGACTCCCACCACCTTTTAGATCACAAGGTGGGTGTCATCAGAACCCTGCAACACAGAGCCGAGAACATCCCCACTAGCACAGAGGCGAAGGCTAAAGAAATGAAACATCTCAGAGGAGCCCTTAAAACTTGTGGATATCCAGACTGGGCCTTTGTCAAAAGAAGTAGAAGGAAAGAAAAGAACACGAATACCAACAGTGAAGGGGAAAAGCAAGACAGGAGGTCATCCCAAATGTAGCAGGGGTCTCTGAGACAGCAATTAGTACATCCGAAAGACCCAGTACCTAACCACAAGAAAATCAACATCATATACGCAGTGCAGTGCTTTGTTTTGTATGTGGGGGAGCGAAAAGTCTTCAAGAACTGAACTTAAGTCCAGTTGATTTAACTGAATACAATAGTTATTGTGAAATGTTATGACATTTTTGTTCACATCTGATGGCTGTTTAGTATAACACTGCTATACTTCTAGCAATGCACTGTGCTATTGTATAGTATTTATCACTTATTCAATAACAAATATAAAGCAATGTATTATTTCCCACAAAAAATCCTGGTGACCACATTAAAATGAAAACACAAAACAAAATATACTAACTTTGCTACATACACGTTGCTCATACTTTCTGCAATAGCGGACATTGATACATAGCCATGATGGTATCTACCTGTACCTTCAGCATCTTCACTGCTTTAAAGCTATATTGCTTGTGTATCCTGTTCCTTTCTTTGATGTGTTACTATTGAGTTGTCCTTTCTTTGGTCCTTCCTGCAAAATCCATAAGGAATTCCATACAAACTGTTTAAGGAAACTGCTTCTTGCTAGAGACTTTACAGGGTTATTTACAAAATCTTATTAATAAAGACTCATCACTGAAAAGAAAATTGCATTCTCTTCCCATGAGGGTGGTAATGACAGTATGAGTTCTAACTAGATTAACTTCTTACTGGGTTGGAATCCCAACTAAAATAAAAATGTAAGCACTGGATTGAAACATTAAATGATTAATGTAGCCAATGCTCTAGAATTGTGTGATCATTAAAAATAACATGAAATGTGTTTTAAAAAAACATACCATTAGATACAGCAATATCCCACTACTTCAAAACTTTTTTAGGAATTTAAATGTCCCATCCCTGACCTCTTACAAGGATCTTTGTATGACTGCCAGCACACTTTCTGCAACAATTAAAAGAATCAGCAGAGAAAGAAGGCAGGGTGTGGGAGGGTGTGCGTGTAAGCAGAACAGTGTCTATGGTGAGGCAGTGCAGAACTTATAAGTGTCGCAGACACTACAAGAAGGCAGTGAGTAAGGGATGGTGGTGGGGGGGCAATAAGGAGCACTCACTAAACATTACAAATTAAATGACAAAGCAAGCACTGATAAATATGTACCACCATTTTACTTCTCCCAAATTGTAGTTTCAGATAATGTAATTTTGTTGTTGTTGTTGTGCATTATTGCACCAAACTGCTGCATGCAGTGCATTGCATCGCAGCAGGGCAGTGTGAACAGCGATGTTCACTAACATTGCACATGTGTTTTGGTGGGATGACATGGTTTTCAAAATGCAGCATAGTGTGAATGAAGCCTTAGTATGTGTGAAAATGCTTCTTATGAAATATAAACTAAACAAAAATAAAGCAGTAGTCAAGTCAAACAACCAATAGCAGGGGAAAAATAAAAGACAAAAAGTTTTAATCGTTAAAAAGGTTGCTAAATTTGCCCCAACCAATCAGATGTTAGCTTTTAAATGTTAAATAATATCCGATTGGTTGGGGCAAAATTAGCACAATTTTTAAAGGGCATGTCCACCCCCAAAACTATAATCCCCCCACTTCTGGCCCCACTCTGTAGTGTAGTAAAATCCTTACCTTACATCCCAGCTCCAAATGGTTCTCCAGTAATCCCCCCCCCCCCAAAGTCCCAAAAACATCTCACCAGGAGGATAGCAATGTCCATATAGGACTCTGCCTCCTGTCTCCCCTCCGGGAGAATTTTGCCATGCGCAGAAGAGCCCTCCCCCCTCCCTTTCCCTCCCATTTTGGTCTTCCTCCCCCTAGCGTGAAACCCCTTGGCCGTATGTTAGGGCTTCCCCCCCCTAGCCCCAACCGCTATAATAAAATTATCAGAGACTCCCCCGAACTCTACTTACCTTACCTCTTTCCCCTGGCGTTCTAAGCAGCTGGCAGCCGCGTCCGTGATTGGCTGCCTTTCAGCCAATCACAGACGCAGCTGTTGGTCCCGCCCCGCTTGCAGTTCCGCGCAAGCAGAGGGCTGGGACAATGCGGCGGAGGAAAGAGGTAAGGTAAGTAGAGATCAGGGGCGTTTCTAATGATTTTATTATAGCGGTTGGGGCTGGGGGGGGGGAAGCCCTACTTTATGTGAAATTTTTTTTGAAAGGGTGGACATACCCTTTAACGATAAGAAAGTTTATTGAATCTCCCTAAACATTTTTTACAGGTGACACTGATTAGACAACAATCAGGCATTTTGAATCTCAACCTTTTTCTTCTCAAATGGTAATATGTTTAGGGATATCTAGCTGTCATTGGCAAACAGGAGTACAACGGTCATCGTCCATTTCTGTTGACAGTGCCCCGCACCTCAGGCAATAAGAGTACTGGCACATGCTAGCTACAATCCTACATATTTCACTGATGGGATAGATTAGATAATAGATAGATAGATAGATAGATAGATAGATAGATAGATAGATAGATAGATCCCAACTAAAGCTGGCCATACACAAGTTACATTCATTGTAAGTTACTAACAGATTCCATATTTGTAAATACACATACTGTACATCAGTTACCCTATTCCCTGCATTAAGAACGATCATCCAAGTGACTACACATACTGTGGTAGGGTTCTCACGTTATTAAACCAGTCATTTCTTTCATCCTAAAAATGATTAAAGGGGAACTAAAGCTAAAATATAAAGTCTCTGCATGAAATAAGCAGCATTTAGGAGAAATCATCGGTTTAGTTCAGTGGGTTTCTGGCTTTTATCAGAGTTGTCAGGTAACTACTGGGTGACCTGCTTGTGACCGCTCTACCAAGACTGAGCAAAGAAAGTGGAGGAAAAGCCATAAACCAACACGGAGTTACAGATCATTCCCTAACAATGCTGATTTCAGTTGTAACAGTTGTAGCTGCTATAGAATCTATTTACAGACCATAGAACCATTTACAATTTAGCTTTAGTTCTCCTTTAATAGCATGTCAGAATGTTACAATTAAAAAGGCGTAGAAACAATAGGGAGAACAGTAAAAACAGGTGACAAAAAATGGCTATTCCAGTACTGGGATGACATACTAATAATAGGGGGTTTCCTCAGCAGAGGAGCTGTGCACATTTTATTTGCAGCATCCAATCATATATCAGCTATTTAACAGTCTACTGGCAGTAAGCAAACATCTGATTGGTTTCTGGAAAGTATTAGCACATGCAAATGCACCTCTTACTAAATAAGCTCTACAATGTAGTTAACAGAGGAACCAATGGTTTACATAAGAATTATAAGCAATATTAAGGGGCTGATAACATCTGGTTGTTTATTGCAGATTAATAGCACAGACAAACTTTTTCACCAGCCCTTAAGCTTTATTACACAATACACATTGATTGTTTTATTTAATGTTCTGCGCATTTATGGTAAATGTTTATACAACAAGAAAAAAACTGCCTGGTTCAAATAAACATTCCATTCATCATATACTGTATATAAAAATACATTTGTGCCTGAACCGTGTGCTATAAATAGAAGGTATTTATATAACCCTGAAAGAGCCAGAACAAGGATCCTGCTTTACCTCTGTCCTTCAGTACGTCCCACCGTCTCACAGCTGCCCAGACAACAATCTCTGAGATATCAGTACAGATGGAAATATTTGTTTCCAAACATGAAATCCGATGTGACGTTCATGAGGGGGGGGGGGGGGCGCCTCAGTGGAAGATTAGGGTTTCTTCAAGCTGGTGTTAAATTGCAAAGAGCTTAGGGGAGGTGAACACAAGAGTCTGATTCTAAAGTTGAAGGGAGGGAGGGGTCCAGTGGCAGAGGAGAATAAAATCTTAATGGTGCCCTAGACAATGTCGTGATCTGGGACCCTCCTTTATAACACAAGTAAACGGTTATGGTTAAACTTACTGCTTCTGCATCCATAACTGGGCCCATGAGCTTTCTTGGGTGGGTGGCATTAGGCAGAACCCTAGGTTGCCTTGTGAATAATCCATGCTTACTGAATTTAAAGGGACAGTTCAGTGGAAATTATCAATATTTGTTAAATTGTTAGTTTGTGTAATGCCTTCTTAGTTATTCTACATATTCTCTCCCATTTTGAAAAATCAGTTGATTTCATAACCTTTGCTGTTCCCTGCTTTTGACATTAGTGAGCTGACATTTCAGGTTCTAACGGTCCTCCTTCTTCCCAGGATGCACCACATCCTTGGAATGTTCCTAGCAGTAATATCTACTGATTGGCTGTTGAATGGGTCAAACATGCTCAGATCTCTACTGAGCAACTGAATCAACCCAGGCGCTGGGTCAAGGGCAAGACCATAACGGTCTCTACTAGGGGTCCTGCAAACAGCAAGTCAGTATTTTGGTTGTATTTATTTATACACATACAAAATGCTGAATTGGGAATTAAGGTCATTGAGGTGAAATAATACTGCTCTTTTTTCTGAAAAGTACATGTATTTGCAATGAACTTCCCCTTAAATTAAACTGCATTATCGCTGACAGCCTTGAGGTATTTGTTTTTAATACACATCCTCTGGTTTTCTACTCGTCAGGGAGCCCAGAAAGTTACTTTGAATGGGTTTAGTATACTCTGAGGGTTAGTTCACACTAGATCATTTTCTGTCCGTTTCCACGATTGCAACCGTTACAAGATTGCGCATTTGCGTGTTTCGCGTTTGCGCTATTTACAAAGAGAAAGCGCGTGCGCATAGGAAATCGCAAGAATGTTGCGTTACCATGTTAGCGAAAATCGCGGGTGCAATTGCAAACGTGTGAAAGGCGTGCTAGCGTGGCCTAGCCCTCACTGTTAATACTTTTTGTACCTTTACAAGCAGAAAATTGTTGGAGAAGGAAAATCTGCAGATTCTTCCCATGTTATAATATTCCCAGCACAGCTGGTTATGGTGGAACTGCATTTCGCTACAGTTATATTGTCTATTACCACAAGGTATTATTTCAGATCATTTTCTTATCGATTGACTTGTTTTCTGTACAGGAAACTGGTGTGCTGCCATTGAATGGAAGTTTGCTAAATATATCATATTATCTGTTATTTATACCTGTGCTGGTTTACCGGTACTTACACCGTACAGGACAATGTCCTAAAACAAAACTAAAGTGCACAAAATGTAGATAAACGATTTTACCTGGCGCATGGCGTTTATTGGGACATTGTAACACCACAAACACTCAGTATCAGTGAAGATCCACGGTGTGATGTGGCTCCCAGGGAAATACCATTCAAATAAGGGGGAATTTCCATCCAGCTATGCTAGCAGACTACCCTGGTCTATGCAGTAATGCAGCACACAGCTGGGTCTAATACTAATTAGCACGCAATCTGGAGTTTTTCAGGTTTCATTTTAAAGTTATAGAATTTCTATGAAACTGGACACTGCTAATAAACATACCGTTACTGCTTCACATAGGTTATTCATTCAGCTTTATATGGCACAACATGGTTATGCAGACACAAATCAAATTCAAATGCAGTCTATAGAGGAACAGGTAATGGAGATGCACACACATGGTGTCAGGCTTTCTGGATTACAGCAGATCTTTGCCCAAAGCCTTTATTGTGACAACACATGCAGTATGAGCAACTGTAATCCTGGTCAAATACAGTCCACATTAATCCTTTACCAGTAAACTTCATATTGTAAAGCACTTGTGATATCCTACCATCTAACATTTATCATTAAATAGGCGCACTATTGAGAAATGCACTGTGGGCCACAAAATTTTGGATGAGGCCCCCCCATCTATAAGCAAATAAACACCAAAAAAAATACCACCTTAAGGATTAGGCAGAACTGCCACCGATTTTCACACACTAACGATTCGTTGGCATGGGAGCATTGCAGCACAGTGAATGTGAGTGGCAGGGGCATAATTGCAGGGGCAAGATTGGAGGCCGGGCCCCTGGCACACTCCCCTCCCCTGAGGCTCTGCGTTCAGCTGTTTTTAAAGATACGTGCAATCAGCTGTTTAAAAGACCAGAACCATGTGTGTTTAAAAACAGCTGAACGTGGAGTGTTTGGGAAAGGGATTGCGGGCCCCCCACGGGCCCTAATCTCAAGCCACTGATGGGTGGCCACATTCAATGCACTGTAATTACCTTTTTTTGCAGATCGCATGGGCGTGGATCACATTGCACATAGGATCACATAGGAAGGGTCCACTCAGAGCTAGGCCCCACTACCGTGTTTTTCTCGGGCGCGATTTTTGCTAAAATTACTGTCTGTTCTCACAGTATGGACCCTTTACTGTCTGTTCTCACTGTATGGGACCTTTACTGTCTGTTCTCACTGTATGGGACCTTTACTGTCTGTTCTCACTGTATGGGACCTTTACTGTCTGTTCTCTCTGTGTGGGACCTTTACTGTCTGTGAACACTGTATGGAACCTTTACTGTCTGTTCTCACTGTATGGACCCTTTACTATCTGTTCTCACTGTATGGGACCTTAACAGTCTATTCTCACTGTATGGGCCCTTTACTGTCTGTTCTCACTGTATGGGACCTTTACTGTCTGTTCTCACTGTATGGGACCTTTACTGTCTGTTCTCACTGTATGGGACCTTTACAGTCTGTTCTCACTGTGCGAGACCTTTACCATCTACCTTTACCATTCTCACATGCGGGGCAAAAACCCTAGAGGTACCCCTGTATAAATATATATATATATATATATATTTGTGCTAAAGTCAGCACTCACTTTACAGGTTGTTTGCCTTGGTGCTACTAAAGATGGAATTAATGGTAGTTGGTTGTTCCGTGCACTCATAAGGTCTTTTCTTTATATAAACAAAACAGTTTTTATTCACACAATTTTTAGTGCTTACACGGACGTTTCGGAAAAGGTCATAAACCCGACCGAACGCACTGTAAGCACTAAAATTATGTGTGAATAAAACTGTTTTGTTTATATAAAGAAAAGACCTTATGAGTGCACTATATATATAATATATATATATATTAATATAAATATATGAAAGAAGCACGACGCACTCACAGGTCTTGGTAACAAACGTACAAACAGCAGTTTATTTGGTCAACTGTTTCAACCTCTATCAGGCCGTCATCAGGACTCATGACGGCCAGGACTCATGACGGCCTGATGACGGCCTGATAGAGGTTGAAACAGTTGACCAAATAAACTGCTGTTGTACGTTTTTTTACCAAGACCTGTGAGTGCGCGTGCTTCTTTCAATATTTTATGTACAATTTGGACAGCACCCGGGCAAGTATTATGATGGATGGAGTGCAATCGTGATGTGGTTGGATTATTTATATATAAATATATATATATATTCTGTTGTATTCAATTGAATCAACTGGACTTGAAGTTTATTTCTTGAAGACGTTTCGCTAGTCATCCAACTGGCTTTCTCAATTCAAATGACTTGTACAAAATCTGTGGCAATTATGTACCCTGGAAAATCCCAATTAGCATATCACAGCCAAGTGTTAAGGGCGTGATTGGATAGTGGCTAGAGGTGTTATATGAACGCCCAGAGTAAGGTGTCAAAACAGCATTGTAACATGGCAGACAGTTGGTGTCGAACCCCCCCCCTATTTAGGCTTGGTTTCTTTATTTTCACATAGTCTCCTTAACACCTCTCTTGAACCAGTCACGTTCCTTAGCAAATATGTTAACATTTCAATTGGTTGGTTGTTTTTCCTTCTTATGCAGGTACACGGCTGAGTCCTGACCCAGGAATTGGCTCTTCCGTGCGGGCCACGTTGATGCAGTTGCTGTTTTGGTCTCCCCTACATACAAATCAGACATTCTTCACTGCACTGCGTATATGATGTCGCTTTTCTTGTGTTTCGGTATTGGGTCTTTCGGATGTACCAATTGCTGCCTCAGTGTGTTGTTCGTTTTAAAGCTGAACAGTGTTTTTTTGAAAATTCTTCTTAATTTCTCAGACCCCTGCTACATATGGGATGACCATGTTCTTTTCTCCTGTCTTGCTTTTCCCCTTCACTGTTGGTATTCGTGTTCTTTTCTTTCCTTCTACTTCTTTTTACAAGCCCAGTCTGGATATCCACAAGTTTTAAGGGCTCCTCTGAGATGTTTCATTTCTTTAGCCTTCGCCTCTGTGCTAGTGGGGATGTTCTCAGCTCTGTGTTGTCAGGGTTCTGATGACACCCAGCTTGTGATCTAAAAGGTGGTGTGGAGTCAAACATCAAATACTGGTCTGTGTGTGTTGGTTTTCTGTAACCTCTACTTCCATTTACCATTTTCCTTAACTTCTACCAAGCAGTCCAAGAAAGCCAGTTTGTGTTTTTGTACCTCTTCCCTTGTAAATTTGATGTTTTGGTCTACTGCATTGATTGTTCTGTGAAAGCTTGTACTTCCTTTGGCGGATTTTATTATTAATATAATATTATAAAGCATATATATATATAGATTAGAGAGAGGGAGATAGATAGGGGAGAGCATTGCCTAGGGGCAGAGAATAGGCAGAGAATAAGCAATTTTCCGATGTGGGTCTAGCAGACCATGGAAGAGGGGTCAGGTATTATGCAGCTGAAGGCAGGGACAGCGAAACATATATAGAATGAATTTAGGATATAAAGAAGATTGGATAAGTTACAATTATGCACACTAAAGAAAAGGCACAGATCACTGTGTATAATACATTAATGGGCCATACAATAAACTATTTGGGGCATTGTTCACCAATAGGTCATTGGACACGGTGACATCCCTTAAGACTGGAAGAAAAAAGTTAAGTCTAAGTTCGGAAAGGGTTTTTCACAATAAAACTATAGAACGTCTTCCTTGGATGTGGTAAGCATTTGAATTACAGCATCTGATTGCATGTGCTGCGATCACCATTGTTTTGCAGATTGCACAGTAACACGTGTACTTTTCACTTGCATTGCCATCCGTCATAGTGTGGCCTCAGCCTTGGCAGGAAATGTGGATATTGCTGAGTAGGTGATAGATGACTAGACTGAGTAGGTGACTAGATGAATGTATGTCTTTTCAACCTCAAATTCTTTAAAATGTCTATAAAAAGTTTATACCAGAATAAGACCAGTATTCTGCATTCTAAGACCAATATATCCATTCTAACACCAATGTCCCCACATTCTAAGACGTGTCCCATGGTCAAAGACCAATGTCCTCCATTCTAGACCAATGTCCTACAATCTACGACCAGTGACTCCCATTCTAAGACCAATCCCCCCATTCTAACACCAGTGTCCTACATTATAAGACCAGTGTCCATTATTAGCTATTTTAGATAGACTATCCTTCCTATGTTTGAATTATTATTTGAATGACCTTGGTTCAGATATGTGAACGTCTGATGTCGGAATTAAAGCTATTTAGAGCCAGGAGGTTTTCTGCTTTTATATAATGGTTTACAGATCCTCATTAAAACTTTACTAAGGTTCCAAAGGCAATATTCACATCTTCATCTTAAAGGTTCTTAAAACCGCTCGTTACATTGAGGTGGATAATAATGTAGGCCTTGGAGTTTGATCAGCATACAACTGAATATATTATAATATATGTATATATGGTATTTATCGACAGCCACTGATTGCTCAATCTCTTATGAAAGTCATGCTAAACAAAGCTATTTTAATTGGTTGTCTCTATCATATTGACCTATGACTAAGGTGGCCTTACATATATACAATTTTACTTACCCGACGCGAGCACTCCCGCGATATTCAATCAATCCTGCTGGAACCGCCTCTCCGTTCCGCAGGATCGCAAAAATCCCATTCATTTTGCAAAAGCATGTCGTCGCATAGAAGATAGAGGCAGTTCCAGCAGGATCAATCGAATGTCGCAATAGTGCACGATGGGTAAGCAAACGAAGATATAATGGCCACCTTAAAGGTATGTCCACCTTTCTTAACAACTTTTAATATAATGATCTGCTTCGTCCGCCAGCCCCAACCGCAATATTTTTATTGCTAGAAACTTCCCCAAACATTACTATACCTTCCCTCTTTCCTCCACCGCACTGCCAGGCCCTCTGCTTGCATGAAACGGCGCAGGGGCGGGGGGGCACGCAACCACTTTGTTGGCTGAGAAGCCAGCATCACATATGCGACTGCCGGTAGTTCTATGGCGAGGAAAAAGGGAGGTAATAAAGATTGGGGAAGTTTCTGCAATAAAAATATTGCGGTTGGGGCTAGGAGACAAAGCAGAACATGATATTATGAGGGATTTTGAGCTATGGGAAGGGGACCAAATGGAGGGAGAGGGAGGGGGAGAATGGCTGCATACGCATGCCAAACTTCTCCCTGAGGGAACAGGAGGCAGAGTCCTTTATGGACTCTGCTATCCTCCTGCTGGGCAGTTTTTGGGACTTTGGGGGGGGGGGGATTACAGGAGAACCATATCGACTGGGAAGTGAGGTTAGGATTTTTTATACACTACAGAGTGGGGTTTAGTAGGGGGAATTATAGTTTTGGGGGTGGACATGCCCTTTAAGGGATGTGTCATTCAATACAGTTTGGTGTTGTCAAAGAAATGTGGCCTGTTTTTCATTATTGACTGCTATAATACTGACAACTTTATGTTATTAGTTTGGTATTGTCCGGTTTGTTACTATCCTCTTATATACCAAACCTATTAAATCAGTACAAGTTGGATTCGGTGGAACATGCAAATAGGATCATTGAGATTTTCCAAACAAATGAAATACCCGTTTGGATTTGATAAGAGATCAGATATAACCTGATTGGCTCAGACTCTACTATGTCTCCCAATTAGCTGCCCCCTATAGGAACCTGATGAGCCAGATAAATGTGTCACATGGTATAACTGAATTAACCAATCGCTAAGGCCTGGCGTGCATTGACGGATTTGTACTAGGATTCTATTTTATACTGTCTGTTCTCACTGTATGGGACCATTACTGTCTGTTCTCACTGTATGGGACCTTTACTGTCTGTTCTCACTGTATGGGACCTTTACTGTCTGTTCTCACTGTATGGGACCTTTACTGTCTGTTCTCACTGTATGGGACCTTACAGTCTGTTCTCTCACTGTGCGAGACCTTTACCATCTACCTTTACCATTCCTCACATGCGGGGCAAAAACCCTAAGGTACCCCTGTATAATATATATATATATATATATATTTGTGCTAAAGTCAGGCACTCATTAGGTTGTATTGCCTTGTGCTACTAAAAGATGGAATTTATGGTAGTTGGTTGTATCCAGTGCACTCATAAGGTCTTTTCTTTATATAAACAAAACAGTTTTTATTCACACAATAATTTTAGTGCTTACAGCGACGTTTCGGAAAAGGTCATAAACCACGACCGAACGTCACTGTAAGCACTAAATTATGTGAAAAAAACTGTTTTGTTTATATAAAGAAAAGACCTTATGAGTGCACTATATATATATATATTTAATATATATAATATAAATATTGAAAGAAGCACGACGCACTCACAGGTCTTGGTAACAAACGTACAAACACAGTTATTTGGTCAACATGTTTCAACCTCTATCAGGCCGTCATCAGGACTCATGACGGCCAGGACCATGACGGCCTGATGACGGTATAGGGTTGAAACATGTTGACCAAATAACTGCTGTTTGTACGTTGTTTACCAAGACCTGTGAGTGCGTCGTGCTTCTTTCAAATTTTATGTACAATTTGGACAGCACCCGGCAAGTATTATGATGTGGAGTGCAATCGTGATGTGGTTGGATTATTAAATAAAAATATCTATAGAGAAATATCTGTTGTATTCAATTAGATCAACTGGACTTGAAGTTTAGTTCTTGAAGACGTTTCGCTAGTCATCCAACTGGCTTTCTCAATTCAGAATGACTTGTACAAAAATCTGTGGCAATTATGTACCCTGGAAAATCCCAATTAGCATATCACAGCCAAGTGTTAAGGGCGTGATTGGATAGTGGCTAAGAGGTGTTATATGAACGCCCAGAGTAAGGTGTCAAAACAGCATTGTAACATGGCAGACAGTTGGTGTCGAACCCCCCCGCCTCTATTTAGGCTTGGTTTCTTTATTTTCACATAGTCTCCTTAACACCTCTCTTGAACCAGTCCCGTTCCTTTGCAAATATGTTAACATTACAATCTTCAAAGGTGTGTTCTTTATCCTTAAGATGCAGGTACACGGCTGAGTCCTGACCCGAGGAATTGGCTCTTCCGTGCTGGGCCATACGTTGATGCAGTTGCTGTTTGGTCTCCCCCACATACAAATCAGAACATTCTTCACTGCACTGCGTATATGATGTCGCTTTTCTTGTGTTTCGGTATTGGGTCTTTCGGATGTACCAATTGCTGCCTCAGTGTGTTGTTCGTTTTAAAGCTGAACAGTGTTTTTTGAAAATTCTTCTTAATTTCTCAGAGACCCCTGCTACATATGGGATGACCATGTTCTTTCTCCTGTCTTGCTTTTTCCCTTCACTGTTGGTATTCGTGTTCTTTTCTTTCCTTCTACTTCTTTTTACAAAGGTCCAGTCTGGATATCCACAAGTTTTAAGGGCTCCTCTGAGATGTTTCATTTCTTTAGCCTTCGCCTCTGTGCTAGTGGGGATGTTCTCAGCTCTGTGTTGCAGGGTTCTGATGACACCCAGCTTGTGATCTAAAAGGTGGTGGGAGTCAAACATCAAATACTGGTCTGTGTGTGTTGGTTTTCTGTAAGCCTCTACTTCCAGTTTACCATTTTCCTTAACTTCTACCAAGCAGTCCAAGAAAGCCAGTTTGTTGTTTTGTACCTCTTCCCTTGTAAATTTGATGTTTTGGTCTACTGCATTGATGTGTTCTGTGAAAGCTTGTACTTCCTTCTGGCGGATTTTATATATATATATAATATATAAAGCATATATATATTATAGATATAGAGAGAGGGAGATAGATAGAGGGAGAGGCATTGCCTAGGGGCAGAGAATAAGGCAGAGAATAAGCAATTAGTTCCGATGTGGGTCTAGGACAGACCATGGAAGAGGGGTCAGGTATTATGCAGCTGAAGGCAGGGACAGCGAAACATATATAGAATGAATTTAGGATATAAAGAGAGATTGGATAAGTTACAATTATGCACACTAAAGAAAAGGCACAGATCACTGTGTATAAATACATTAATGGGCCATACAATAAACTATTTGGGGCATTGTTCACCAATAGGTCATTGGACACGGTGACATCCCTTAAGACTGGAAGAAAAAAGTTAAGTCTAAGTTCGGAAAGGGTTTTTCACAATAAAACTATAGAACTGTCTTGCATTGGATGTGGTAAGCATTTGAATTACAGCATCTGATTGCATGTGCTGCGATCACCATTGTTTTGCAGATTGCACAGTAACACGTGTACTTTTCACTTGCATTGCCATCCGTCATAGTGTGGCCTCAGCCTTTGGCAGGAAATGTGGATATTGCTGAGTAGGTGAATAGATGACTAGACTGAGTAGGTGACTAGATGAATGTATGTCTTTAGTCAACCTCAAATTCTTTAAAATGTCTATAAAAAGTTTATAGCCAGAATAAGACCAGTATTCTGCATTCTAAGACCAATATACTCCATTCTAACACCAATGTCCCCCATTCTAAGACCAGTGTCCCATGGTCTAAGACCAATGTCCTCCATTCTAAGACCAATGTCCTACAATCTACGACCAGTGACTCCCATTCTAAGACCAATCCCCCCATTCTAACACCAGTGTCCTACATTATAAGACCAGTGTCCATTATTAGCTATTTTAAGATAGACTATTCCTTCCTATGTTTGAATTATTATTTTGAATGACCTTGGTTCAGATATGTGAACGTCTGATGTCGGAATTAAAGCTAATTTAGAGCCAGGAGGTTTTCTGCTTTTATATAATGGTTTACAGATCCTCATTAAAACTTTACTAAGGTTCCAAAGGCAATATTCACATTCCTTCATCTTAAAAGGTTCTTAAAAGCCGCTCAGTTACATCGAGGTGGATAATAATGTAGGCCTTGGAGTTTAGATCAGCATACAACTGAATATATTATAAATATATGTATATATGGTAATTTATCGACAGCCACTGATTGCTCAATCTCTTATGAAAGTCATGCTAAACAAAGCTATTTTAATTGGTTGTCTCTATCATATTGACCTATGACTAAAGGTGGCCTTACATATATACAATTTTACTTACCCGACCGAGCACTCCCGCGATATTCAATCAATCCTGCTGGAACCGCCTCTCCCGTTCCAGCAGGATCGCAAAAATCCCATTCATTTTGCAAAAGCATGTCGTCGCATTGAAGAATAGAGGCAGTTCCAGCAGGATCGATCGAATGTCGCAATAGTGCACGGATGGGTAAGCAAAATCGAAGATATGTATGGCCACCTTAAAGGGTATGTCCACCTTTCTTAACAACTTTTAATATAATGATCTGCTTCGTCCGCCAGCCCCAACCGCAATATTTTTATTGCTAGAAACTTCCCCAAACATTACTTACCTTCCCTCTTTCCTCCACCGCACTGCCAGGCCCTCTGCTTGCATGAAACGGCAAGCAGAGGGGCGGGACTGGCTGAGAAGCAGCCAATCACATATGCGACTGCCGGTAGTTCTGAATGGCGGAGGAAAAAGGGAAGGTAAGTAAAGATTGGGGAAGTTTCTGGCAATAAAAATATTGCGGTTGGGGCTGGGAGACAAAGCAGAACATGATATTATGAGGGATTTTGAGCTATGGGAAGGGACACCAAAATGGGAGGGAGAGGGAGGGGGAGAATGGCTGCAGTACGCATGCCAAACTTCTCCCTGAGGGGAGACAGGAGGCAGAGTCCTTTATGGACTCTGCTATCCTCCTGCTGGGCAGTTTTTGGGACTTTGGGGGGGGGATTACAGGAGAACCATATCGAGCTGGGAAGTGAGGTAAGGATTTTTATACACTACAGAGTGGGGTTAGTAGTAGGGGGAATTATAGTTTTGGGGGTGGACATGCCCTTTAAGGGATGTAGTCATTCAATACAGTTTGGTGTTGTCAAAGAAATGTGGCCTGTTTTTCATTATTGACTGCTATAATACTGACAACTTTATGTTATTAGTTTGGTATTGTCTGGTTTGTTACTATCCTCTTATATTACCAAACCTATTAATACAGTACAGAGTTGGATTCAGGTGGAACATGCAAATAGGATTCATTGAGATTTTCCAAACAAATGAAATACCCGTTTGGATTTGGATAAGAGATCAGATATAACCTGATTGGCTCAGACTCTACTATGTCTCCCAATTAGCTGCTCCCTATATAGGAACCTGATGAGCCAGATTAAATGTGTCACATGGTATAAGTGAATTAACCAATCGCTAAGGCCTGGCGTGCATTGACTGATTTGTACTAGGAATTCTAGTTTATACACACACATACACACCCTCACACACCTTAGCCCCTAGTAAACTGGTTTCATCTATTTAGTGTATAAAGTTTTTTGATAAATTAGTTTAGATATTTAACACAAGATCCTGATTATGAAGTTATGAAGTCCATTACTATTACATGAAATAGCCCCTTTAAAATCATACGGGGAGATTCAATAAAAGTTCTTATAGTTTAAAATGGTGCTAATTTTGCCCCAACCAATCAGAACTTATGTAACATTTGAAAGCTAACGTCTGATTAGTTGGGGCAAAATTAGCACCATTTTAAACGATAAGAACTTTTATTGAATAACCCCCATAGTGTGATCCCCAAATTGCAATGGAAAATATAAAGAGAAAGGAAAATCCAGACACCAATGTTTAAGTTTATCATTATTAATTTTTTTGTTATCAGACATCCCACCCTGCCACTATGTACTTGTGGTCAGGGGGAGGGAGAGGGGATGTGATGATGAGGCGTGACGTCATTTACGTCATATCGTGGGTGTGGTGGCAGAGTTATGGGTGTGGTGTGGGCGGTCCGGGGGCGTGGTGCACAAAAAGGGGGCTTGACGGGGAGGAGATTCAGGACTCCTCTCCGTTGCGGAAGATTGGGGGTGTCTCACGGGAGCGCAGGAGACCACCCCAATTCGAGCGAGCCTCCCGGAAGATCCGGGAGGGGTGGGATACCTGTGTTATAATCCTATCCTAACATTGCCCCCACACTCGGATTCTACCCTTTCCCAAAGTTGATCCAGAGGAAGGCGAAAAACCCCAGAAGGGTAAAAACTAACTCCATGTGGCAGTCAGATTAATCCCTGGATCAACTTGGAACATTGTCATTTATGTTTAAAGGGGAACAAAAGCTGAAATATTTACCCTCTCCTTTTGGCTTACTCCTGGCAGTAGGGCAGATGGTTTGGATACTTACTTCCTAGCTGCTGTCACCACTTGTCTCAGGTCCTGCCCCCTCCCCATTGGTTGGCCGGGTCCACCTAGTGAAGGGAGCAGAACCAGACCGCTCTGCTACAGAGTGACGTGCAGCAAGAAGGTAAGTTTCCAAGCTACCTGCTGTACTGCCAGAGGTTAAGATGTAGCCATTTAGGTCCTTACCCAGGACACAACCAAGGAGATGTTAGGTTTTGACAATCATTCCTCTTTAAACAACCCAAACCCCCAAATTCTACCCAATTCCAGAGCTGATCCAGAGGGAGGCAAAAACCCATTTGAAGCCAAAGCTAATTCGCTCCAAAACAGGAAATTAATTCCTTCCTGACTCCATGTGGCAGTCGGATTAATCCCTGGATCAGCTTGGAATTTAAAATCCCCAATAAAAAAATATTTACCTCGCCCTTTAACAACCTTACCGACACCATTTTCTTTTATTTGTCGCTTGGTGGGGTGGGAGGTCTTATTGCTACTTTCCTTCTTTTTAATCTCTGGCATCTCACAGAAAGCTAAGAGGAAAAAGACAATAAAGAGGGTTAGAAAGTGATAGTAATATAATAACTAGAAAGGAAAAGTATAAACTTTGAATTTGGCTTGAAAGGCTACATTTTGGAAGGGAATGTGTCTGTGCTGTAGGTTTTAAACCCAATAATCTTGCTATGGCAATAAAAGAGGTCACTGTTTTTTTCCCTTTAGTTACCCTTTAAGTATGGCTGCCATGGGAGAGAAATGGTAGGTCAATAGTTGTGGTACCTAAATAGTTGCCCTTTAAGTATGGCTGTCACGGGAATGGAAGAGTAGGTCAGTAGGTGTGTGTACCTGTGTCAAGTTGGGGGGTAAAAATTAACTTTTTTCATGATTGGTCAAAATTAGTTTTTTTGACCATAGTTACCCTTTAAGTTTGGCTTCGTCATTAATGGATGGGTAGGCCAGTTGGTATGTGTAGCTGTATAATTTAAAAAAAAAAATTACTTTTATGATGATTGGTAAAAGTTGTTTTTTTTGAGTAAAGGGCATGTCCACCCCGAAATTTAACTTTTGATATGTGGTAGGGCATGCTCCCCCAGCCCCAACCGCATAAATATAATTGTTAGAAAGTCCCCCCGATTCTTACTTACCTGCCCTCTCTCCTCCGCCGCAGTGTTCAGGCCCTCTGCTTGCATGGATTTGCAAGCAGGGGGCGGGACTGGCAGCCGCATCCGTGATTGGCTGAGAGGCAGGGAGGGCTGCACTGAGCATGCCTCAAACTTGATGAGGTTGAGGAAGTCTCAGGAACAGCATGAGTCACACACTGCTCCTAGCATCTGCCCAATGGGAAAACTTGTTTCAAACTTGAAACTATTGTATTATTGATCAATCGTACGACCGTGAATTTGTTCGTATATGGGCCCCATTAGGCGTAGCAGCTTTCACTAAGAAAACTTACCTTCTAGGTGCCCTTGCCACTCCTTGTTCCAGTCTGGCCCCCCCTTTTCAAAAGCATATCAACCAATGGAAGTACATGAAGTGCATCCTCCTGTTGGAAACCCAATGTATTATAATTTATATAATATAAATACCTAAAATGACTAATTTATAAGGTTTATGGGGGAAATTGGATAATGTATACTACTGCTGTTTTGCAATGATGACTTTATCAATGATGGAATATTGTACATGTGTTATTTAATTACAGCAGAACACAGCAAGACAAGCATCAAAAACAATAAGCCTGCAGCTTGTTCCTTACTGGAAATTATTGAAATGGTTTTGATTCCAATTCTTGCTGAAGGAGTTTACTTTGGCTTCTATCTGTGTTTGGACACAGTTGCTAAACTTTCGCTGAAAACACTTGCGGGATATTAAGCATATGCCTCCTGGAATGCCAAGGGATTTGTTTGGCTAGAGAAACGGGGCATGACTATACTAAATACAACACTATTGATACTTTTGTGGTTAAATACATTAGTCGCCTTCCCTTATTTGCATTAAGGGCTAAGCCACAATTGTGTGCTTTTAAAGGGCATGTCCACCCCCAAAACTATAATCCCCCCCACTTACACCTGTTGGCCTAACTGAATGTAGGAGTGTTCAGCACACTGCACATTTATGGTTTTCTAGTGTCCCTGTGACAGCGAGTTAGGGCTAGGCCACACTAGCGCGTTTTTCGCGCATTTGCGCCCGCGATTTTCGCTAAACTGGAAATCGTGGGAACGCGAAATAGGAACTTTAGTGTTTTCCAAACTTTTCCAGAATTATAGAAAATTCGATAATTATCCTATTCTCAAATCGATAAGCCTCGAATGTACCATTCGCTAACCCTTGATTTCGGCCATGGCCCTCGATTGTAGCATTTCAGCGATAACCGCCAAATGTAGTCTATCGGCGATAACCGCCAAATGTAGTCTTTCGGCAATAACCGCCAAATGCAGTCTTTCAGCGATAACCGCCAAATGTAGTCTTTCTGCGATAACCGCCAAATGTAGTCTATCGGCGATAACCGCCAAATGTAGTCTTTCGGCAATAACCGCCAAATGCAGTCTTTCAGCGATAACCGCCAAATGTAGTCTTTCTGCGATAACCGCCAAATGTAG